>CM053792.1:460277613-460787613 GCA_028749045.1 Cupressus sempervirens
ATCAAATAAGAGGATTAATGAAAGATTTAAACTCAAATCTTATGTTAGAAGACCAATTGGATGTAACAATGTTATGTCTTATGGCATTATATGTTATAAATGTAACAAATTTGGGCAAATTGCAAGGTATCTCATATTGCAAATTAATTAAGGAGGACCAAGCTATGGAAATTCAATTCATACTTATTTCAAGTGCAATAACCTAGGACATATATCTAGATATTGTAGATTCATTGGAATTTTTAACAATAGGAGAGTACCAAATTGTTGAAGGAATAAAAATAATGGAGAAAAAAATAATAGACCTAACTATTTAGAGTATAAAGGTAATCCCACTGATACATTTGTTAAAGAAAGAATACAAATGAGAAAGTATGGAAGGAGAAGAATCAAAATGATTTCATTTGCATGGAAGAACCATTCAGTTCAATTGTGTTAATCTCATATTGGTTTTGACATATGAGTGAAGGTACACTGAATTCATTTTCTTAGTTCATGCCGAATAAGTAGTGTATGTTGAGCGTGAGTAGTCAAATATACATTATGTTCCAAGTAACTAGTAAGTGTCAAGCAGATATTATATGTCGAGTGATTTAGATGTCAAGTGATTCAAATGTCGAGTGATCAATGGATATTGAGTCATTCAAAGGTCGAGGTATAACATAGAAGATACAGTGGATGCTAAGCATCAAACACTTCAAGTGCTAAGAAAATAGTTTTGGACATAGTTTTTTGTAATGGCCCAAACTTCTACGTAAAGCATTTTTTAGATGACTTAAGGATTGTTTTGTGATTCTAGATGATAAGGATGATTCTATATTGAGGATCCCTATGTAGTACATGCAACCAATTAGTTGAAGGGATGTTTTAAGTGGAAAAATTGGTGAATTAGAATCATTGATTCATACCTAACCCTAAGTCACCTAAGTCTTCATAAGGAGGACAAACCCTAAACATTGTTATATGCAAGAAGAGAGAAGTTTGCATGTGCAAATAGAACATTCATGGTGGCTAAGGAGTTGTGAATTGAGATGCATAGCAGAATCAGTTGGAGGAGAATAAAGGAAAGGAGTTAGAGGACATAAGTGATACATTTGATTAGAGAGGATTAAGTACACATCAGTAAAGAGGTGATCTATTATCTAGAAGCAAAGTGCTAACCGTAGGATCATTGTGGAGACATTCTAACAAGTGAATCAATTAAATCTCTTAATAGAGTAGTCCTAAGAGGTTGTTGTAAACTTATAAGAGGGTTCTTACTTCATTGTAAGTTGAAGTCCTTTAATCGAGCACACTTCTAACAGGGCAAGATCTAACAATCTTGTAAGGCGTTAATAGGGCAGATCTTTCACAGGGTAGATCATAGTTCATGATCACACATTGTAGCCTTCATTGGATACACTTTATTACTGTAGTAGTGAAGATTTATGGGTGTCATCCCCACCCCAATTTTACCTTCTCATTGGAGGATTTCTGGGTAACTAAATATCTTGTGTCATATATACATGTTGAATGTTATTTGCTTTCATGCTATGGATGAATATGTTTAGCTTGCTATTTTAGTTTACATGCAAATTGTGAGATGGATGTGTGGTGAAAGTTTTAAAGGACTAATTCACCCCTCGCCCCCACCTCCCCCCCCCCCCCCCCCCCAATTGTATTTCCAAGAATTGGTATTAGAGCATTGGTTCTCTAGAAAGGAAAACTTTGTTTCTTTGAGGAAAGATCTTGAAGATGGAAGCCTACAAGTTGGAAAAGATTATTGATAATCAGAAGATTAAAATCCAACTTTCCTTACATCAGTTGAATGAAGAAAGAGATGAGTTGAAGCACTCATTGAAGAGAAGGAAAGAGATATCTATTGAAGAGAATGGCATACATTACTAAGAGATTGACACTACCAAATTGTTTATAGATGGAAACTCAAGTGAATTTGATGTAGCAATTGTAGATGTGATTGAAAAGAATGGTGCCCTAACTAAAGAGGTCAAAAATCTTAAGATAGAACAAGAAGTCCAATCAATATTTCTATGTGAGGTAACCGAGTAGAAAAATAAAGTTGAAGAAGAAAAAGTCATGATTGAAGATGATAAAAGGATACTATCCAACAAACATGAAGATAAGACATCAGAGGTGAATAGGATTTCTCACATGCTGTAGTGCCTACCCTCGTTCACATCTTTTTCTGGACATAATGTTGCTATTATCGGACTATGATGGACTAGTTTTATGTTGATGGATTAGTGGTATTGTTTTGAGACTATCAGACATTATGTTATGGATTCAGAGGTTATGTGATGAGATCATTTAGACTTTACATTTCATGCATACATGATGATCATTATATTGTTTTCAGTTATTGTGATAATTAGTTGGATGGTTTATTATCTCATGTGCTTTATTATGGATACTTACCCCATACTTGCATGTGTATGGTGTGTGTGTTTTCTTATTGTATGGCGTTTTCGATGTGGTTAAGGAAGGGAGTCGTAGTCACCTGCTTAGTCGGGATCTACATGATGCACCACTTCCTGCCATTGTCTGTTTAGCTTAGCATTATATATTGTATGTACATGCATGGTTTTTCTGTAGGTTGTAGGTATCGGGTATCGACTTCCTTTAATTGCCAGGATGAGCATACCCTATTAGACTATCTCAATGATAAGAGAAGGGAGATAAATTCTCAAGTCCAAATCCCAAACCTTTAAACCAATTGTCCTAGTGAGGTAGGACAAGTATCTGGATATTTTAACCATCGAATGTGTCGGATGACATAATTCGTGATTTTTAACCCTTTAGATTGAGTTTGTGTGATTTTCTCTATGATGGGTTTTCATATATATTTTGGAGGTCTATGGTGAATTTTCTATTAATTAAGTCTTAACAAATAGATTTAATTAATAAATTAATTATTTGAGAAAATCAATATAAAATATCATGTTATTTGATATTTTGATTATAATTAATTAAATGGGAATTAAATTGAAGAAAAAGAATTAAATAAAAGAAAATTAGAAATTAAAATTAATAATAATAATAAAATAATAATAAAGTAATAAATAAATAATAATAATAAAAGTTATAAGAATTAAAATGAAAGTTATAAATATTTAAATAGAAATTATATAAAAAGTGAATTGGAGTTATAAGCTTGCATGGGAGTTAACACACTTTTCTATTTCTCAAGTATCAACAACACGGGGGTTAGTGCATCAATTAAGCACATGGTGTCTACAACCCTATGGCTCATCTTGAAAGTTGGAAAAGACCCATGCTTAGTTGGCGACACCTTCCAACTGTTTCTAGAAGCATTCTAGATGTTTCCTGAAAGCCCTTTATATTCAAGCATTCCTAGAAGCTTAGACATAGCATTGGGAGTGCAATTGGAGCATTGGAGGAATCGAGAACTCTGAAGAAGGGAGGAGTTTGTTCTGCGGGTTTCTGAGGAAGAGCGATTTAGCATCAGAATCTGGGTAGATTCTTGTGATTTTACTTATGCTACTTTCGCATCATGCATTCCCTGTCTTCTTCGTGTCTTCCATATGTCTTTTGAGGAATTTCATATTTTATTGTGCATTCTCAATATGGGTAGATTAATTTATTTGAAAATTTTATATGCATAAATCCAAAAAGAACACGGGGCTAGGGTTAAGATTCATAGTCAAACCCATTAAATTAATTATTGAAAATTTTGGGAGATCAAAGGTTTATGGAGGAATTCTGAAAATTGAAGTTTGTATTGATATATTGTCGATTTGCTTATACATACATACATATGTATGTATGTATGTATGTATGTATGTATGTATATATGCTCATATACTGTGATATTTTTAATTTTGCATATATTTGTATATATATGCATACATACATACATACACATACATACATACATACATACATACATACATACATACATACATACATATATATATATATACATATATATGTATATATAATATATATTTGATAAAAAATTGGATAACATACCCGTGGGCGAAAACGTTTGAAGAAACGTTTTAAACCAAATCGCAAATGGAATCGCATAAGCGATTTTAAAAAAATATATAAACATTTTATACATTGAGTCGAGGGGGACGAGACCCGCGCCCCCACTGCGATCGCAGGTACTGCGACGATAGTGGTACGCAGTACCATTGACATCGCAAGCCCTACGACTGCAGGGTACTGCGTACTGGCAGATGTGTTATATGAATATATGTTTTATAAAAAACGTTTGCCATATTCGATTTTAATTTTTATTAAAATTTTTGGCATTAATCGAATTTTTTAATTTGATTTTGTTTAATGGTAAAATAATTTATAGATTCATATATGTATATATATATATATAAGTATGTATATAATATGTAAATATGATTATTTGTTTTATAATTGTAAAATTGATAATTGATTTATATCAAAGGCTCATTATTTAAATTAATTATTTTATTAAGTATATTAAATATTGATCGTTAGATTGGTGGGGGATGTTTGGATTAAAATTATAATTAAAGAATGCATTTGTATTCATTCAAAACGTATAAATGTTCCTTCAAATTCTTTCTCTAAACTTGGAAATGTAAACCGAGACTTTTTCATTTAAATTCAAATTGTAAATTTAGCAAAACCAAATCATGTGTTTGCATTGTGTATTCTTTATGCTATTGTTTTGGGTTTTGGGTTGACTAGTGTTGACCAGTTATAGGACATCTACCAGAGGCTTGGGAGTTATGTGATTGTGATGTAATGATGATGTTTTAATCTCAATCTTTATAAACCCAACCATGGTTATGTGATGGAATGCTCTATGTATTGTTTGTGATTACTGATTGTTATAGTTGAGATTCTTATGTATGAGACACTTGACTTAACCATTATTTTTGGTCATCGATCAGTGATCCTTGGTTAGTTTCTAGTCGCCATGTTGGGACTGTAATGTGGATTTATTCTTGATGATGTCATGATGTGACATGTTTGACTCAACCATTTTTGGAGCCTTTGATCAGTATGATTGAGATATATATTCTAGTTATTGAGAACCATTGGATACTTTGATTATCAATGATACTTCAGTTGCCAATAGAGAGTTGTTGTGATCATGATTTTCTATGGATGTTTGCTCATGGAGATTTGATGCTTTTATGCATATTTGATGATTTTATTATGGATTATCTTTTGTGATTTTGAGATTTATGATTCCATGAGCATTAAGGTAGGATATCTGCATGTAGTGACGGGAAGTGGCTTGCAATGGGGGTCGGGGCCCTAAGAGGCTGCCAGGGTAACTCATTGTAAGTTGGATTAATAAGTGATAACATACACACCTAATACTAACTGAATGAACCTAAAAAGATAAGTATTTTGTTCTTGCCCATGCCTTGAGTGCTTGTACAGGCTAAGATGGGAGTAGTGAGAACGCATGGTTGTGACCTTGCATTCCGTAGTATGCCTCGTCAGTATGAGAGGATACTAGTGGCTGCATGAGATCAGTATGGACCCGTGGAGTTTAGAAAACTGCTAGGTTAACTTGTATGTGATAATTGCGATGACACTTTCCCACTTGCATAGTAGGTTCCTACATGTCATTGTGTGCCTCTGGGATTAGATGTCGATTTTGTGTTTGGAACCTTTGAGTTAGTATACTTTTAGGATTCCTGGACTTATAGAGATTTGTGCTATGTGTTTTGTTAGCCCGTTTGGGACTTGAGATTATCTCCTCAACACGGTGGGAGTGGACCACTTAGGTACCACGCGGTCAGGTGTTAGTGTATTTTCCACTCTTATCATTTTGAGATTCATTGAGACATCGTGGCTGATGCGTCCTTCATGATGGTGAATATGTAACCTTTTCATTGATGATTAGCATATGTTAGATGATGATATCTTATGTTTTTATTTGCATGTTAGATTACTTTCTACATATGATGTTGTATATATTAGGAGTGATATTCCTATTATGTTAGTACCGATGATCTCTTCGATAATTTGGAATGTTATACACGAAGGGATGGCTAGGATCCACGATGGTCTAATGATGCTATTAACGGTTGGGAGGAACCGTGCACTTAGTTTATTATGTTTGATCTTTATGATGGATGTATATGTCTTCTATGATGATGTATCATGTATATCATGTGATTATCTTTACTTTGATGAATCATGGATTAGAATAGGATGATGTACCTTATTCTATGTATGTGCATTCTTTGAGCTTGTCATACCCTGTGACATGTACAGTGGATGATTGAGTATTTGAAATGTAATGTATAAACATTGGACTTATCATTATTATTTCATGTGGATGTTGTACTAGATGGATTCATGTATGTTAGATGTTTCTAGATGTAATCCAACATTAAGGGATCTTAAAGAATGTAATCTTTTTATATATGTGATGTTTACTTTTAGATGGACATTGCTATTGCTTCCATTATTATGCATAAGTTATGTGTGATATTTACTTTCATGTTGAAAAAAAAAAATGCTACTAAACTTAGTGAAAATTCTAGGTTAATTATTTGGATCCCTTGGCAGGGCATTACATTTGGTATCAGAGCCTGAGTTTCTACATTGGGAGCTCTGGGTATTTTGGAACAACTAGAACTTTTAACTATTAAGTGTATTTTTCTGAATTTGAACTAGGTGAACTGAAGCAAAACCTGAACTGTTACTTGAATATTTTTCATACTTCAACACTTAGTTTCAAAATTGGAAATTTTAACTTAAACCTAGACATAGAACTGAACTTAGTACTTTTCATAGTTGTAGGATGGTATATGGGACTAGGTCTTCTATTAGAGGTCATGGTAGAGGCCATGGTAGAGGCTGTGGTAGAGGCCGTGGTCGTGGCAGAGCTGTCAATGTCCATGAGTCTTCCAATGAAGGATCGGCTCATGTAGAGAGTAGGGAAGAGCACTCTAGTAGGCAGTAGGAAGAGAGCCATAGAGAGGACCAAGCTGAGTCTGAAGAGGTTGGTTTGAGATAGATGATGCAGACTATTCTAAAACGTCTACCTCCTATTCAAGAACAGCCCAAAGTGCACCGAGCAGAACAAGAGCATAGACCCAGATCTAGAAGTCCTCGGAAGGATCGTCAGAGGTCCATTGTGTCCACTCAGATGAAGGATCTTTCAAGATCCAAGGTTAAGCCTTTTAATGGGCAAGGTTTTTGTTATGTGGCCTAGCAGTGGCTTATTTCCCTCGATAGGATTTTTTCCATGCAGGAGTTCGACAACAATGTTAAGGCAAGATTTGCGATCACTAATTTAGAGAATTTTGGGGCCACTTGGTGGACAATTGAGGAGAAGAAGCTGGGAATCGATATGAGCAGTGTTACATGGGAGTTATTCCTAGAGAGTTTCTGTGAACGATTCCTACCAGAGGAATGGAAACAACAAAGGGCTGATGAATTTCATAATGTCAGATAGTACACTTTGTCAGTGAGCGAGTATGAGCGTAAGTTTTATGAGCTCATGTCTTTTTCAGGGTTCAGTGAAAATTTAGCTCAGTTGACACAACATTTTATTAGGGGTTTGAATAACTGTATAATTGGGGCTATCAAGGTATTTGAGCCAAAAAACCTCAAGGATGCGATACATCGAGCTATCCTTGTTGAGCAAAGTGTCAACCTTGGTCAAGGTGGTTTTGTAGGAGTGCCAGCAGCATCAAGATCTAAAAGCAACTATAATTCAAGTGGTAACAAGAAGTTTTCTTTCTCTAAGGGGAAATAGTAGCAGCAGTAGTCTCAACAAACACAACAACAAAAGGGCTCAAATTCTCAAGCTCAAGGTGGTGGCAAAGGTTCTAACACCAAGAACAACTGCAATGCTCAACACAATAAACAGAATCAGTCCAATCAGCCAGCTCAAAGTAGCCAATCTTTTGTTAGTAGGAATAGTCGTCAGCAATCAAATGTACCACCTATGCGAAGAGGTTCTGGCAGAAATACGAAATATTTTTCATGTCGTCAGATTAGACATTATGCAGCTCAGTTTCCTTAACGAGCACCTCAGTTTTTAGGACCTAGACCTACAGTTGGTGATGCAAGTAGAGCTCATAGAGTTTTTGCAACAGTTGATCAGCATTAGGCAGATCATCAGGGAATAGTGGTTGAGACCACAGGTGCTATTAGAGGTATATCTCTTTCAGTATTGTTTGATTCAGGAGCTACAGATTCATTTATTTCACCATCTATAGTTTCTAAGTGTAAGCTGGATGCGGTGAAGCAAGATCATGGTTGGCAAGTGGAACTAGCCTTAGGTTTTAAGGCCTCCACAGACTCTGTAGTTCATAAGTGTGGGCTTAGCTTAGGAAGCTTTGATACTGTAGTGGATCTTTGAGTCATACTCCTTGGTTCCTATGATGTGGTGTTAGGCATGGACTGGCTTGGATCTCATAGAGCCAGCATAGATTGTAGGAAGAAGATTATTTTGTGCCAAGATGACCAAGGGAATGATGTGCATATAGTTGGGATACTAAGGCCTATATCTCTGTGGATGATTTTTGCTATGCAATTGAAGCAAAGTTTTCGTAAGGGATGTTAGATATTTGTTGTTATGGTAAATGATCTTGATGAGGAAGATCCCATGAGGAAGACTTTAGATCACCCGATTTTGCAGGAGTATGCAGATGTTTTTCCAAGTGAGGTTCCAGGCATGCCTCCAAAGAGGGACATTGACTTTAGTATTGATCTGATTCCTAGAGCGGAGCCTATCTCTAAAGCTCCTTATCGCATGACTACCCAAGAATTGGGTGAGCTAGGTCTTCAGCTAGAGGAACTTTTGGCCAAAGGGAGCATTCAACCTAGTGTATCACCATGGGGAGCTCCAGTGCTCTTTGTGAAGAAGAAAGATAGTTCTTTATGCCTTTGTATCGACTACAGACAGTTGAATAAGGTGACTATTAAGAACAAGTATCCTTTACCTAGGATTGATGACTTGTTTGATCAGATCAAGGGAGCTACAGTATTCTCCAAGATTGACCTTAAGTCAAGATACCACCAGCTTCGCATTAAGGAAGCCGACATTCACAAGACTGCTTTTCAAACTCGTTATGGGCATTATGAGTTCACGGTGGTACCTTTTGGGTTGGCTAATGCTCCATCAGTTTTCATGAGTTTGATGAATGGTGTGTTTCAATCTTATCTGGACAGGTTCGTACTTGTGTTTCTTGATGACATATTGATATATTCTAAGACTCAAAAGTAGCATGAGGAACACCTGCGGTTGGTATTGCAGTGTTTGAGAGACAATCAAATTTATGCCAATGTAGCTAAGTGCAAATTCTTCAAGTTAGAGATTCAGTATTTAGGGCATGTTATTTTAGGTGATGGTATTTCAGTGGATCCTGCAAAGCTTCAGGCGATAATAGATTGGTCGACACTGGCTAATGTGTCAGAGATTCATAGTTTCATGGATTTAGTTGATTATTATCATAAATTTGTCCAGAACTTCTCTACAATAGCACATCCTATCACTTCTCTTCAGAGGAAAGGAAAGAAGTTTGTGTGGATAGAGAAATGGGAGGAAGCTTTCCAGAAGCTCAAGGAGCTTTTGACCAGTGCACCGATTCTAGCTGTACCCGATCCAAAAGGTGATTTCATGGTGTGTTCAGATGCTTCTCTTGAAGGGATTGGGGCAGTGTTGATGTAGAATGGAAAGGTGATTGCGTATGAATAATGTAAGCTCAAGGATCATGAGTTAAATTATCCTACGCATGATCTTGAGTTAGCAGCAGTAGTTCATGCTTTGACTAGATGGAGACATTTCTTGTTGGGGCACAGATTTGAGCTACACAGCGATCATCGTAGTCTACAATACATTTTTACTCAGCCTAATTTGAATGCTTGCCAGAGGCAATGGATGGAGTTTTTATGCGAGTATGATTTTGAGGTTAAGTACATTTAGGATAAGGAGAATGTAGTGGCAGATGCTTTGAGTTGCAGGAGACATGTGGTATCATCGATGACCCTTAGTGTGGATTTGAGGAGTCAGATTCTTCAGGCACTTCCTACGGATTCCTGGTATCAAGAAGTGTGTAGAGAGATAGATTCAGGGAGATCTTTGGAAGGAAAGTTTGCAGGTTATGTTCGAGAATCAGATGGTCTTTTAAGACATCTGGGGAGGATTTATGTGCCATTTTTGGATGAGCTTCGCACCTTGATACTGGCAAAAGCCCATCGTACACCTTACTCAGCACATCCAAGTGTCAAGAAGATGCATGCTAATTTGAGATGTTTGTTCTTTTGGTCGGGGATGAAGCGAGATATTGCTGATTTTGTGGCTAGGTGCCTTGAGTGTTAGAGAGTTGAGGCAGAACATCAGCACCTGGCTGGACTTTTGTAGCCATATATCATTCCTTCTTGGAAGTGGGATATCATCTCCATAGATTTCATTATGGGATTACCTATGATAGTTCGACGTCATGATGCTATCATGGTCATCGTTGATCGGTTGACTAAGGTGGTGCATTTTTCACCGATTAGGTCTTCCTAGACAATAGCTTCTGTAGCTAATGTCTTCATGCGTGACATTGTGAGATTACATGGTATTCCTAGAAGGATCATTTCTGACAGGGATCCTGTATTCACATCTGCATTCTGGACATCGCTATAGCATGATCTCGGAGCATAGTTAAACTTCAGTTTGGCATATCATCCAAAGACTGATGGTCAGACAGAGAGGGTGAATCAGGTTTTGGAGGATATGTTACGGATGTATGTGATGGATAGGCAGACACATTGGGAGGATTATCTTTACCTGATGGAGTTTTCTTACAACAACGGGTATCATAGTTCTATTGGCATGGCACCATTTCAAGCATTATATGGATGTCCTTGTCGTACACCATTGAGTTGGGACAGTCTTGAGGATCACATCCTGTTGGGTCCTGAGATGCTTCGTGATATGGAGCAACAGGTAGTGCGTACCCATGAGCACTTGACTATGGCACAAGATAGACAGAAGAAGTATGCTGATGCTCATAAGACTGATAAGCAGTTTGCTATGGAAGATAAGGTTTTCTTGAGAGCGCGATCGCGAAAGAGTCCAATCCGGTATGGAAAGTGATCTAAGCTAGCACCTGGCTTTGTGGGACCCTACTGATGATTCTTCAGCTACATGGGAGGATGCAGCTAGATTGAGGGAGTTATATCCCTACTTATTTGTAGGCTTCCAGGAGTAAGCCTAACCCAAGGGGGGGTGGATGTAGTGCCTACCCTCTTTCACATCTTTTTCTGGACATAATGTTGCTATTATCAGACTATGATGGACTAGTTTTATGTTGATGGATTAGTGGTATTGTTTTGAGACTATCAGACATTATGTTATGGATTCAAAGGTTATGTGATGAGATCATTTAGACTTTACATTTCATGCATACATGATGATCATTATATTGTTTTCAGTTATTGTGATAATTAGTTGGATGGTTTATTATCTCATATGTTTTATTATGGATACTTACCCCATACTTGCATGTGTATGGTGTGTGTATTTTCTTATTATATGGTGTTTCTGATGTGGTTAAGGAAGGGAGTCATAGTCACCTGCTTAGTCGGGATCTACACGATGCACCACTTCCTGCCATTGTCTGTTTAGCTTAGCATTATATATTGTATGTACATGCATAGTTTTTTTGCAAGTTGTAGGTACCAGGTATTGACTTCCCTAAATTGCTAGGATGAGCTTACCCTATTATACTATCTCAATGATAAGAGAAGGGAGATAAATTCTCAAGTCCAAATTCCAAACCTTTAAGCCAATTGTCCTAGTGAGGTAGGACAAGTATCTGGATATTTTAACAACCAAATGTGTCGGATGACATAATTCATGACTTTTAACCCTTTAGATTGAGTTTGTGTGATTTGCTCTATGATGGGTTTTCATATGTATTTTGGAGGTCTATGGTGAATTTTCTATTAATTAAGTCTTAACAAATAGATTTAATTAATAAATTAATTATTTGAGAAAATCAATATAAAATATCATGTTATTTGATATTTTGATTATAATTAATTAAATGGGAATTAAATTGAAGAAAAATAATTAAATAAAAGAAAATTAGAAATTAAAATTAATAATAATAATAAAATAATAATAAAGTAATAAATAAATAATAATAATAAAAGTTATAAGAATTAAAATGAAAGTTATAAATATTTAAATAGAAATTATATAAAAAGTGAATTGGAGCTATAAGCTTGCATGGGAGTTAATGCACTTTTCTATTTCTCAAGTGTCAACAACACGGGGTTAGTGCATCAATTAAGCACATGGTGTCTACAACCCTATGGCTCATCTTGAAGGTTGGAAAAGACCCATGCTTAGTTGGTGACACCTTCTAGTTGTTTCTAGAAGCATTCTAGATGTTTCCTGAAAGCTCTTTATATTCAGGCATTCCGAGAAGCCTAGACATAGCGTTGGGAGTGCAATTGGAGCATTGGAGGACTTGAGAACTCTGAAGAAGGGAGGAGCTTGCTCTACGGGTTTTTGAGGAAGAGCGATTTAGCATCAGAATCCAGGTAGATTCTTGTGATTTTACTTATGCTAATTTCACATCATGTATTCCCTGTCTTCTTCGTGTCCTCCATATGTCTTCTGAGGAATTTCAGATTTTATTGTGCATTCTCAATATGGGTAGATTAATTTATTTGAAAATTTTATATGCATAAATCTAAAAAGAACACGGGGCTAGGGTTGAGATTCATAGTCAAACCCATTAAATTAATTATTGGAAATTTTGGGAGATCAAAGGTTTATGGAGGAATTCTGAAAATTGAAGTTTCTATTGATATATTGTCAATTTGCTGATACACACACACACACACACACACACACACACACACACACACACACACACACACACATATATATATATGTATATATATATATGTATGTATATATATATATATATATATATATATATATATATATATATATATATATATATATATATATATATGTATGTATATATATATATATGTATGTATATATATATATATGTATGTATATATATATATATATGTATATATATATGTATGTATATATATATATGTATGTATATATATATATATATATGTATATATATATGTATGTATATATATGTATATATGTGTATATGTATATATATATATATATGTATGTATGTATGTATGCAAAATTAAAAATATCACAGTGATATTTTTAATTTTGCATATATTTGTATATATATATATACATACATATATATACATACATACATATATATATATATATATACATACATATATATATATATATATACATACATATATATGTATATATAATATATATTTGATAAAATATTGGATAACATACCCGTGGGCGAAAACGTTTTAAGAAATGTTTTAAACCAAATCGCAAATGGAATCGCGTAAGCGATTTAAAAAATATATAAACATTATATACATTGAGTGGGGGGGGGGACGAGACCCGCGCCCCCACTACAGTCGCAGTGTACCGTATGCAGTACCACTGACGTCGCAGGCCCTGCGACTACAGGGTCCTGCGTACCGGCAGATGTGTTATATGAATATGTGTTTTATAAAAACATTTGCCATATTCAATTTTAATTGTTATTAAAATTTTTGGCATTAATCAAATTTGTTAATTTTATTTTGTTTAATGGTAAAATAATTTATATATTCATATATGTATTTATATGTATATATTTTAATATAAATATATAAATATAAATATATATATACATATATATATATATATATATATATATACATATATATATATATATACATATACATATACATATATATATATATATATATATATATATATACATATATATATATATATATACATATACATATACATATATATATATATATACATATACATATACATATATATATATATATACATATACATATACATATATATATATATATATATATATATATATATATATATAAGTATGTATATAATATGTACATATGATTATTTGTTTTATAATTGTAAAATTGATAATTGATTTATATCAAAGGCTCATTATTTAAATTAATTATTTTATTAAGTATATTAAATATTGATCGTTAGATTGGTGGGGGATGTTTGGATTAAAATTATAATTAAAGAATGCATTTGTATTCATTCAAAACGTATAAATGTTCCTTCAAATTCTTTCTCTAAACTTGGAAATGTAAACCGAGACTTTTGCATTTAAATTCAAATTGTAAATTTAGCAAAACCAAATCATGTGTTTGTATTGTGTATTCTTTATGCTATTGTTTTGGATTTTGGGTTAACTAGTGTTGACCAGTTATAGGACGTCTACCAGAGGCTTGGGAGTTATGTGATTGTGATGTAATGATGATGTTTTAACTCGATCTTTATAAACCCAACCATGGTTATGTGATGGAATGCTCTATGTATTGTTTGTGATTACTGATTGTTATAGTTGAGATTCTTATGTATGAGACACTTGACTTAACCATTATTTTTGGTCATCGATCAGTGATCCTTGGTTAATTTCTAGTCGCCATGTTGGGACTGTAATGTGGATTTATTCTTGATGATGTCATGATGTGACATGTTTGACTCAACCATTTTTGGATTCTTCGATCAGTATGATTGAGATATATATTCTGGTTATTGAGAACCATTGGATACTTTGATTATCAGTGATACTTCAGTTGCCAATAGAGAGTTGTTGTGATCATGATTTTCTATGGATGTTTGCTCATGGAGATTTGATGCTTTTATGCATATTTGATGATTTTATTATGGATTATCTTTTGTGATTTTGAGATTTATGATTCCATGAGCATTAGCGTAGGATATCTGCATGTAGTGATGGGAAGTGGCTTGCAATGGGGGTCGGGGCCCTAAGAGGCTTCCAGGGTAACTCATTGTAAGTTGGATTAATAAGTGATAACATACACACCTAATACTAATTGAATAAACCTAAAAAGATAAGTATTTTGTTCTTGCCCATGCCTTGAGTGCTTGTACAGGCTAAGATGGGAGTAGTGAGAATGCATGGTTGCGACCTTCCATTCCGTAGTATGCCTTGTCAGTATGAGAGGATTCTAGTGGCCGCATGAGATCAGTATGGACCCGTGGAGTTGAGCTAACTGCCAGGGTAACTTGTACATGATAATTGCGATGACACTTTCCCGCTTGCATAGTAGGTTCCTACATGTCATTGTGTGCCTCTGGGATTAGATGTTGATTTTGTGTTTGGAACCTTTGAGTTAGTATACTTTTAGGATTTTTGGACTTATAGAGATTTGTGCTATGTGTTTTATTAGCTCGTTTGGGACTTGAGATTATCTCCTCAGCACGGTGGGAGTGGACCACTTAGATACCACGCGGTTGGGTGCTAGTGTATTTTCCACTCTTATCATTTTGAGATTCTTTGAGACATCATGGCTGATGCGTCCTTCATGATGGTGGATATGTAACCTTTTCATTGATGATTAACATATGTTAGATGATGATATCTTATGGTTTTATTTGCATGTTAGATTACTTTCTACATATGATGTTGTATATATTAGGACTGATATTCATATTATGTTAGTACCGATGATCTCTTCGATAATTTGGAATGTTACGCACTGAGGGATGGCTAGGATCCATGATGGTCTAATGATGCTATTAATGGTTGGGAGGAACCGTGCACTTAGTTTATTATGTTTGATCTTTATGATGGATGTATATGTCTTCTATGATGATGTATCATGTATATCATGTGATTATCTTTAATTTGATGAATCATGGATTAGAATAGGATGATGTACCTTATTCTTTGTATGTGCATTCTTTGAGCTTGTCATACCCTATGACATGTATAGTGGATGATTGAGTATTTGAAATGTAATGTATAAACATTGGACTTATCATTATTATTTCATGTGGATGTTGTACTAGATGGATTCACGTATGTTAGATGTTTCTAGATGTAATCTAACATTAAGGGATCTTAAAAAATTTAATCTGTTTATATATGTTATGTTTACTTTTAGATGGGCATTGCTATTGCTTTCGTTATTATGCATAAGTTATGTGTGGTATTTACTTTCATGTTGAAAAAAAAATGCTACTAAACTTAGTGAAAATTCTAGGTTAATTCTTTGGATCCCTTGGCGGGGCATTACACATGCAACTAAAAACATTCAATCAAATGATGATTGCCAATCATGAATTGAATGGAAAAGATATTGAGATCACAACACTGAAGTTGCAGAATTAATGACTGAGAAATGATCTGAAAAAAGAAAAAAAATTGCTGAAATTTTTAATAGACCTAGTGAAGTTGTCAAGTATTTTGAAAAATTGATGAGATCTCCTAGATCTAATAGTGATACTACTGGATTAGGTTACACTAGCACAGAAGGAGAATCATCTAAAAGTGGTGAACAAAGAATTAAAAAAGGTAAGAACTACAAACCCACTTGTCATAATTGTGGTAAGCTAGGGCATAGAACAAATGTTTTCAAGAGCAACAATTCAAATCAGAAGCCTAAGAAGAAATTCAAGGGTAACTATCACAATTGAAACAATCAAGGACATCAGGCACATGAATGCAAGAGCAAGAAATCAAGCACATAGATTTGAAGGTTATTGCTACAACTACAAGAAGTATGGACATAGAGCATATGAGTGAAAATCAAATCCTAACTCGTCATCAAACAAGCAAGCCAATGTAAACCATATTGATAGATCCTACAATTGGGATTACAATGCAATTTATAGTTGTCACTACTATCAAGAGTATGGACATGTTGCTGAAAATTGCATTAGAACACATTTCAAAAGTGAGTACAATAGATGATTGAGTCAAACTACATGTTTTAGTTGTTTGAAGACTGGTCACATTAGTAAAAATTGTCCAACAAGGTCAAAAGCACCTAGCAATGAATTCAATTATGGAAAAGGAAAGGTTGATGTTGAAGAAGTTAGAGTATATATGAACAAGACATGAAAGAAGAAGGAATATTGTAGCACATCAAGTTCAGATGGGATCACTTAATCCAATGGATCAGGTGATCACACCATCCCCAATTAGGAAATAAAGAGGTACGTGTGGGACCAATATTTCAAAGTTCAATTATACATCAGTTCCAAGGATTCAGTTCTAGAAAGATCATATAAGCATGAAGTAAGATGCAACATATTGGTTAGAACTTAGAAGAAATCTATAAGTTTTCATGTTACCATTGAGCATGAAAAGTTTAATTGTTGTTGTCAAGTGAAAAATTAGTTGTTGTTGAGCTAGTAAAGGTGATACTTTTGGCCAAACTTATTTTTCTTCCAAGGGTGAGATGGCTTAGGCCATTTCCTTATGTGATTAATGTTGATGAGGCATCTACAGCCATCATTGCTTTACTAGCAGAGGAAGTAGATAAGAAGGATACTACTTTTGGAAATTATGATGTAGCAAAGTCAAAGATCAGAATGGATTTGAAGACAACATATGTGTTGAGAAAGAAGAATAAAATTGTGAAGAAGCTCAAAAAATAATTTGGTGAGGAGGAAAAAGGAGATGAAGAAGAAGAGGAAAACAAAGATGATGAAGATACACCTGCCTAAGTACCACTAGCTCTTATACAGGGTCAAGGTGAGGACCAAGGAGAAGAAGAAGCAAAATTTGATGAAGGTGTTGAGGGAGAAGAAGTCAATGAAGCACCTATTGCCATAAAAGAAAAGAAGAGAAAAGAAAAGAAACCAATAGTAAGAAAATCTAAAAATGTTCTAAAACCTTTGCAACAAAAGCCTACAATTATTGTTACTAGGGCTAGTACAAGAGCAACTACTAAGAAGACTGATGAAGTTCAAAAACCTAAAGGCAAGAGAGGTAGCACAGCTACAAAAGAAGATGAACCTAAGCAAAAATAATGAAGGAAATATATTGCCCTAGCTGAATTAGATGAGGAGAGGACTGATTCAGATGACAATGGCCAATTCAAAGTGGTAAGTCATAGTCCCTCTTCTGATTTGGACAACTTGTGTGAAAATATCAAGAATAATGTTGATTTAAGTGGATTTACACATGTTGAATTTGATAAACTTGGGAAGTTAGAAATGGATAAAGCAGAAGAGTCTATATATTCCATGATGGTAGCTTTTAAGATGACTCCAGTTGAGATTTCCAACTCTTTACCCAAGAACTTGTATGACAGAGTTGAGAAAAAGTGGAAATATAGTCTCACAACTAAGAGAAACATTAGAAAGACTATACTTGCAAGAGTGATTTCATACTTGGACAAATCTAATATGAAAAAGGCTATTAACAATTATAAGAGAATATTTACTCCAAAATACTGAGCTTTTAATATTTTACAAAACAAAATTGAAGCTGTTGTTTAGCATAGCACACAAATATGGAAGGTGATCTATGGACTAACAACACAAAAGGCTATTGAGGAGGCACCTGTAGAAGTAGGTGGAGACAAAGAGGAACAAGAGAAAGTTGACACAACAAATGATGAATCTGTAAGGGAAGTACATAGGGAAGGTACCATAGAGGAAATAACTAAGGAAGAGAAATAACAAAACCATAATGTACTAGAAGTACATATGTCGAGTGTGTAAGAATTTGGTATAGCTTTAATACCATGTAAGAATTTTCCTTAGGAAAAAACTCACCCAAGACCAAGAAGCACAATAACTAGCACTATAGACCAATAGAGTATGATCAAAATAACAATATGATATTCAATTCATTGTATTATTGATTTTGATATGTACACTAGAGGTGCCTATATATAAAGGTATCTATGATGCATCTAGAATGCCTAGGAGTTAGCAACATGATAAGTCTTACAAGTAGGAACATGTCCACCAGGTGTGGTTTATCCTCCATTAAGTAGAGGAATTAGTATGATGATGAGAGGATAAGCCTACAAAGGTGTAGCACAAACAATTATGTTGTAGACACCATGTGCTAAATTAGAGTTTCTTACTCTAGTGTTGTCAATATGACAACTCACATGAGTATGCAAACTCCTAGGTTTCTAACTTAAGAAATAATAAAATAATGCATTTATCCTAAAGTAACCTTAAGTAAAGTATAAATAATAATTATTTACACTAACACCCCCCTTAAGTGCAACTTAGGGGAATGCACTTAAGCTCACAAAAGCTATGTCAATGAAATGCATAATGGGTCCCGGCTACTAGGCCATGTTAGGTATCCATGTACAAATGTAATGTTGAAATGCAATGAAATATCTCTACAAAGAAAGAAAGAGGGAAATCCTCATGGGAAAAACCCTCCCCTAGAAAGAGAGATAAGTATAATAAAGAAAGATGCATGCATGGATGGAGTAATCAAGACCCCCCCATTATGACATACATCATACATATACAATAGAGAATCCCACGATGAAATCCTCCCATTAGTGAAGGATCTCATAATGATAAGTGTCTTAAGATAGAAGATCAAATATTGACAAACAACATTTCCCCCTTTAGGAAGAAGAAACACCAAGTATAGGTGCAAATATGCTTCCCACTAGGGATAGCAAGATGGAAGAGGGATCCAAATGTAGTATGCAAGGGATGTTACCTCTAAAGTCTACTCAAATGTCGACAAGTCCTTGGTGAATAAAGATGCCACAAAAAAATCTGGTGGATGTCCAAAAAATGGTGGCAAGAAAGGTTACATGTTCATGTATAATGTTGAATCATCCTCTAAAGACAATGAAGCATCCAAATAGGAAGATGTAGGAAGAGAAGCAATTTTTCCTCCCCTCAATGATGTAGGCACACTTGTGAAAGAATCTCCTTGATGACTAAAGAAGTTGCACCATGAAAGCTAAATAATGGTCCTCCCTGTAGGAAGAAATGGTGCCATGGGTGTGGTAGAGAACACTCCCCAATTGGTAGGAAGAATCCTTAAAAAATATGATGTCTAAGGAAACTAGAATACAATCTCCAAAGACTAATATGACTCCTCATATGTGCAAGAGTCCTCCTACAACTTTTTTAAAGAAGCCATAATCATGTTAGAATGATCAAGTGTTTGAGGATAAGTGTGTGCCCTCGTAATGAGTGAAGAAGTCTCCTCAACAAAGAGAAGATTGATGTCATTGATGATGTCTCCCACATCTTCAATGTAAGACTCTAAGAAAAACCTTGAAATTTTTGGAAGGAAGTCATCCCATGAAGTTGAACTAGGAAGATATGCTATGTCCTGTTGCACTGAATCAAGAGCTTCCATGGCTGGAACTGGATCAATAGAATCAATAGGAGTATCAAGAGGTGGGATCTCACCTGAAGTTGGAGGAACCATTATTGAAGTGACTAAAGATACAATGTCTTTTGGAAAGGGGAAAATATTTGGATCTCCATATGCTTCCCAAAAACCTATCCAAATGTCAAAAGGATACATGAACTTGTCAATGAATTTACGGCAAGGATAAGTGACATTGAAATATATGAGGTCCAAAAGTCTTGCAATAGGTGGCTCACTAATGGAAGAGACCAATTTTTTGGAACATAAATAAGGAAATATTTCCTAATGTTCTCTCCTTAGATGATCAATGATTAAGGCACACCATTGCCGATAGTTCCTCTTTGTCAACTTTGGTCTAAGACTACCCTGACATGGGGAAAAAAACTCCTCCATGAGATTAATGAATATATGCACCCCCCAAAATATAGAAATAATCAATCAACCCCCTCAATATATGATTTGGCACTTTATAGATAGTGCAATTACAATGAGCCACTTTGTCAATTTTGACCTTAGCTTGCTTTTGATTTTCAGTTTACAACCTCCTTTTATAGTTCAAGTTTGGAACTTTACAATGTAGCTCATAAATACAATAATTTTGAAGCAATACAATGAAAAATAGGACCTAATTCTAAAAGTGGTATTTCTATCCATTCAATCCTATAATTTGATTGCAAATCTGGAAAGTAGACAAAAAAATGCACTTTAAAAAATGGAACCTAATTAGGCATCTAGATGAGCCCGTATTAAGCATTTGAAGTTGCAAAAATTGGGATCTGTGACTTGAAAAAAAATTTAGGAATAGAAAGGCCAAACATCTTACACCAATGTATAGATCACAAAATTATACCCCAAAACAAAACAAAAAATTTCTCACAAAAAGGAGTTAGTATGAGGGAGATATCGCTATTTGAAAATCACCTTTATTATTATTTTTTCTGAATCGCCATCATTGTGCCTCCAAAAATTAATTGACTCTAGATTTCACCTCAGATGTCCGATTTTGGTGAAACAAAAATTGATTTGGGGATTTTTTGACCTTCTGAATATGATGCCAATATCTGATTAGCATCGGCAAGCTCTGATCTTCACCTACAAAAATCTCTCCTACTAGCCTAATGGCCAAAATAGTTTCGGACAAAATATTCAGATCTGAAAAATAATGTAGAGAAATTGTAGAGATTGAAATAATAAAATGTACATATCTAAAAATTAAATTTAGAGATCTAAGATGACCATACCAAATTTGCAAATTGGACCTTCAAGTGCCGATTTGCAAAAAAAATTCTTCAAATTTGACTATGGCCCAATATAGCCAAATTTATAGTCAATTTTCACCGAATCAATGCTTTGAATGCAATAGTGAGGTTTTCTTTGGCTCTAGACACTCCCAGTAGCTATGGATACTCTAGATCTATGTCGACGTGTCCTCAAAGAGGTGAAGCAAGAATGGTCTCCAATGGCTATGAAATGACACCTCTATGACTTTGATACCATGTAAGAATTTGGTATAGCTCTCATACGATGTAAGAATTTTCCTTAGGGAAAAATTCACCCAAGAGCAAGAAGCACAATAAATAGCACTATAGACCAATAGAGTATGATCAGAATAACAATATGACATTTAATTCATTGTATTGATTGATTGATTTTGATATGTACACTAGAGGTGCCTATATATAAAGACCTCTATGATGCATCTAGAATGCCTAGGAGTTAGCAACATGATAAGTCTTACACCAGGCACATGTCCACCAAGTGTGGGTTATCCTCCATTAAGCACAAAAATTAGTGCGATGATGAGAGAATAAGTCTACAAAGGTGTAGCATGTACAATTATGTTGTAGACACCATGTGCTAAATTAGAGTTGCTTACTCTAGTGTTGTCAACATGACAACTCATATGAGTATGCAAACTCATAGGTGTCTAACCTAAGAAATAATAAAATAATGCATTTATCCTAAGTAAACTTAAGTAAAGTGTAAATAATAATTATTTACACCTAGTCCACAAGTAGATACAATAAAGATTAAGAATGTCTTTGATATCACCATTCAGAACATGAATCCCCTAATAGAGGAGGTTATGCATAAAATATTGACTAATTCCATCACTAAGGCACAACTATGCAATCATCCCATTTTGGTGAGTGTGGATGAGATTGAGAAGGAAGAATTGGCATATGCAGGGGAGAAAACACAAGCATTATCTATTGCCCCCCCCAATCTACAGAGGTGCAACCTACAATGTTTATTGTAGTATACCAAAGGAAGGACACAATGTCCTCACATAGTGGCACAAGGGTACAAAATGTTTTAGTACCAAAAATTACAATAATTGAGAAAGAAGGGACACTAGTTGAAATAGGTCAAGAAGGTAGCCCTGCACCTACACCACAAGCACAAGGTGGAGTAGAAACTAAAGAAAAGTCAAAGGATAGGACTGAAGATTTAGTCTTGACTATGAAACTAGAGGAAGTGATAGTAATTCAAACACTAGTTACCTTACCAAATACTACTACTCCTACCCCTAGTCAAGCACTTCATAGTCCAAGCACATAAGCTATACCATTGCAAGCATCAAGGCCCAGTCCTAGCACATCTAAGGTTGATGAGGTGACATCCTATGGTGATATCAACTTAGATGAGGTGATTAAGTTACCAAAGTTTGATCTTACATCAATCATAATTGATCAAATGAGCATATTATAGGTTGTGCTAACAAGGAAGAAACACCAAGAACTACTCAGAAGGGAGCATAGGTAGAAACAAGTAATTCATCACATCAAGGACATATTTCTTGATGCATTCAACTTACTTACACCTGATGAAGCTAAGCTAATCATTGAGTAGTTGGAAAATATTATGGAAAAGATCAATGATGAAGAATTAGATACTAATGTCAAATTACTAGAATGGTCCAAGAAGAAATTTCAAAGTAAGGTCAATGAACAGATATCAAGTGCTATTGCACTACACTAGGTTGAGCTAGCAACCAAAATTGATGGTGTAAAGAAGATGTTGGAGAACATTTTTTCTCTTTAAACCAAGTCATGTGATGTTCCCCTATTCACACAAGAGGTGCAGAGACACATTGACCATCTAGAAGGAGATTTGAAGAAAATAGGTAACATTCTACAACAATCTCCTGGTCAAAGTCAGTCTCAATCAGCACAAGGTCAGTTAGTAGCTTTACAAGCTTAAGATACAAATAACAAGGTTACACTAATTAACCTCCAGTCCATGTTAACCCCTAACATAGAGGTGTTACACAAGGAACTATCCTATGTAGAGACATTGATGAAGAAAGATCCCCATCTTTCTACTCATGAAGGCCTAGTCACCCTTGTTTCCAAGTTGGACATTTAGGTCAAATATCTGGAGGTAGCATATGAAAATTGGGATGCATCACTAAAGATTATAATGGAGGTTTATAAACCATTCTTGGAAAAACACATAATTTGTGTACCACCCATGACATAAGTGTCAAAAGGGGGAGAAAATGAAGAAAGGACGAGAATGAATTAGAGGAGAGCATAAGTTGTGAGGGAGACTACAGAAACAAAGTCAACATAGTAGATCTACTCAACAAGAGTATTCAAATTCAGAAGATTCTTAATAGAACAATCAACTCAGGGGGAGTTATAAAATTTTGAGGTATGACTGATAAGTCATAAGTTTTTTTCAAATTTTTGAAGTTTTGAAATTTTGTATGTAAACCAAGTAAAGAATAGAGATTTATCTGAGTTATGCTCAAGAGATAAGGTTATTCAAGCATGACCAAGTGTTTTTCTACTCATGTCAAAGGTGGAGATTATTAATCTCATATTGGTTTTGACATATAAGTGAAAATACACTTAAGTCATTTTCTTATTTCATGTTGAACAAGTAGTGTATGTTGAGTGTAAGTTTCTATATATATAGTATGTACCAAGTAACTAGTAAGTGTCAAGTCACTCAAGTGTTGAGCAGATAGTACATGTCAAGTGATTCAGATGCTGAGTTACAACATTGAAGATATAGTGGATGTCGAGCATCAAACACTTTAAGTAGTGCAAAAATAGTTTTGGACATAGTTGTTTGTAATGGCACAAACTTCTATGTAAGCCATTTTTTAGCCAACTTAAGGATTGTTTTGTGATTCTAGATAATAAGGATGAATCTATATTGAGGATCCCTATGTAGCATATGAAACCAATCAATTGAAGGGATATTTTATGTGGAAAAATGGGTGAATCACAATTGTTCATCCATACCTAACCCTAAGTCTCCTATGTCTTCATAAGGATGACAAACCCTAAACATTGTATGTGAGAAGATAGAAGTTATCATGTGCAAATAGAGTCTTCATGGTGTCTAAGGAGTTTTGAATTGAGATACATTATAGAATCAGTTAGAGGAGAATAGAGAAAAGGAGTTAGAGGACAAAAGTGACACATCTAATTAGAGAGGATTAAGTACACATCAGGAAAGAGGTGATATGTTACATAGCAATAAAGTGCTAACTACAAATCATTACTGAGACATTCTAATATATGAATCAGTTAAATTTCTTAACAAAGTAGTCCTAACAAGCTATTGTAAATCCTTTAACAGGGTGCTTACTTAATTGTAAGTTGAAGTCCTTTAATTAAGCACACTTCTAATAGGATGTTGAAATCCTTTAACAAGGTAAAATCTAACAAACTTGTAAGCCTTTAACAAGGCAGTTCATAGTTCATGATCAAACATTGTAGCCTTTATTGGATACACTTTATTATTGCAATAGTGAATATTTGTGGGTGTCATCCCCACCCTAGTTTTACCTTCTCATTAGAGGGTTTCTAGGTAACTAAATATCCTGTGTCATATATGTGTTAAATTTTATTTTCTTTCATGCTATGGATGAATATGTTTAGCTAGCTATTTTAGTTTACATACAAATTGTGAGATGGATGTGTGGTGAATGATTTTATGATTAAAGTTATAAAGGACTGATTCACCCCCTTCTCAGAGTTTACTTTCTCTATTGTATTTCCAACAAATTGTACCAATAACTAGTGTTGAACCTTCAATATCATTTTTGTTAGAATAGTTAGAATAATTGAGAGGCTATGGGGTTAGGCGAATGGGTTAGGTGGGGGGGGAGTGAACCAGTTATCCAAGGTCTAGATATACCAGTTGAATAGGAAAACACTTAAACAATTTCAGATCTTATCATTCCATTGCTCTGTCTCTACTGTAAACTATTGGCAACACTAGATGGATGTCTACTATTCTTAAAATAATAGACTTGCAGAATGTAACTTTAAATCAATAAATCATCATAATAACATACACAAAAGTTTGACACTAGGATTTAATGTGGACAACCAATTTGAGAAAAACCACCAACAACATGTCACCATGTCTCACTCTTATGAAGTGAGCCCTGTTAGGAGCCAACCATGTTAAAGATTACAATACACACTATTAAATGTGACCTTGTTAAAGGATTTAATCACCCTATTAGGATTGGCCTTATTATAGTACTTTAGAACATTCCATTAGAATGTCACTCGGTTGAAGGATTTACATAGACTATTAAGTCCTTATGACTATTAGGTCAACCTTGATTAAAGGATTTAAAATACTATTCACAATGGTTAGGAAGTTGTAGTAGGATTGATCTGTTAACTACAACTCACTCTGCATGTTTAGATATGTGTTAAGCTCCTAATACTTATTCACTATCAAGCCTCCATTTTCATCTCAATCTTAGATTCACTTGGAAATCCTTCAAGCAATCACCCTTCACTTCTTCTCAGCTCAATTAAGCTTTCTGCGTAGATTTTCTAGTCAACAACATCAGTAACAAATCCAACTCTTTGGAACTCCTTCTCACATGCACAACTGCTCTACACTCTACACTCTCTATAAATTTTTCCTCTATACCTCTTTAAATAGGCAGTTCTAATCTTTTTCCACTTATTCAACATTGTAGATCTTAGGGTCAATGATTTTATTGATTAGATATTATGTATCTAATTGCCATTCTATTTATCTCTTCTTTTCTAAAAACTTATCCTTGAATTCATCACTTAGGTCATTTACCTATTCCTCTCTTGAAATTAAATGATCCAACTGATCAATCCTTATTTTCAACACATTTTACATATCCCAAGAAGTTGACTTAGTCAGTTGGAAATTATGATTCCTCACAAATACTTAAAATAGTGTTCCTCAACCAACACTAAGTTCTAACACTCGATCATCACTGAGTTACTTAGTCACTATAAAAGTTCTTACTAGACATCAACATTATCACTCAGTTGATACTAATGCTTGGTCAACATTGAATTTTCTTGGCACTTACTATGGCTCAGTTGACACTAGCATCACTCGGCATGTTCATCAAAATTCCATAGTATTTTACTCTATTACTTAGTCAAGCCTACACAAGTGATCTATCTTTGCTCACACTTTCAAGACTTGAACATTATTGTCTTCTTCTCTATCAACATAATTTAAAAAATCACTTTGTCTTGTCAAAGTCTAACTAATCAGATGTCCATTTGTAGTTTCCTCTTTATAACTCAACCTTTCCTCTAGATTCTTTTGTTTTGAACAACTTCTCAAATCCTCTTCATCAATGAATAGATATGACATTTAGATCAAATAGTAAATTGTCTCATCAATAGATTTGACATCAATGATAACACAACTATTATTCCATTTGTAGTTTCCAACAATCTCCCTCTTTGAGATTGATAGCAACACCTCAAAAAAAAAAAAAAATTGTAGAAGTACTTCAGGTTACCATACAATCCAAAATTTGTATAGAATTGGAGTAATAGTCTAAATGTATCAGATCTTTTATTAATATCCTTAGTTTCATTTTGATACATATCTATGATTTGGTAACACCTCTTAATAGTTTATGAACTACCTCTAAGTAATAACTCGATCTTACTTAGCATGTCTCTACTAGCATCTAATTTTCCCCTCTAGGATATTCTCTCCCATTGGATTCATATTTCGGTTAACTTGCATGAGTAATCTCTCCCTCTTTAATATTTGTAATATTTTATGAAATCTCTTCCTCTTTTATAATAATTCCAAAGACACTATCTCTTGCTCAAACATTTTGATTATGTAGATAATTACATGTGAAGTCTAAATTCTTCATCTTCCATCTTCATATGACTGATCTATTATATTGTTCTTCTTCTTCACTACAACTTTAGGCAACTCCTAAAGCAGAATTATTTGCATCAATGCATAAGATAGTCTGATTAGCACATTTGATGCAATGCTTCTCTGTAGCTTAAGTAGCTTTGTCAAGGGGAATCACCCCCATCTCTAAGATATTCATTAGCATCCTTAAGTAAATATTTAGTGAATATGTCAGTAATTTTCTCTTTTGTGTTCACATATTCCAATTTCACTTCTTTGTCTTGAACTAGCTCTCTCAAGTAATGATAATTGATAACAATGTGTTTTCTCTTTGTGTGCATAATAGGATTCTTTGATATATTAATAGAACTTGTGTTATCACAATAGATAACCACTAGATTAGTAATCTCTTCCTTTATACCTTTCAACAGTTGTTTGATCCAAATGATATTTGAACAATTTACTATTGCTGCCACATACTTGGCTTCAACTATTGATTGGGAAATGTAGTTATGTTTCTTGCTTGTCCATGAAATTAATCACTTTCCTCAAAAAATTACACCACCACTTGAGCTTTTCTTTTCATCAACATTTCCTTCCTAATTAGAATCAAACAATACCTTTAGTTAAAACTTATTATTCATCTTGTAATACAATCTATAGCCTTTTGTTCTTTTTAGATATCTAAGTATTATCTTTACTACCATCATATGATTGTCCTTAGAACTTGTTGAAAATATAGCAACTACCCTAATAGCTAATGTAATAGCTAGTATGCTATGAACAATATATTGCATTTTACCAATCATTGATCTATATTTTGTCTGGTTCACTTCATCAAAATTATCATTCTTAGATAGTTTGTGTCCAGTAACCATAAGTTTACCCACTAGTTTAGAATCTCCCATCCCAAAAATTTTCAATATCTCCTTGATTTTAATCTAAGCAATGAAGATACCTTGCTTTAATTGATATACTTGTAAACCAACAAAGAATCTAATCTCACCAAACATTTACATTTCAAATTCCTTCTTCATTTCATCAAAAAAAAATTCGCATAATACTTCCTTTCCTCCAAATATGATATCGCCAACAAAAATTTTAGATAACAATACCTCATTGTTCTTTCTAGTCTTCAAATATAAATTGTTGTTATCATTTGACCTTGCAAAACCAATCTTTGCCAAATAATTATGTAGTCTTTCATACCATGCTCTAGGGGCTTGTTTCAAACCATATAAATCTTTGTGCAACTTGCATACCATATTCTTCTTATCAAGATCCTCAAACCCTTTAGGTTGGTCTATGTATACTTCTTCTGGTATCTCATTTAAAAATGTAGATCTAACATCCATTTGATATGTCTTGAATCCTTTATAAGAAGAATAAGCAAGAAGTTTTCTTACTCATCTTTCTAGAAGGGAAAATATTTCCCCATAATCAACACCTTCCTCTTGTGCATATCCTTTGCATACCAATCTAGCTTTATTCCTTGTGACTTCACCTTTCTCATTTAGCTTGTTCCTAATTAACCACTTTGTTCCAATAATGTTTTTGTCTTTAGGTCTAGGTACTAGAGACCATGTTTTGTTCTTTACAATTTGTTTAATTTCTTATTTCATAGCTTGTATCCAATATTCATTCTCCAAAACATCTTTCATAGATTTAGGCTCAAACTCACAAATTAAGCATGTATCACTTGTGAGTATTTTTCTTGTCATAACTCTAGACTCCTTATCTCCAATAATTTTTTCATGTGCATGATGTCTTCTCACAAATTTTTCTAACACAAGCTCTTTCCTTCTTTATTCTTCAACAAGTTCATCTTGAAATATAATTTCAAGCTCATTATCTCTTTCTTGTTCAAGTTTTGGTTCAGGTTTTACACACTTGGCATAAATGTTGTTTGATTTCCTTTGCCTATGACTCAATGCCATTTATCTATTGCCTAGCACCCATAGTTTGATGCTCAACAATTGGTTGTTGCAATGCAACATTCCTAATTTATTGAGGTTCTACAACTTTGATTTCTTGTTCACATGGAGTACCTGGAGCACTATCATTCACATATATGAATGCATTATAATCTTCAAGTTATATCTTATATTCAACTTCATTTTTCTCTATATATCCATAAAATTTTATATTTTCACTTTCCACAACTTTGTTAGTGTTAGAGTTCAAACACTTATAACCTTTGTTCTTGGTAGAATATCCTAGGAATACACCTTCATCACTTTTTGCATCAAGTTTTCCATTCCTATTGTCTTTAATTATGTAACATTTACTTCCAAGAATTTTGAAATATTTTACATTATATGGATAACCATACCATAATTCAAAAAGTGTAGCATTTGTACCTTTCTTGACTTCCACTCTATTCAAAGTATAAACAACTATGCTTACAACTTCTCTCTAGTATCTCTATGACATTTTCTTATCGATCATCATTGTTCTAGCACAATCCATAATTGATCTATTTCTCTTATTAGTTATTCAATTTTTAATAAGTGTCCTCGATGTAGACATTTATCTTTTGTTTCCTCTATCATTACCGAATATGTTGAACTCATTGGACATGAACTCACTACCTTTGCCAGATCTCAAACACTTTAGACTCTTCCCTATCTCTTTTTCAACTCTGACCAAATACCATTTAAACAACTAAAAAACATCAGGTATTTCTTTAAGAAACATCATAGTTATCATTCTAGAGTAGTCATCAACAATTAGAATGAAATATTTGTCTCCATAGTAGCTTTTGTTAGTTTGTGGTGACTGATCAAAAATAAAAATAAAAATAATGTAAAAAAATTTGGGCCCTATTTTATTGGGATTTTGTGTCGACATGTAATTATTAATTATAACCCTAAAGCAGAAAAATTACTTGTATAAAAGGGCTTAGGCTTAGGGATTGCTTCATAAGGTGATGCAAAAATTGGTTCTTGTGGTAGTATTGAGTTGTATGGGATTACGAATTGTAATCAGGTTGTAATCACTAGATTGTTAAACTATTGGACTTGCTATTTGGTGAACACAGCCCAGGGTTTGGGTGAACCATGTTAAATCTTGGTGTCTTATGTTCTTTTCTTTTCTGTGTGATCTATTATTTTATGTTATTGGTTATATTTTTGTGTAATTGTTATTTCTATTAGTGGTTTAATCCTAACAAGTGGTATCAAAGTGAGGTTCTTTTTTAGTTATCCTCTGCAGGAAAGTTTCACATTTGAGTGGGAGTGATGGTAGATGAGGGTAAGCTAAGGGTTAATAGGTTTAATGGGTAGAACTTTTAGTTATGGAAGATGCAAATGGAAGACTATCTATATCAGAAGGATTTATGGAAGTCGTTGGAAGGAAAAACCAATAATCAAGGATCTATGTCAAATGATGAATGAGTTATTTTATACAGAAAGGCACTTGAAAGCATTCGATTATGCTTGGAACCATTAGTGGCATTTAATATTACAAAACCAAAGACAACAAAAGAGTTGATGAAAACCCTAGCGACACTATGTGAAAAGTCCTCTGCTTCAAACAAGGTATTTCTCATGAAGTGTTTATTTAATATGAAAATGGTAGAAGGTGGATCTATTGTGGATCATTTAAATGAGTTTAATAATGTTACTAGTTAGTTATCTTCTATGGAAATTAATTTTGATGAAGAAATTAGGGCTCTCTTGATTTTGTGTTTTTTGACTAAAAGCTGGAATGGCTTGGTAATGGCTATGAGTAATTTTGTTCTTAGATCTAGTACTCTAAAATATGATGATGTGATTAGTGTTATTTTGAGTAAGGAAAATCATATAAAAACCTCAGGTGGATCTACATCAAGAAGTACTCTAAACGCACAAAGTAGAGGTAGAATGACTGAGAGAGGAAGTAATTCTAAAACTCATGGGAACTAAAGAGGAAAGTCAAAAGGGAGGAGGTCTCAATCAAGAGGACCAAATGACTATTGGTACTACGAGAAACCAAGGCATAAAAAGAAAGATTGTTGGAATCGAAAGAAAAATGAAGGAGATAAACTAGATGGAGACAAGGAGGCAAATTTAGTAAGTAACAAATTTGAAGAGGATGCTTTGCTTCTATCTTTAGAAAGTGTTGATGATTCATGGGTTTTAGATTTTGGTGCTTCATTTCATGCTACACCTCATAGAGGTTATTTCATTGATTATGTCCAAAGGGATTTTGGACTTGTTTATTTGGGGGGATAATGAACCATGTCAAATTATTGGAAAGGGAAACATTAAGATTAAGTTGTAGAATGGGAATAATTGGCTACTACATGAGGTAAGACATGTTCCAAGGTTGAGTAGGAATTTAATTTTAGTAGAGAAACTTAGTGATGAGGGTTGTGTACTTACTTTTAATGATAAAAATTAGAAGGTTTCAAAAGGCTCACTTGTAGTAGCAAAAGGTGTGAAAGTAGGCACCTTATATCTTTGTACAAGTCATATTTTTCCTTCTACTTTAATTATTTTAGAGAAAAATGAATGTTCAAGAATAATTGATGCAGTTGAGTAGGGAGAACAAATAACTGCTGTAGATTTTGATACAACATTGTGGTACAATAGACTTGGGCACTTAAGTGAGAAAGGTATGAAAGTACTTCATTCAAAGAAAGTTTTATCAAGTCTAAAATGTGTTAATATGGATTTATGTGAAAGTTTTGTATGGAAAATAAAAGAGATTGAGCTTTGTAAAGACCGAGAAGGAAAATAAAAAGGAGAAATTAGAGCTTGTGCATACATATGTATGGGGACCAGCTCAGGTATCTTCCCTTGGTGGCTCTCATTACTATGTTACATTCATTGATGATGCAACTAGAAAAGTATGGGTTTATTTACTTAGATAGAAATATGATGTATTTCAAACTTTTAAGAAATGGAAATGCCTGGTTGAAAATAAGACTGGTAAAAAATTAAAATGTCTTAGATATAATAATGGCAGTGAGTACTACAGTCATGAATTTGAAGATTATTTCTCCACTAATGGTATTTATAAACAAAAACTATTCCAAGGACTCCATAGGAAAATGGAGTGGTTGAATGCATGAACATGACTATAAGTGAGCGTGCAAGGAGCATGAGGTTGCATGTGGGGTTGCCCTTACACATGTGGGTAGAGGCTATCAATATTGTTGTATATTTGATTAATAGAGGTCCCTCTACTCCTTTGAGTTTTGGTGTTCCAGAGGAAGCATGGACTGGTAAGAAGGTGAGTTATTCTTTTCTCAAAACCTTTGGTTGTGAAGCTTTTGCTCACATAGATTCTAAAAATAGAACCAAGCTGGAAGCTAAGTCAAAGAAATGTGTATTTTTTGGATATGGCATTAATGAATTTGGTTATAGGCTTTCAAATTTTGAAAATCATAAAATTGTAAGAAGCAAGGATGTCATTTTCAATGAAAAAGTGTTGTACAAAGATCTATTGCAATAACATGGGAAGAAAAAAGATGATTTTGTAGTGTTGGATGATACTCCAAAAGATGATGTTCCAACCTTTCCTCATGAAGTGTAACAACCAAAACAAAAACTACCACACACACCAATGAATGCTAGATGGTTAACAAGGCAAATTAGACCTCCAAAAATATTTTCTCCCTCTTTGTATTCTATTTTACTCATCGATGCTGGTGAACCTAAATGTTATGATGAACATGTGTAGGTGGATACTAAGATTTAGTGGGAGTCTGCAATGAAAGATGAAATGGACTCTTTGCTAAAGAATAAGACATGAGATTTATGCAAGTTGCCTATATATAAAAGAGCTTTACAAAATAAGTGAGTTTATAGGTTAAAAGAAGAGGAAGGAGGTAAGAAAAGATTTAAAGCTAGGTTAGTTGTAAAAGGATTTGCACAGAAAAAGGAATTGATTTTGATGAGATATTTTCTCCTGTTGTTAAAATGACTTCTATCTGTACTATTTTAAGTCTTGTGGCTACCAAAGATTTGGATTTGGAGAAATGTGATGTTAAAATAGCCTTCCTTCATGGTGATTTGGATGAAGAGATATATATGGCTCAGCCACAGGGATTTGAGGTCAAAGGTAAGGAGAACTTAGTGTGCAAATTGAAGAAAAGTTTATATGGCTTGAAGCAAGCATCTCGGCAATGGTATCTAAAATTTGAGAGTTTTATGCATGAGCATGGATACAATAGGTGTCATTCAAATCATTGTGTTTATTTTTAGAGGTTGGATGATGAGAGCTAGATTATTTTATGTTTATATGTTAATGATATTCTTGTAGTTGGGTCTAACATGGATCATATTAAGGGGCTAAAATGCCAGTTAACACATGCATTTTCTATGAAGGATTTGGGGGCAGCAAAAAAATCCTTTGTATGGAGATTTGTAGAGAAAGGAAGAACAAAAAATTGATGCTATCTCAAGCTGATGATGTTGAGAAGGTGTTGCAACATTTCCCTATGGAGAAAGCTAAAGTTGTCAACACACCTTTACTTGGTCATTTGAAGTTGGCTAAGGAGATGTGTCCCAAGACACAAGAAGAGGATGATAAGATGTCCAAGGTAACCTATGCTTCAGCTATAGGAAGCTTGATGTATGCTATGGTATGTGCTAGGCCAGAGATTGCACATGCAGTGGGAGTTGTTAGTAGTTATATGAGTCATCCAAGAATTGAGCATTAGAATGCAGTTAAATGGATTCTCAGATATCTGAGAGGAATATCTAATAAGTGTCTACACTTTGGGGGCTCTACTACTAATTTAAAGGGCTATGTTGACTTAGATTTGGTAGGGGATATTGATACCATGCAGAGTACTACAAGTTATGTCTTTACTATTGGTGGGGCAGCTATGAGCTAGGTTTCTAGATTATATAAGGTTAATGCTTTATCCACTACAAAGGTAGAGTATGTAGCTACTACATAGGTAGCCAAGAAGATGATATGGCTTCAGTTCTTCTTAAAATAATTGGGACACCCTCAGAAGGATAATTATTTGTTTACAGATAGTTAGAGTGTCATTCATCTTGCAAAGAATTCAGCTCTGCATTCAAAGACCAAACACATACAGTTGTAGTACCAATTTATTCAATCAGTTTTGAAGGATGGAAAATTAAAGCTCGACAAGATCCATGCATATGACAATCCAACATATATGTTTACAAAGGTAGTAACAAGGGAGAAGTTGCACTCCTCTTTATCTTTAACTAGTCTTCTAGACTAAACATGAATAAAAGAACAATAGAGTCCAAGGTGGTTTGATCCAATGGGAGCCTCATGGAGTAGTGGCATAGCTACAAGATCAGTCTCCAAGTGGGAGATTGTTGTTTGGTGTGAAGCTTGATTAGTCCCCAAGTGGGAGATTGTTAGTTTGTGGTGATTGATCAGGAAACAAAAAATAATAATAAAATTTGGGCCCTATTATTGGGATTTTGGGCTGACATGCAATTATTAATTATAACCCTAAAGTAGTAAAAATACTTGTATAAAAGGGCTTAGGGTTATGGATTGCTTCATAAGGTGATGCAAAAATTGGTTCTTGTAGCGTTATTGAGCTGTAAGGGATTACGGATTGTAATCAGGTTGTAATCACTAGATCATAAAAATATTGGACTTGCTATTTGGGGGACATAGCCTAGGGTTTTAGTGAACCGCATTAAATCTTGGTGTCTTGTGTTCTTTTCTTTTCTCTATGATCTATTATTTTCTGTTACTAGTTATATTTGTGTGTAATTGTTATTTCTGTCCGTGGTTTAATCCTAACAGCTTTAAACTCCATTAGGTCCACATAAGCCAGTATGAACCAATTCCAAAATGTCATTAGATGAATTTTTTTTTTTTTGAAACTAGATTTTATCATTTTTCCCAATTAGCGTTGCTTACACATAGCATTATTAGGTTTCTTTAGTTTTGGAATTTTACTAATGCTAACTAGATTGTCAAAGTTTACATGACATAACCTTTTGTGCCATAATAAAATATCTTCATAATATACAAACAAACATGTCTCATCAAATAAATATAGCTAGAACAAGTTATTGTTATAATGTATAGAATAACTAAGAGAGAGGGGGGGGGGGGGGAGTTGCGAATTAGTTATTCAAGGTCCATATGTACCAATTGAACAAATAAAACACTTGAACAATTTTATGTCTTACTTATCCTATTGCTCTGTCTCTATTGTAATCTCAACAAAAATATTAACTTGTAGTTCACTTTCCCTATATAATAGACTTGCATAATGTAAACATAAAAATTTAAAATGTCATAATAACATTCAACACAAGTTTGACACTACGATTTAACATGGAAACCCAAATTGGGAAAAATTACCAGCAACATGTTGTTGGCATTACAATAGGAAAGATAAACTCTGAGAAAGGGGGGAGGGGGTGAATCAATGCTATAAATTGTAACCCATAAAAACATTCACCACATATCCATCTCACATTTCAATAACTAAATTGAAATACCATGTAAAGAATATACATCTACAGTATGTAAACAAGTAAGTATTCACACATATATCACACAAGATATGATTACCCAAAAACCCTCTAGTGAGGAGGTAAAACTGGGGTGGGGATGACACCCACAAATCTTTACTACTGTAATAATAAAGTGTATCCAATGATGGTTACAATGTTTGATCATTAAACATGATCTACCCTATGAAAGATCTGCCCTATTAAAAGCTTACAAAGACTATTAGGTCTTACCTTGTTAACGGATTTTAACACCCTATTAGAAGTGTTCTTGATTAAAGGACTTTAAATCACAATTAAGTAAGAATATTGTTAGAGGATTTCAATATAGCCTATTAGGACTACTCTATTAAAAGATTTAATTGATTCACTTGTTAGAATGTCTCAGCAATGATCCTATTATTAGCACTCTATTGCTTGATGTCAAATCACCTCTAAACTAATATATTCTTGATCCTTCTTGATTAGATGTCTCTTTGTTGTTCACTGTTTCTTTCCTTTATTCTCCTTTAACTGATTCTACAATTCAATTTAGATCAGAATACCTTGGTCACCATGAATTTCTTTTTTGTGGATGCAAACTCTCCTTCTTACTCATACTTTACATACTACAACATTTATGGTTTTGTCCTCTTTAAGAATTAAGAAGACTTAGGTCACTTAGGGTTAGGTATGAATCAGTGGCTATGATTCATTCATATTGTCACTTAAACCTTCCCTTTATCTAATTGGGTGCATGTAATACATAGGGATTCCCACTTAATAGTCATCCTTATCAAGAAAATATCATAATTCAATCCTTAAGTCAGCCCAAAAATGGTTTACATAGTAGTTTATGTCAATACAAACAACTATGTTAAAACTATGTTTCTCGACACTAACTGTGACTTTAATACTATCACTTAGCATCTGAATGACTTGAAATGCACTACTTTCTTGACACTTGAATCACTCAGCACATACTATCTGCACAACACTTGAATAACTCAACACATGAGTGATTCGACACTCACTGTTTACTTGGCATGCACTAACTTTTATGTTGTGCTCAGCATATGTTACTTGTTCAGCATGAACTAAGTAAATGAATTAAGGGTATAGACACTCACTTGTCAAAACCAATCTGAGATTAACAAATGTCACCACTTTTTCACTCTTCTAAAGTGAGCCCTATCAGGAGCCAACCCTGTTAAAGGTTATAATACACATTGTTAAATGTGGCTTTGTTAAAAGATTTAATCACCCTATTGGGAGTAGTCTTGTCAGAGAACTTTAGAACATTCCATTAGAATGTTTCCTAGTTAAAGTATTTACACAGACTCTTAAGTCCTTAATGAGTGTGTTGGTGTTTGAAAATGCTGGAGGGTTTTCAGTTATCCCCATGAGAATATGACATATCTAGGGGTAGCTAACTCCCATTCTCAACATATCATTTCAGGCACAAGGCCAACTATAAGGCTTGACTCTTCTACTTCAGGCTCTACAAGACCTAGGTGGGTAGACCTCAGATTCAATTGATATCATACCAATTCAAAACATATCCCTGAATCTATTTACTGCAGATAAAACCCTTATTTCTCCTGTTAACTCATGTAATAACATAGATCTACAGTAGCAAGTTGCAAATCTAGGATATTCACGAGCTGAGTGAGGGTTAAACTGTTCTAGCTCTTCAACATAAAATGTAAAGATGATTTGAATTTGATTTTGATTTTATGTGGGTGGGGAAAGTGGATGAAAACCATGTATAGAAAACAACTTAATGACCCTATAGCTGATCAGTGCCTGATCCATTGGGCAATTCATGAATCTCCCTCATGCATTTTGGATATCTGATACTTATTAATATATTCAGATATATGATCTATCCATTCACCTTGTAAATAGACATCAATGTTTGATCTAAATCTCATTCTTACCTGATATCCTCCTCAATAAACCTGCAACCCTGTTGAATCTTTGGAGCATTTACATAATTCCTTAAATTACAAGCAACAATGAAGCAACATACAACATTAAGGGACTACACTTATGATCTGGGCTCTTTGTTCAAAGACATAAAACATTACAACTCACTGAGAATGGAGACAAGATTCAAAATGAAACTCAACCCTTGCTATTCTTTGTATTCATTTCCTTGAAATAATAAATCAAAATTCATGAAATTAACTCACAAATCACCTAATAAACCAGACTATACAATAACATATGTTGTCATACAAGAGAGAAAATGGTGGGAATGAAAAACTGATGGGATGGGAAGGGGGTATCACAGCCAAAGAAAAGCTTCATGGTCTGGAACTAGCACATCCCAGGTCTTCCATTCAAAATTCATCAATTTTAGGGCTAGTTCTACTAAAGCTTCATTCCAAAGACTTTCCAATATTTTCCAACCCTTACAAAAGAGAAGAAGAAAGCATAAATAGAGAAGAAGCAATTCCAAAATTCATTATGCAACTGACATGTGTCCCTTCAGAATTCTTCCTCAAGAAGCTAAAAAGAATCTCTCTACCTTCTCTCTGTAATTGAAAATCAAATCCCCATGATTTTGGCTCTTAAAGGCATAAAGAATATCAAAAAATTGATTCATCATCATAACTGATTTTTGATGTTAGAATGAATGCAAGGTAAAAAGTGAAAATCAGTTAATTGGCCTTCAGAAGCCAATAAAATATCTCAAACTTGATTTTCTTCACATCCAGACTTCAAAAAGTCTTCATATCTTCCTTTGATTGCGAGTTTTCTTTTTTTTGTGTGTGGTCTTTTTTTAAATGCCATGGCTACTCTTTTGACTCCCCTATTCCTCTTTGCATTTCAAATGTCTATCTTGCACAGAGTGGGCCTACCTTCTGCATTTAAATCTATTCTGTCGATCTTTAAAAAATCCTACGATCCAAGAATGAAAACTAGGTTGACGCACTTTTCTTCTTAGCATGCTAGCAATCAAACCAATAAATTGCTCCCATATGTTCCTTTCCTTTAATGCTGGCATTTCAACCTAGACCCACTGAGTTCTGAAGACACGTGTCATGTAATCACTATCTCACTATACATAAAAAGTGAGCACCTTGCTATAGCGAGACAGTGACCATTGTTGATTATGCATTGATCATGTGGAAGACATTTTATGCATTACTAAAGAGAAATATGGTGGGTCCCTTATCGCTATTCATTGTTCGTCACCTTCATGTAACTCACCATAGTGAGATAGCGATGATCATAGATTTGAGATCAATCTAACGATCATGATCTTTCATATGTTTTATGAATAGGGCATGGGTCTACTTATTGATGATGTGAGAAAACCCTGCCCCACTGGCATATAATTCATATTTTAAAAACTTGGCTAGATTACCATGCTTCTTGGGTCCCACCGTGTGTTTATTTCTTGACTGGGCCCTCTGTCGCTAACGACGAGAAGAACAAGTTTCCCGATAGTGACATAACGACCTCTGGTTCCATCACTTTTCCTAGTGTATATGTGTATTCCACTAGATGCCACTGTGTGCCAAAAATTTATAACTAATATCTGACAGAGCATTGTCTAGGACCCACCTTCTGAAAAAGTTTGCATAGGATTACTTTCCATCAAGGCGCTATGTTGCTAATAGCAAGAAACACAAATTTCTCGTAGCGACATAGCGACTTCCAGGGACTTATCAAAATTTGGGGCCAGAAAGATAAAGGCAAGTGAAGTCATAACCACCCTCATTAATTCTTTTTATGTAACAATAAAACCACACGTCCATCACACAGCTTGCAAAACTTATGGTCACTAGAAAACTTAAAAGTGACTGCTGGCCATTACTTTTGGTGAAGGCACCATGTCACTAATGATGAAGTGCTCAATTTTTTCGATAGCGACAAAGTGACTAATCAAAAAAGTTTAGATTTTTGTTGATGCCTTTTTTGCTTCAATGTTCTAACCCCTTTTCAGGTTCTGATAGGTCTGTCATAAAAATGTGATCAAATATTTCTGAAGCAATACAATCTTCGATCACCATACCTCCATTTGATGGCAATGCTCTTCAACTTAAGAACATCACTATGTCGCTAAGGGTAAAACACTTGCATCTTTTCATAGTGAGATAGTGACCACCATAGATCTTTTAGGGATCAGGCGGTGAGAAATAGAAAAGAAAAGGGGAGACTTGGGGCGCAGAAAGTTTGAAAAGGATGGAGAATATTCGCATATTTTTAAAAGATTTTTGCACCATCAGTGGATCCAATCTAATTTTTTACCTAGGCAAGGGAAAATTATAATGCAAAAAATTAGACCAACAAAGTGTAAGGTCAATGTTTGATTAAAAGGATATCAATACAAACTATTTATAATGATTAAAAAGAAAATAGTACTTTTTGATCTATATGATTAAAACTCACTTTTGTAGTTTCAGATCTCTATTCAATTCATGTGTTGATTCCCTGATAATCCTTCCTTATCACCTCTATCCTTGATTTTCTTGGCAACCCTTAAGCATTCTCCCTTCTCTTCGTAACAAACTTCAGCATTCTTCTTATATTTTCTTATCAATCTCAACAACTTTGTTTCATCTCACTAGAAATCTTTTGAACGTGTACAAATTCTCTTCTCACTTCTCTTATTCACAATTTTCTCTTAAAGTTTGTCTCTATACCTCCTTAAATAGGTAGTTATGATATTTTCCCACTTAATCAAGATTGTAGATCTTAGGATTCATGATTCAATTCATTAGATACAATGTGTCTAATCACCATTATGTTTATCTATCCTTTTCTAGATACTTCTCCTTGAATTTATCTCTTAGATCATTTACCTAATCCTCTCCTAGAACTAAATGTTCCAACTCATCAATCAATATCTTCAACACGCTTTCCATATCCCAAGAAATCAACTGATTCAACTGGAAAATATGATTTCTCACAAATAATTAAAATGTTGTTCTCTAGCCAATGCTAATTTCTGACACTCAATCATCACTGAATTGCTTAGTTGCTATAGAGCTTCTAGCTTGACATCAACATTATCACTTGGTCAATATTGAATCTTCTCGACACTTACTATGGTTCAATTGACACTAGCATCACTTGGCACAGACTTAAAAATCCCTTGATCTTTTACTCTATTGCTCAATCAAGCCTTATATTCGTGATCTATGTTGGCTTGCACTGTGACGACTTGAAATTTACTATCTTCTCCTTTATCAACATGATTTGAACAATCACTTTAACTTGTCAAAGTCTAACTAATCAAATGTCTATTGTAGCTTCCTTTCATAACTCAACCTTTCCTCTAGGTACTTTTGTTTTGAGAAACTTCTCAAATCCTCTTTATCAATGAAATAGATATGACATTTAGATCACATAGAAAATTGTCTTATCAATATATTTGACATCAATGACAATACAAAAATTGTTCCAATTGTAGTTTCCAACAATCTCCCTCTTTGGCATTGATGGCAACACCTCAATATTTCAACAAGAATAGTTACATAAATACTTCAGGTTACCATATAATCCAAAATTGTATAGACTTCAAGTAACACCCTCAATATATCAAATCTTTTGATTACCATCCTTTGTTTCATTTTGAACTCCCTTTAAGTAATTAATTTATCTTTCTTGTATGATCTCCCTCTTTGAAGATAATCTTCCATATCATAGTCTCTCCCTCTAGTATTTTTTGCAATCAATCTCTCTCTCTTTCTTCCTGATATTTCTATTCAATCTCTCACTCTTTCAAAACAATGCCAAAGAAACTATATTTATACTTCATATATCTTGATTATGTAGAGAGGTATGTCAAGGCTGAAATCTTTCATATGTCATCTATATATGACTGATTTTTCATGTTGTCCATCTTCTTTACTGCTACCTTAGAAAACTCCTAAAGTAGAATTGTTTGCATCAATGCGTAAGATAATTTTTTCATCACATTTGATGCAATGCTTCTTTGTAGCTTAATTAAATTTGTTTAGGGGAATCACCCCTATTTTACCTCTAAGATATGCATGAGTATCTTTAGGTAAGGCTTTGTGAATATGTCAGCAATTCGCTCTTTTGCGTGCACATAGTGATTATGTAGATAGGCATGTTAGGGCTGAATTCTATCATTTATCATCTATATATGATTGATCTTTTATGTTTTTCATCTTCTTTACTACTATCTTAGACAACTCCTAAAGTAGAATTGATTTCATCAATGTGTAAGATAAGTTTTTCATCACATTTGATGCAATGCCTCTCTGTAACTTAAGTAGCTTTGTTTAGGGAAATCACCCCTAGTTTACCTCTAAGATATGCATGAGCATCTTTAGGTAAGGCTTTAGAAACTATGTCAAAAATTATCTCTTTTGTGTGCACATATTCTAACTTCACTTCTTTGTTGTGAACTAATTCTCTCAAGTAATGATACTCGATAGCAATTTGCTTTATTTTTGTGTGCATCACAGGATTCTTTGATATGTTTATACCACTTGTGTTATCACAATAGATAGCCACTACATCTGTAATCTCTTCATTCATTCCTTTAGTAATTTCTTTATCCACATAATATTTGAATAGTTCACTACAATTGCCACATACTTGGCCTTGACTATTGATTGGGAAATATAGTTATGTTTCTTTCTTGTCCACGAAACCAATCTTTTTCCTAAAAAGAATGCACCTCCACTAGTTCTTTTTCTATCATCATTATTTCCTATCAAATTAGAGTCAATGAATACCTTTTGTTCAAATCTATCACTTTTCTTGAAATATAGTTCATAGTCTTCTATACCTTTTAGATACCCCAATATCTTTTTCACTGCCATCATATGGTTCTCCTTAGGGTTTTCTAAAAATCTATGAACTATCCCAACAACTAATACAATATCAAATCTAATATGAATATCGTATTGTAGTTTACCAATCATTGATTTATATATCGTTTGGTTCACATCAACAAATTCATCACTTTTATATACCTTATGTCATGTAGACATCAATGTGCTCACTAATCTTGATTCTTCCATTCTAAAAAAAATTAGTATCTCCTTGATATATTTGGACTGAGTAATGAAACTACCAGATTTCATTTGATATACTTGTTAGCCAAAAAATAATTTGATTTTCACCAAACATTGAGATTTCAAATTCCTTCTTCATTTCATCAGCAAATGATTTTCATAATGCTGCTTTTCCTCCAAATATAATGTCATCAACAAAAATCTTAGATAGTAGTACCTCATTGTTCTTACCAATCTTCAAGTATAGATTATTGTTATCATTTGTCCTTTCAAAATCAATCTTTGCCAAGTAATTGTGCAATCTTGCATACCATTCTCTTGGAGCTTGTTTCAATCCATATAGATCTTTGTGTAGTTTACATACCATATTCTTCTTGTCTAGGTCCAATAATCCTTCATGTTGTTCTATGTACACTTCTTCCTCAAGTATAACATTCAAAATTTTGGATTTGACATCCATTTGATATACCTAAAAGTTTTTGTAGGTTGAATATGCAAGCAGAGTTTTGACTCCTTCTAGTCTTGCTATAGGAGTGAAAGTTTCTCCATAATCAACTCCTTCTTGAGCATATCCTTTGCATACCAATCTTTCCTTGTTCCTTGTAACTCCACCTTCTTCATTTAGCTTATTCATGAAAATCTACTTTGTTCCAATTACATTTTTGTCCTTTGGTCTAGGTACTAGAGTCCATGTGTTGTTCTTATCAATCTTTTCAATTTCTTCATTCATTGCCTGAATCTAATCTTCATTATCTAGATCATCTTTCACTAATTTGGGCTCAAATTCACAAAATAATCATGTATCACTTATGATTCTCTTCCTTGTCATAACACTAGATTTTTCATCTCCAATAATTTGTTTAGGTTTATAATGTCTTCTTACACACTTAGCTAGCATGGGTGGTCTCCTTCTCTATTCTTTAATAGGTTCATCTTGAAAAATAATCTCAAGCTTATTATCTCTTTTTTATTTAGGTTCTAGTTTTAGTTCTACATTCTGGACATTATCTACTAATGGTCAACATTATCTATCTATCACTCAACATATTTTCTCTATTTCTCAGTAATCGGCTGTTGCACCTTGCCATTCCTTGTTTGCTAGGAAACTGCAACTTTGTTTTCTTGTTCAATAAGAGTACTAAAGCACCCTAATCAACATATATTAATGCACTATAATCTTTAGATTCTTTTTTACATTCAACATCATTTGTTTCTACAAATTTATCAACTTTCACATTTGCACTTTCCACAACTTTGTTAGTGTTAGAGCTTAAACACTTGTAAGCTTTACTTTTGGTTGAGTACCCTAGGAATGTACCTTCATCACTCTTAGAATCAAGTTTTCCATTCCTATTATCCTTAAATATGTAACATTTTCTTCCAAATATTTTAAAATATTTCACATTAGGAGCATATCCATACCATATTTCAAAAGGTGTAGTATATGTGCCTTTCTTGACTTGTACTTTGTTCAAGATATAGATAGTAGTACTAATAGATTCTCTCCAATATTCTTGTGATACATTCTTCTCCATCATCAATGTTCTAGCACAATCCATTATTGATTTGTATCTCCTTCCAACTATCCTATTTTGAGGAGGGGTCCTTGATGTTGGTCTTTATCTTTTAATTCTTGTATCATTGTAGAATGTGTTAAACTCATTGGAAATTAATTCACCACTTCTATCAGATCACAAACACTTCAGACTCTTCCCTATGTCTTTTTCAACTCGGGCCAAATAACACTTAAATAACTAAAAATCATCAAATTTAACTTTGAGAAACATCACATTCATCATCCTAGAGTAATCATCAACAAACATAATTAAATACTTATCTCTACAATAGCTTTGAATATCAATAGGTCCACAAAGGTCAAAATGAACAAATACCAAAATATCATAGTATGTGTATGTTTTGCTCTTGAAACTAGACTTTTTCATTTTTACCAATTGACTTTGTTTACACATAGCACTTTTAAGCTTCTTTAGTTTTGCAAACCCTCTTACTTTCTTCATTTTACTAATGTTCACCAAATTGTCAAAGATTACATGACATAGTCTTTTGTGCCATAGCCAAACATCTTCTTGATGTGAAAAAAAATATGTATCATCAAATAAATATAGATAGAAGAAGATACGTCTTGACTGATCACAACTTCCAATCAACTTGCCATCAACATCATATATCTTGGCCTTTCTGTGATGGAATTCAACTCTGTACCTTGATTTGTTTAACTGTGAAACACTCAATAGATTATAGTCAAGTGCCTTCCACCCCATAAACATTGTCACACTTAATTTTGTCAGTCAATTGAATAGTACCTTTACCTTTCACAATACATGGAATATCATTACCAAATTTAACATAGGCACCCTTATATGGTCCAATGTCCTCAAATTTATTTCTATCACTAGTCATATGATTAGAGAAACCACTATCAATTATCCATCTATCACTTTTTGTTCACATATGAAATTAAAGTAATTTTTTCATCTTCATCAACATCTTCTTTCATATCAACATAGACAACTTTATCATCATTACTTTTAGATTTAGTGTTGGTTTCTTCTTTAGCAATGTAACAAGATTTCTTACCTTTGTCATCCTTGTTCTTCTTGTAGTCTTGGTCATCTCTCCTTTCTTTGAACTTGATTTCCTTTCTCTCATCCTTGTCTTCTCTATTGAGACACCTTATAGCAATATGACCAACCTTATTATATGAAAACCAAGTTATAGGTAATTTACCTTTGTATTTACCTCTACCTCTTCCAAATATTTTTGCAATGAGTGCTTCAAATTCATCAAGTTCATCATCAGAAGTGTCACTACCACTCCATATATTTTTGTTTTCCTTTGCTAAGAACCAATTGTGACTTAAAAGTAGATTCAATGGTAGTAGGTGTATAGTTATCAAAATTAGACATCTAAAAAGTAGTTAGTCTACAAATTACACCTTCCAAAGTAAAATTATTACTTGGAGTACATCTCAACTCTTGTATTTGGTGTGGTTTCACAATGCACACCCCATTTCTATGGGAAATGGGGACCCCCTACTTCTTCTTTTTTGGCGTTCCAAAACACTATTCTAGGACTTGGGTCCTTTTAAGGTTTTATTTAGTATCCTAGTTCATGTCAAAGTCCTGACTCAAAAACCCAATTGTCAAAAACCAAGTTTTTGAGGGATTAAGTCTTTTTTGTAGAGAAAAAAGATGCACCAGTGCACCTACTTAGGTGCACTAGTGTGCCAAAAAACATGGAAAGCATTCAAAAAAGGTAGGTGTACAGTAGTGTAATAGTGCAAAAATGCACCCCACTTAGCTCCATTGGGGCTCGGGTCTATAAAACCCAGGTCCCCCCTCACTCCTTCCACTATCTTGTCTTCAAGCTTCTTTAGTGCATCACCACACTTGATTAGGTGTGCTCCTCTACACTACTCTACACTCCCCTTACCTACATGTCAAAGAAAACTCATTATTTAACACCAAAAAAGGTGTGCATTAGTGCACCTAGCTAGGTGCACCAATGCGCACCTTTTATTACATTTGAAAACTTAAGCTTAAAACCTAATATAGGTGCACAATAGCACACCTGAATAGGTGTGCTACTGCACATTTACTTTTTGCTTTCAAAAAACATTTAAAAATAAAACAAATACCTAGTGTACATGAGCACACCTCATAAGGTGCACTGATGCACCTTTTTTGCATTATAGACACATAAAATGAGAGTTTTGGAGGTTTTTTTGAGTAATTAGGTTTTTTGGGTCTTGTTCATCTCAATACTAGGGTGTGATTAATTAATTTCTTTTGTGACTTTGGACTAATGGGCATCATTTTTGTGTAGATTTGATGACATCTTCATCATTCTCCCTTGCTGAGAAAATGGTTCCAAAGTTGTAGTATTCGAGTTCGAGGGTATGCCAACAAAATCAAGATTTTAGGATAGTACTCAAAAATATGGGATGTTGAGTTAGGCCATAATAATCTAGAAGCATTCTTGACACTGTTTAATAAACCAACCAAGAGGTCCCCCATGGTTTTTGCATCGATCTAATCAGGGCTTGTCAATGCAGCATCACATCTAGTTTCTGTGCAGTCCTTAGAGTTAATAAATATGTTTCAGAAGAAAGGTTCATGAAAAGCATAACTAGAGAGATTATCTTCAATCTCTGACCTAAAAACATAGAGAAGGTATTCCATCTACCAAGGGTGAATCAATTTATCAGATAAACCTACCACCAAGTAGAGAGATGGTATAGGGAACATGTGGAGGAAGCCTTTGAAATTATACAGTCTTCGTATCTGATTGAGAAGACTCCTCTCAGGTAGAAAGTAGGAAAGGTGGATATGACACAAGGCTATATGGAGGATGTTGGGTATTCAATTATACTATTGAGTAGAGTCATGGGTTTTCCCACTTCTGGACATTTGAATATATGGATGGTCAATTTCATTGAGACTATCAAGATGGAAAAAATGCCAATTGATTGGGCCTCCATTCTCAGCAAGAACTTGGGAGAGAAACTAATAGTGATGAAGAATAATAGAAAATTCTATATGACTTCATATTTTGTATATGTGTTAGCCACAAGGGCAATGGACTACCCTAGGCTTTATAAGAAAGGTAGCATGAAGGATTCAAATGCATTGCCTTACATTTTATATCCTCAACTAGTAAAGAAGAAGCTTTCAGAGAAAAGAAATGAATATAGGATTGTAAATGATGCTTTCATTTTTGCAATAATCTAGTTTATAGAGGGAGATTATGCAAAGAGGATATCTAAAGAGGCAACTGTACAGATATCAAAAGTCAGAGCTTACTATATCTAGTTCTGAACATTCACATATTTAAGCATAATAGGTACAACTCTCAACCCTAAGAAGCTCCTAAGGTATCCCAATGATAGACTTATTCTTCAGAGTTCTCTCCACAACTCTTGTCTACATATGACATAGTTAGAGAGCAACATAAAATATGTTGGACATGGTCTATGACTGTAGGAATTTTTAGGATGGATCAAAGACAAGATAATCCATCTTTTGAGTGTGAATGGGATTAGGATCCCTTGGATGAGTATAATTCCCCTTGGCCATATTTTGATAACATCGAGAGAGTGCAATACTTAGTGAGTAAAACATTTAACCATGAAGAGGCATTTAAAGATCACTGGATGAATGCAAAAAATGACTACAATGTCCACATAAGGGAATACTATAGGATGACTTTGTATCTAGTAGAGAAGACTTTAAAGATAAAGATTCCATCAAATATTATGCAACAAGATACAAAGGATGTTCTTGACCCATTGTTCAATAGGGACAAGATTGGTGATAGACCTATAATGAATGTCGAGATTGATAAAGAAGAGAATTTAGACATTAATCATAGGGCAAGGCATGTCATTAAATTGACAAAAAATTGGGTCAAGAGACCTTTCAAACTAGATCCAATTCTTGAGATAGTGATCTTCCATGCACAAGCCCATCCAGATAAAGGTTGAGGAGCAAAAGTCACAGTACCTACATTCATGGCCTAGTCACCAGTTAGACCAAAAAATATGGACCAACTTGATAGGCCAGTTGGATATTATAGGGCTTAGAAAGGTAAAGGTAAAGGAAAAAAGAAGAGGATTTCTCCTAAACAAGCTGAACCAAAAGAGGGAGAAATTTAAACACCTCCATAGTAGAGAATAAAATGTACAAGGGTTAGAAAATTTTGAAACTATAGAGACCCAAGACAATCCTCAAGCACCACTAGCTGAGCAAGGACAAGGAGGAGATGAAGTGGAAATATAAGAAATACCTTAGAAATAGGTACAAGCCTCCCCCTCTACACCTAAGAAGAGGAGAAAGATTAAGACTCTGGTGAAAAGGAGAAAAAGGTGATCAAGAAAGTGATACCTTTCCCATCAGTCCCCAAACCTATTCTAGAAGAAGCAAAAGAAGAGGATGATGAGGATGAAGAGGATAATATACCTTTGAACCAGAGGACTCATCTTGCAAGAGCTATAGAGTCAAAAGGGAAGAGAAGCTCCACCATCACACCTCCACCTATTCCTAAGCAACCCATCTAGAACACTACATCAGAAGATGAAATACAATAGTGGATAGATGACCAAGATGTGGAGGGCACTCAGATGTCATATTTTGATTTCATGCCCATGGGTACTAAATTTGTCGGGGATAAGATAAGGGACACTCCAACCAATCAACCTCAATAGGAAGATTGGAGTTAGTGGCTACCCAAACCACAAGGAACTAAGGTGGTTCCATCATCTTTAGTAAAAGTCACATTCTATGTAGACAAGGGATCAACTACCCCTTTGCCTTCTAACAATGAATAAGAACAAATTTGAGTAGAACAAGAAGAAGAACCAAAACAATTGTCTACCAAGGAAGTGTTGGAAGAAGGGCAGATAAGTGAACTACCTTAGCATACTTCCCAAGACACTGAGGTGAGGACTGTGGGCTCTATAGATACAGAGACTCTTGGTGTAAATCTTTCACAGAATGAGAAGGCTCCAAAAAGGAGTGATAAGGGGAAGAGTATAGCTTAGTTGACTCCTTCATCCTCGAAAGGGAAATCTTCATTGGAGCATATCCCAAGGAGGTTAAGAAAAGAAGTAATAAGGAATAAGAAACAATAATTCACCACTTAGGAGGAGAATATAATGGAATTGATTGAAATGCTGATGAAGCCTTAATCACCTCCAAAAGATGCATAGGCATTAGTCTTTATCATGAGTGATCAAAGCTAGGACTTATTTGTACATGTGGATATCCCTTCTCCACATTCAAACATTAAATAATTAATGCCATGAGATTATCAAATTAAGGAGGTCATGCTTGGGAAGCCTACCTTGGATACTGCTAAGCTAATGGTTACAACAAGTATGAAGGAAGTATTTAGGATCTTGCAGTAGGATGGGGTGGAACTAATAACACTTCAATGGAAAAATAAAATGTTAAAGGGATATTTGAACAAAGTTTTTGGCCCCTTGGATCCCACAAACCCTAAGGAAACCTTAAACACAACAATTTAAAGAAGAGATAGGGTTATAGTATAGTTGGACCCATTTTTGAGAGCTTGTCAGCAATGGCGAGAAAGTTTTAAGCAAAAAGGTGTACAAATCATTTAGGTAAATTTGAAGTTGTTACACATTATGCAAGAGAATTTGGATAGGCTAGTAGCCATTTTGAATCAATATTTTAGTCTAATGGATGAGATACATACCTGGGGCAAGGATTTGCAAACATTACAAGCAATTAAAGGCCAAAGGTATCAAATGCTAATGAGTGTATATACAGTTGAGGAGTTAGACAAGATAGATGATTGGATTGAAAATATTATATATGGTAATAAAGTAATGGAGACATTACACACAGAGATTCACAGGCTCAAGGATCAAGCCCAAGAGCAAATTTTGGAAGCTAAGAAGCAATATAGTGATGCTTGTTTAGATATTTTTGAGAATGATGCATGAGACAAGTTAATACCAGTAGAGGTAGTAGTGGAGAAATTTTGGGGGACTTTTAAGGAAGCTACCAATGATGATGACATTAGGCAAGCATTTAGAACAAAAGAGGCTTTACTGTAACTAGATGTTAAACTTGGAGATTTTTCTTAGACTTGTATTGAACTCAGTAGCTACAAGCAGAAGGTGAAAGAAAAATATGAATATTTTCTAGATTTGGGTCAAGTCACTAGGATAATTGAGAAATTCAAGGGAAAATACCCAAACATATCTCTGGTATAAAGGGGAACAAAAACCAGAAGACAAAATTTTGATTTTGACACTTAGTGAAATTTTGCATTTTTTGAGCCTGCTTCTAAGGGGCACAGGTGTGCCAAGTGCACAAGTGCACTTTTTCAATAGTGTCAAAGAATATTTTGAGGAATTTAGAGGTGCACCAATAGTTAACTGCCAATTCTAAATTTAGAGCTTTGCATGCATCGAAAACACATTCTAACAACAGTTTAACTCCTACGAATGCCTAATGAAGATGGAGCTTCTATTTTTACCACTTCCAGTCATTTCTACATCATCTGAAGGCTTTCTCTTTCTTATTATGTCATACTATCTTTTTTTATGACATGTAAAGGGTCATGCATCTAATTAATGATATAAAATGGATGGAGTGCTACTTAGCACTAGTTAGGTAGTTAGTTTGTACATTAATATATTTGTTTTATTGGTTTAGAAGCATATGATTGCATAAAGATATCTCTCACTCTCAACAAAAATTGAGGAGAATATTTCTTATAAATACAGGAATGTAATATGTAATCAAGGATGTCATTATTTTGCAATAATAAATGGGTAAAAGCATAAAGTTGGGTCACAATTTCACAAAAGTCAAATCCATAGAATTGGACCTCCCAGAATTGGGTACCCGATTTTCTTAGAATTGAGTACCCATTTCTAAAATCCCACTTCAAGCACCTGATCCACTTTTCAAAAATTAAGCACCCAATTTTTGAATCATGGCTCGGGTGCCTGAACCGCTTAAGAATTGGCACTCAATTTTGAACAAATCGAGTACCCAATTTGTTCAAAATCGAGTGCTTGATTATAAAAATATCAGGTACCCAATTCTCAAAAACTACAAATGTCCCATTTTTGGCATTTTTGGTGTCATTTTTATCATTTAGAAGATGGGAGCCCGATGTCAAAGCAATATGGGAGCTCATTTTTGACCTCTACCAAGCCCCCTGCTGCTATTTTCTGACATACTAGGTATTTTATTTTGTTTTGTACTATTTTATTTAATTGTTTTCAATTTTACATTTTATATACCGTCAATTTACTATTTATTTTTCAGTTTTACTATACATAAAATTGTAAATTTTCATTGTTAATGAATATTATCTTTAGATTATTGTATCTATTAATTTAAATAATAGTTTCATAGATGTTCAAAATTATTATTTTAGATGTTTTAAAATGTATTTAATATGTAAATTACAATGTTAAATGATTAGATAGATGTAAATTCATTGTTCAAACATGTAATTACATTCAATATTTTATATTTATTTCAAATAAATAGTGATTAATTATAGATTAGTTTATGAACCATATAACAAAGAAAGTAAAATTAACTATATTCATAAGTCTTTAACCTCGACCTAACCATAACTGTACAATAAAACCCTAAACATATAACTAAGTATTTAATCACATAACAACCTGCCAAGGGATCCAAACACAAAACTTAGTATTTAATGATTTTACTTATTGTATTGTACTTTGTTTCATGGATCAAAAATAGATGATGTAAACTATTTTATAAATATATATTCTTTTATCCTTTCATACCCTATGACATGTACAGTGGATGATTGTGCATTCTGAATTAATGTCAATTGGCATTCAGAACAAATGTATATTATTTAAATGGATTGAACTTGTAGTTATTCTTTCATGTGGATGTGTTATTTATTATACTTCTAGTACTTATAATTATTTTAAAATCAAATGCAAATGTGCTCATTAAGGAATCATTAAGGAATGTAACCTCTTATGTTTTATATGTAAATTATTGTACATGTCATTGCTTGCTTAGTAAAACTTTAGGTTAGTTCTTTGGATCCCTTGGTTGGGCATTACATAATATGCTCCCTTACTTTACATCAAGGTTATTATTGTGGTTAGGGTTAGGGTTCAAGTATTAGGTATAGGATTTGCACTAATAGTTTTGGATTAAGGGAAAACATTTAGGATTAACTATAATCCCAATTTTAACCAAAACTCTAATCATAACCCTTACTGTCATCCTAACCATAATCTTAATTTGCTAAAACCTACACCCTAATATAAATAATTAAATAAGTATCCTAAGAACCAAGTACTAATTATAAATGTCAAACCATAATCCTAACCTTAAATGATAAACTATTATCCTAAATGCTTAACCCTTATCTTAAATATTAATTAATATTCCTAATCCTAACCCTATCCCTAATTCCTAACCCTTATAAAATCTCTAACTTTTATTAAAATTTTAACCCTAATCCTAAAAGATATACATAAATCTAAATTATTAAATACTAAATATTAGATCCATACCCAAGCAATAACCTTAAGTTATAGTAAATGATAATTTAAAATGAAAAAATCTAAACTCTTCAAATACTAAACTATAGTTGTCAATGATGTTATAATCTCATCCCTAATTATAAATGCTAAAATTGTACTTTAAATGGTAAAACATGTGCCTAATAAGAAATATTAAACCTTGACATTAAGTTTTAAATTCTAATATCAAGTCTAACCCTTATCCTATACCTTTATCCTAAATTCTTAACCCTTAGTCTAAGTTATCCTAAATGCTAAACCTCTATCCTAAAAATAATCATAAATGCTAAGCACTTCTCCTAATTCTAAATTAAACTATTAAGCTTAAATGTTAAAATCTTGACCCTAACTATGATTTACATATAAGGTTAGGGTTTAACATTTAACATTTAAGACTAGGATCTAGTATTAGGATTTGTATTCAATTCTAAAATATAAATAGGATAAGTGTTATAATTTAGATTTTATAATTAAGGTGTATATTTTTATTTATGATTAAGGTTTATATCCAACAACTCATTAAAACACCTTAAGAAAAATGATAATTTATGAAGTTGCTTCCACCTACAAATCAAAATTAGGAAAACATATTTAATTAATCATTAAAACTACTGAGGCTAATGTTTGGATGAGCCAAGAGTAGTTTGTAGGTGGAAGACAAGTAAGCATCCAAAAGTAATTATAAAAGATGTGATTAATATAATACAAATTTTTCTAATAGTAAAAAGACTTTGGTCATAATTAGAAAATGCAATTAATATAACACATTCCAACATAGAGATTTATAGGGAAGAAAAGTTCTATTAGCAATTCATAACAATTGTTAAATGATAAGTTAAGATTTAAATCACTAAAGAAGATATTATAAGTTTAAGTATTATGATTAGAATTAGGATTATTATGGTTAGGGATAGGGTTCATGTATTAGAATTAGGATCTAGACTTATAGTTTGCATTAGCGGATAATATTTAAGATGAACTATAATCATAAATATAAATCAAATCATAATTCTATCTCTAATCTTTCATTCTAATTGTAACCTTAACTCTCATCCTAATGCCATCTATTATATATCCTTTGAACAATAGCACCATAATAAATATCTGAAACCTAACTATAATTCTAACTAAAATCACAATCCTAGGTAAACCCTAACATTAGTCATAATCATTATAATAATTTTAAGATTAGCCATCATGAAAACCCTAAACGTAAAAAAATTCTAAACCATAACCTTGCCATAATCTTAACTTTGTTTGATCTTGAGATGAACATATAATCCATAATGAGAACACAATCCTCTTCTGTCACAAAATGAGTGTACATAAAAATTCATCTAGCTACTTGAATATAGAAAAGGGAAATAGTTGAGGCAAAAAACCCTAGAACAAACAACACATTAGAAGTTGCATTCTTAGTCCCCCTACCAATTTCTTCATACTTTCCTTCCATAATCTTAATTATCCTCATTTTTATCACATCTTATCCTTATATTTCTTAACAATTTTGTGCATTTCCTCACAAGTTTAGTAGGCCAAATAAACACATAAATACTGTTGAATAACAAATCATATAGGAGTATCAAAATATATTTTCCCTTTCTATATGGTTAGTTAGGGGTCTAGGACATAAACATATAACTGTAATATTTTTTTCAACAAGACTTTAAAAACTAAATAGAATAGGAATATAACTACTCTAGCATTCAATATAAAATATTAATAATAAAAAAATCACTACAATATATTTCATAAAGTAATTCCATTTAGGATCTCGATGGTTAAACTATCAGACACTTTCACATCCTTTTCCTTAATATCAAAAACATGTTCCCTTGAACTTGCATAGACAAAACAAGTTCGTATCTAACATTAAAACCAAATTTATATATTTGATTTATTAATATAGTTTTTTGGAGTATTATTTTATGATTAGACTTAAATTCAATATAATGTCCAATTATCCTTAACATTAAAGTTTACTTAAGTGTTTAACTTTATTTATTTAATTAATATGGTTTGAAAGATCCGCGCATTTATATAATTGATATAATTTTAGATTTAAATTTGATTAAATAGTAATTTTGTCATTTTTTTATGTTGTTTAAACATATATGTAGATTGAATTTGATGGACCTGCTACCACCCCCTCCCTCTCGCCCATCACCGCCTCTACCCCCTCCATCTCCACCTCCACCTCCACCCCCACCTCCACAACCACCTAGTCCTCCTCCACCACCCACCGTAGATGATCTGTGAGAGAGCATGAGGTGTAATCTTAATGACCTCATGCAAGATATTGAGGCTATTAGGTGTGAGGGCCACCCCCCTCCTCACCTACTATGCCTTGTAGATAGCATTCAAGGCATCATTCACTCCATATAGCATTTAGATTGTGATATTGATTCATTTGGATTATGGAGGCAAAATATGCATGCCTTCTATTCTAATGGCTTATCATATAGAGAGGTCCATAACCTCAAAATAGGTAAAGGACATTTTACAAGATGCTTTGTAAACCCTAAGATGGGTCTAGAGATTAATGAGAAGAAGCCTCGTATTCTATTAGATGTTGCACATATCCACGCATGGAAACACACTTTTGGGAGTAGTGGTGGATGGTATTTGACCATCCACCACATGCTAATCATGAGGTGCCCATGTACTTCCTTAGGAAGCTATGGGCTAAGTTTGAATTGGGTTTGAAACCCAATTATTTTGATATCAAATCATTTCAGGGGATTGGTGGAGGGATGCCTCAAGATAGGCTTGGGGAAAAGTTGAGTGATAGAACAAGAAATTGCAGGTGACCTTAGCACCTTGTACCTCTTCCTATGCCCATTGTACCAGCTCCACACCATCATTGAGTAGTTTCATCTTCTCTTACCTCTTTGAGTGCCCTTTTGGGAAATTTAGTACAGTAGTGGACATAGGTGATACATGTTCACCCACTTGGACATATTTGTCCTAGTTGTGGAGGCATATGCAAAGGCCCCTAGAGTGATGTTGATGCAGCTCACAATGACCATTATGATGAGGGTGCTAATTTTGATGATGACGTATACGTTGCCCATGGTGATGGTAGTGATGAGATTGAGAGCCCAGAGATAGTCAAGAGCAGCAAGTAAAATTTTAATTAAAATTTAAATATAAAGTACATAATTTTTTACTTTCTAAATACATGTGTAATTGTATTAACCATATTAATTTTTACTTTTGAAATAATAGAGGATGGATGATACTATTCCTCCTAGGAGGTAGTATAGTCTTTTTTCGAGACCTACAGACGTTGGTGTCTCTCATATGGTATGCTCTTTTAATTACACTATAAAAATGTACATTTAAACTCAAATTTAATAACATGTGCTCATATGTTCTTTATATCTAATTTTGTAGGGATTGTTCGTTGCTACACAGTTTGATGTCAGTACAGGTCCTGATCCAGTTACCACTGAGGTGTAGCCTCAAATACATACGGTATGAACTTTTGACTGAAGAGAAATATTATGTACTATTTTTATGTATGTACATTGTTATTAAGTTATAATCTGAACAATTTTGAATCATGTATATATTTTATGTGTTTTGATTTTACAAACAGGAGATGGATCATACTTATCCATACAGGCCTCGATACAGTTTATTTTTTACTCCATCTTTTGATCATCGTGCTAGCATACCTATAGACACATCTATGACATTGGCTACTACTCATGTATGATATATATACATGTTTTTATAGTGTATAAAAAAATGTAGTGTACAAATTATGTACTTTATAATTATTCATGTATATATAATTTTGACTCAACATTTATGTATCCATAAATTTAGGACTATGTCACCATGATTGTTGCTGAGAGTATGAGACTTAGCCAGATGGAGGTACCTACATCATCCTTTGAGGTTAATATTGTGATTTATGTACATACATAGTTCATTATGCTCTTTATCAAATTTTTAAAATGTATGTATTGTAAATTACAAGACCTCACCATTGTTGCATTTGGTAGCTTTCACAGTGCACCTCCTCTTGTTACAAAGGGACACCCATCTCATGTGGTATTTATAAATTATTATGTAGTGAATATTTAATTTATTTGCAAGCTAGATTTTGAAACCCATTTCAATTAAGCATGTACATGATGAGACATGCCTCATGTTACATAGGATGATCCATCTACCTCACAAGGTGTCCCACGTGATGAGATGACTTATATTACATATGATGATCCATCTAAGTCCTCTTCATGTGGACTAAAGAGGACATTCGATCAGATAGATTAGGTCTTGTTGGCACCTTTAGATTGTGTTTTTATGACACATATTGTTTATTTTGATAGACTTTGAATTAGGATAGTTAAATGTATTATATGTATTTTTTGACGTCATAGATCATGTTATGACATGTTAGACCATGTACTATTTTTTTATGACTTCTTATCATGCTAGTGTATGTAGTAAATATTATTATGTTTAATCATGTTTTAAGTATTCAAACCATTTTCTTTATTGCAACATATTTTATTCATGAACATATGACACATTTTGTAAGTATATATGCTACATGAACAATAATTTTAACTATTTATTGAGCATTAGTACTGATATCAAAAAGATTATTGAGTAAATATCACATCAAATTTATGCATTGAGATTCATACAAATAAAATTGACCTACTATTATAAATATTTTTCATCCTAAAAATTTAAATTTATAAAATTTAGGTAAAGATTGAAGATTTTTTTATGAAATGATGGATGATACCCTTCCTTTCACACATTTTCTCATCAAGGGTATGTACGTATGTTCATACAATTATGTACCTAGGAAATTCATGTACCTAGATGGTTCCTTGTAACTTTGACTTAGGTTTTCTTACATCCCAAGTGTCACTATGGCTAGAATGCCTATTTTTCTAGACAAGACGTTTGATGTCTTATCAAGTTGTTACATTTTCTTAAATATATTTACCTATGTAATTAAATAACCAATTGAGGTAGTTTTAATTTGTCCTAATTGTTCCTAATATATTCTAAGGTTTTGTAACGGGTCCTGGAGCCACTTACAATCCATTATGACCCCTTATGATACATTAGAATCATTAACATCCCATTTGTGTGTCCTATTATAGTTAATGTGTTCTAAGGGGTCCTAATAGGCCCTAAGATGTCCTAGGACCCCTAAGAACCCATTATGACCCTTCATGATATATTAAGATCACAGTTTAAAACCCAAGAGGAAACATTAGGATTGATTACAACCACTTAGGAACTATTATAATGCCTCTAAACATAGTAGTGTATCTTATGATGGTGAATGTGTTCAGAGGGGTTATAATTGGTTCTTGTGAGTCCTAATGGCCCCTAATAGATTTTAAGGGTTCCTAACGGGTCTTAAAGGTCATGGGATCACTTAAAACACCTAAGAAACCCTTAAGACACATTAGGACCCATTAGGGCATATTACAACCCATTAGTGTGTCATATGCCCCTTAAGATTATCTAAGAGGCATTAATGGATTTTAATATGTTTTAAATGGTCATAATGTGCACCCTAAATGGTATTAATGGGTTTTCAAACCACATAGGACCAATCTAGATCTATTGTGAGATATTAGGACCACTTAAGACACATTACTATGTCTTGCAATGGTTAATGTGTTATAAGAGGTTGTAATGGGGTCTAATGGGTCCTAATGTGTGCAAATGGACCCTAATGTGTCCTAATGAGACCTAATGTGTACTAATGGGTCCTAAAAATCCCTAATGTCCCCTTAGAGCATATGACTCATTAAGGCACATTAGACCTCTAAACACTGTCCTACAATGACTAATATGCTATAAAGGTTCATAATGGGTCATAATGGTTCTTAGGAGGTTGTAATTAGTCTCAAGGATTCCTAGAACTACTTGGGACCCACTAAAACTCCTTAGGAAAAAATGGGATTGAATAGGACACATTACAACCCTAAAGTGTATCCTATGATGATTAATGTATTCTAAGGGTTCATAAAGTGTGTTAATGGTATGAATGGGTTCCAAGGAATCATATTGAGTCCTAAGGTTGCTTATGACCACATATGACCCATCAAAATCTCTTGGAAACATTAGAATTTACTAGGACACATTAGAAAATATTATTTTTAGGAATACAATAACTAATGTGTTGTAAGGGGGGTCCTTAGAGGTGCTAATTTGTCCTAAGGTGTCCTAATGGGACCCCATTCTGATAAATTACAAGCACTTATAACCCTCCCCATATCCCTCCCTCCCTCTCTCTCCCTCTCTTCCTCCTTCCCTCCCTCACTTAACATGGTTAACATGGTTAAACATACATGTCAATTATCAACATAACAATAACATATAATCAATATAATGAGTAATGATCTTTAAATTATCATGTAAAAGTGAAGGTTTTAATATTACAAACAATAGTAATTTGAAACTTCAAAAAAACATTAATTTAAACATGCTTGAATGTAAAAGTAATGGAAAAAAATAGGAGGCCATTACTTAAATTGACAATTAATTTATAATATCAAGTGCACACCTTTAACTTTCAAATAGAAGTAAACTCCTATTTTTAAATTTGTTTGTACAACATATTTCACAATATATGTAAGACAATGTCAATGATAAATTTATAGAGGTGAACTCAAAATATAAAATCGGTTCAACACATCTCTTCAAATGAGGTCATGTAAAATAAAATTGTAAAACAAAAATACATGTTAATAAACGCATAAACTAATATGAGGTATCTGAACTATGTAAATATATGTGTAATTTGTATGTACTCACTATGTGGAATTGCACAAGATGTTGATGCTCGATCCACTTTAACATTTAAATTTGCATAAATTGTAATTGAGACCTGAATAAGAGGAATATATATAAGTTCTCTAATTTGGTATTGATAGCACAAACATACATGTAATTAAATTATATAAGTACATATATAAAAATAACACAATAAAGAAAAACTTACATGTGTTTGATTTTAATGTAGTCATCCCACTGTACCATCTGCATCCTCTCTGTTTTGCAATGCATCTATGATTGCCTTGTGCTCATCCATTGAAATTGTCCATAATACCTTATTGGCAGGTCTCCATTTGTATCTTTCTAATTTGATATTCATTGCCACAACCAAATGAGAATAGTGTAAAATCTTCTTTTTGAATTGGCAGTCTTCAAATGTTGGTAAACCATTTCTTCTTGTTAGGGATCTACATAGCCAGGTGCTAGCTACAATGACAAACCCAACTAGATACTCAAAACCATCATCATCTACTTGATGACATATCAATTTTTTCTTAGGTTCCACACATCTAGCTAGCCAATACTCAGTCTGTTCATCATTATTACTAGGTGCAATAACAGCGTAAACATGTCCTACAAGATAAGATAAAGTACAGAAAAAATTTAATCACATGAGTACATATGCAAATTATATAAGTTGAAGCATGAGATCACAAAAAAATCTAATTAAATTGTGCATACCAAGTTATATGTGGTCTGAAATATGATCATAGTCTTTTGATGCAAAAGTAACATTCTGACCTTCATTTACTATATCATCTTGAAAATGTGTGTTAGTAGGTGCTAATAATTTTTGTTGCCAATCTTCAACCCATTCTATATTCTTGCATTCTTCCCATTCACCTACAAGACAAAATTGACAAAAACAAGCAACCTCTCTAGTCTATATAGTCCAGGTGTTAAAATTTGAACTCCTAAATGAATGCCATTTAGCTAACCCACTAATTGTATCATAGTCATATCTTGAAAGGATATTCTTCTCTTCAACTAGGTAGAAGAAACATTTGATTTTAGAGTTCTCACTTGGTCCCATGTATAAATATTTGTTACATCATTCGACAATCTCATGTACATTTTTGAATTTAGTTTTTTCCTCAAATTTTAATTTCTCTCTTCTAAGGGCTCTCTTCACACATGTACCAACACCATCATGTTCTCCTTTACCATGTCCAGCCTCGAAAAAACTCCACACATGTTGGATGTTAGTTTCCCTATGTGTCCTACTCAACCAAAAGAACATTCTACCATTCTTGAATTGTCCTATACAATTATCTAACCACATCCAATGTTGTGTCATTTGAATTTGTCTCTCTTTTAAATTATCATAAAAGACCTTGAAACAATATTGGACAAACTCAGATGAATGGAGTTTATTATCACTCATATAAAAATGGTACTCTCTCAATATTTTTTGATCCTCCTTTATACTATTAGGTGTATGCCTATAAACTATATGAAAATTAATTATTATTTGCACTAAATTGTAATATTGCAGTTGTACCTCTTCTTGCGGTGCAAGTGTGTATTTCTCTACAAAGTCAACAACTAAAAGTATAATACCAATTTGAAATTTATTCTTATATATGTGAAATTTTCCATCAAGCCATCTAGCATATTAAGAGTGTTTCACATATTTTGGTATGATCACACTCTTAAACTCATCCATAAATGCATTACAACTAACTTTATCTTTAACTAGATCACACCTTCTCCCAATCTTCCCATCCTTCAATGGATATTCAATAGTTTTGAATCTTTTTACCTCAACTAATTGTTGTCCAAAAGTAGTCAAAGAATTTTCATGCAAATATTCATCTAACAAAGAAAGATTGATGCACATATGACATGTACCAAAAAGACATGCATAGAAAAGAAAGTATTGATCATTAGGTGGCTTACAAAACAAACCTGATATGAAATCCTTTATAGTTTGAGGTGGTATTTTTATACCACATTCCTGCAACATTTATTTACTATGCATGGTACCATGTATAGATCGAAATGGATCATAATGGTAATGAAATTGAATATGATTTTTACAAAAACATGTGATTCTTTCCTTGTTAATCATTACATACCATGGTTTACACTTTTCAAAAGATATTTGACTAATGGTAATATTTAATACCTTACCATCTACAAATTTTCTAAACAATTTAGTTTGAGTCATGTCCAAAAGGTGTTTAGGATGTGGATCACGTATTTTTTTATCCAATTCTCAATTTAAGAACATCTCTTGAATTAGGTGATACTCTTGTATTATCATGCCAAAAAAATTCAACCAAACTTTTGACTTCACTAGTAAGTTTCATATCACATCTTGGGAGTCTATCACTAGAAGTCCACAAAATATTTGATGGATCACATTCAAAGTTAACCCTTCTCTTTATAGCTCTTTCTAAAGTCTTACGATTCACATTAAGATATCCACTTATGTTATTAATCAATCTTTTGTCAATTGTTGATTTGTTAACTAAAGCTATTGTTATTGCTCGTCATGTTGCATTCTTATCTTTAGAGAAACTTCTCTCTCCGATAACATCAAAGGAACTAGCAACAATGAATACAACTTGTTTTAAAGACTCATTTTTATTCTTGGGTTTTGCATACATTCCTAACCTTCTCATTACTTTTTGCATTTTAGATATTTTAATTAGTTGCAACATTAACTGAAATTGAAATCCAAGTTTCTTATTATAAAAAAAATTCTATATAATCTATTAGCATGTGTCCTAATTTGTCTCCATGAAACCAATCCCTCAAGATTATCTAGCACATCATTAGTAATATGAAAGTTATGTTCAAACACTTTACTATCATTCTGACATGTTTGTACAGTAGTTGGTGTTTCTATGTCTACATTCATGCAATTTTTATTTTGAATTGACATTTCATTTTCATTGTTATTTGAGATTTGAATCTCATTTTCAATTTTTCTTGGTATTTCTTTCAAGGCATGCATTTCCATTGGAGTTTTTTGTGCATGATCATTTGAAAATTTATTCTCATGAAAAAAATCTAAATTGTTTAAATCGTAACCTGCTTCTAAAAAATCACCAATTTCATCACAAGAAAAAAATTTAGAGTTTGGAGACACACATGTATTGAATGTACAATTAGAATGTGCACTTGATTTCCTTGTATTGGGTTCTCTTCTTCGGCATCTTCATCCATCATGGTATCCTCAATGTCTTTCTCCTTTGAAACATTGTTCAAGTCTCTAATTCTTTGTCTTCTCTCTTGTTGAAATCGTGCTTCATTCTCCTTATTTCTTGCAATCTTCTCATTTGTTAGAACTTTTGTTTTCTTCTTTCTTCATTTTTTTGATCCCATGTTTGCACCAGTTTTCAAATTTGAATCAATAGCTTGCAAATTGTGGAAGAAGAAAAGAAAATAGAATAACTATGATAGAATTTGTTGTTGCAGATCAAAACTATTATTCAATCATTTCAATCATTGAAAGTCAGCATGTGGGGTAGCTTTTGGGGCCTAACAAGTACATAAGAATCGGGTACCCAATTGTTTAAAAATTGGGTACTCGATTCTTTAAAAATTAGGTACTTGCTTAAAATTGGGTACTTGATTTTAAAAGAATTGGGTACCCAATTTTTAAACAATTGAGTACCTGATTCTTACAACAGTTAACATGCAATTGGGCACCTGATTCTTGAGACATGAGTGGGAATTTGGAATGGCCATGACTTTTGCATGGGGTTTTTCCTTGGGGAAAGGCATGGCATATGCTTGGTCACACCAAGCCATGCCTTTATGATCCATTTTTTTTTAAGGCATTTAATCGACAATTTCAGGGATTGTCATAATTTTTATATCATCGTCACCATTGAATTTTTTGATGAAACAAAAACCCATTATAGGTCTTACTGTTTTGATTTCAAAAATGTAAATTTTATAGTGTTATTAGTTTATTTGCTATTTTTCCATTATTTATTAATCAAAACTATCTCTTAAACATTCAAAAGTGACATTCACTAAAACTTTAATAACTTTTTTATTTTATAATTTTTCTTAAATTATTTTATATGTTATTAATCTATATACAATTCTTTTGAGGTTAAAAAAAAAATTGAAAAAAGTGAAATTTTGATCAAATTATGGTGTCCATACAGGAGAGGTTCTAAAATTTACCTTTATAGCTAATTAATAATTAATAATAATAAAATTATTCAATAAAAAATCAAGAAAAAATATTTTCATCAATCTTAGGTGTATTAGGTAACTCCCTTTAAAAGGATTTATGAAAATTTATTTATTTGTGTCAAATTATGGTGTCAGAACACAAGCGTGGTATGATCCTAAAATAGGCATTTTGAAAAAGTGGTTTTTAAATATCCATACCAAAAAAAAATCTATCGTATGGGTACACAAATAAATTATATATTCAAAAACTAGATTCCGAACACTAAATTTTTTATTACTAAATTTTTTTTATATTCAATTTCTAAATGACTCAAATTTTGACATCAATTGACAAAAAATTTCAAAAATAGGAAAAACACTTCCACTTTTTGCCCAAAAGTGAGACCCAACTTCTTGCACTGACCCATATGCTTTTGAACCTCGCATTTGGAGTGGAGTGATTCTTGTTTAAGTGTATCATATTTTGTGGATGTATGTTCATGGAATTTAATTGAGACCAAATTTTATTGCATTCTTTCTAGTTGTGCAATCTTTTAATTCTAGTGTTTGCTAGGGGTTTACAAATTTTGCTGGCATACTTAGCTCGAAAAGAGATCATCATAATATTCCTATATAACTTTTTGTCTTGCATGAGTGCACTTTCTATGGCCTTGCAATTTGATGAAGATTGAAACATCTTATGGTTACTAAATTCCCATCAACAATTGCATTAGTGAAATTAAGGAAGCGCTACTCCTATTTTCATTCGTTACCCACCGATCTTTTTGAAAGATTAACTCACAAACATGTTGTTTCTGTGGCTTACGTTTGTTAGGATTTTACTTTCATGTTATTTGCTTAAAATTCTTAACACCCTATCTTCATTACTAACCCCTTGGTTAAATTAGGAATTCATATAGTTGCATTGTTAGATTACATTCATTTTAAAAAACAAAAAAATACAAAAATATATTCCTTTTGTGAGTGGATTTTGGAGACAATAATAAGATTTCTCTTCTTATTTGAATCATTTCAGAACCAACAAAGGCCTCCTCATGAACATTCACATTTATCTTCAACTGAGTAGATTGTAGTAGGTTGCAAGATCACCTAGAACCTTGGAGTTGATCCTCGAATTAGTTTTTCAAGAGAGGAGTTCGAAAGGATTCCTGCCACTAAGCATCGTGCAAAATGATAGCTCAAAAATATTGCAAAAACCTTGCTTATCATTATTTCATCTTTAATCATTCCATTTGCACCTTGAATAACATTGACAACTTCCTTGATTCTTGTGCAATATTGCACTATGTTCTCATTTCATCAAATTTTCCTCTTAGGCACTCTAATTTGGCTCTTAAGACATTGTCATCTCCTCCATATATGGTCTTTATTTTGTCTCACATCTGATTGGCATTATCACATTCTTTTATATCATCAAACTCAACATAGCTTAGGGCTAAAGCAATATCCAACATTACCTGATTATGTTCTTGATTTTCTTTAAGTTTGTGATTAATCAGAGCAATAGTTGTTATCTTCAAATTTTCATTGTCTACAAATTTTATTGCAGCATCACCAATATTGGCTATATGTAGCCTCATCAATATTTTTCATGTAGGAAAGTTCTCCTTGTTCAACTTTGGTACCTCTCTTTTGTAAGTCATGATCTTTAGCTTTGAGTACCTTCAAACTTTTCTTTATAAGCATTAGATCTCTCATACCAATTGTTAGGATGTTTAGAATAACTGAGAGGGGGGAGTGAATTAGTTATTCAAGGTCCATATGTACCAATTGAACAAATAATACACTTAAATAGTTTTTTGTCTTACTTATCCTACTACTCAGTCTCTACTATAATTTCAATAATAATATTAACTAGTAGTTCATTGTCCCTATATAATAGACTTGCAAAATGTAAACATGAAAATGTAAAACACCAAAATAACATTCAACACAAGTTTGACACTAGTAATTAATGTAGAAACGCAATTTGGAAAAAACCACCAGCAACATTTCACAACTTTTTCACTCTTCTAAAGTGAGCCTTGTTAGGAGCAAACTATGTTAAAGGTTACAATACACACTATTAAATGTGACCTTGTTAAAGGATTTAATCATCTTATTATGAGTAGCCTTTGTTGTGTCATCCACAACACATGCCCTATTCTTATTGAGAATGGGGACCCCCTATCTTTTTTTGACTCCTGGACTCACAGTTCGAGATTCGGGGAAAGAAATTTGATTATAGTTAGAGTGTTAGAGTAAAAAATAAAAAATAAAAAATTATTAAATAAAATTTCTGAGCTGGATGCGCGCTGCACCTAGCCCAGTGCAGGGGTCCATAAAACCTCCCCTCTCTTCAAACATTTCATAATTTTTTTTTCATTTGTGGTATCACAAGGTAAGCTCATGTCAATTTTTTCTTTGCACAACGCAATGTGCATCTGTGCTTGTTTTGTTTTTGCGCAGAGCAATTTGCGCCTTGCCAACTTTTCTCTTACGCATGGTACAAATTCATGTCCATGCCCACCTGAGATCTGCATTGCACACTGTGCCCGTCTGCACTCGTACCGATGTTTTATTTGCACACTGTAATCCACCTAGTGCCCATGTATGCCTGCTCATGCTTGTCTGTGCTCGTCCGCAAACCATCACCACCATTCTAGCATATGTGTCACGCACCTACGCACGCACGTCCGCTATTCACCCCTATTTTTCCTTTGGCGTTGTGCACTTTTGTGCTGCGCGCCCATGTTTTTCATGTCGCATTAGTCACTTGTGCCTCTTCAAACTTGGTATCGCACACCTCTTCAAAATTGGCACTATCCACTTTCTCTTTGTGCCATGGCACCAACTAAAACCTCTGTGCGCTCACCTTTGACCTTCCTCCATCGTGTGCAACCTAGGGCCCAAATGCACTCCACGAATGCGTGTTGCACTCTACAAATGTGAACGCATGCCCCACACCCATAATATTTTTATTTTTTTTAGTTTATTTTAATTTTGTTTTAAAAAAATTAATTTTGAAAAAAAGAGAGAAAATTTAAAAATATTTAAAAATACCAAAAGGGGACTTTTTTTATGCTTATTTTAGTTTAATAGTTTTTTACGTCTTATATTTGGACTAATAAATGTTTTTCTTATTGTGTGTAGGTGATTAAATGGCATCCACATCTGGAGTAGCACCCAAATCGATAGTCTTCAAATTCTAAGGCATACCATCCAAATCAAGATTTCATGATGATTATGTAGAAATCAAAGATACTGACCTGGGGCACACAGACTTAGCAAAATTCTGAAAAACCTGTAATAAGCCAACCGAGAGGTTAGATCTAGTATCCTCCTTGATACATTATGGGTTAGTGAATGTAGCATCACATCTCATATCAGTGCAATCAGCATAACTAGTAATGACATTGGCGTAACACTTTGTTCCTAATGAGAGAGTGTAAAAAGTGTGACAAGAGAAGTGGTCCTTGATCTTCGACTTGAAAACATTGAGAGGGTCTTCCATCTCTCAAGAGCGGATCAATTCATTAGGCTCTCCTAAGAATTAGTAGAGAGATTGTATAGGGAACATATGAAGGAGGCGACAGATATTATACAGTCATCTTATCTCATTGAGAGACCTCCTCAAGGAAGGATAATAGGAAAAGTGGATATGACTCGGGGATATATGAAGGAGAATATTGGTTACTCCATCATCCTTTTGAGCAGAGTCATGGGTTTATCTGTAGCAGGTCACCTTAATACCTTCATGATCAACTTTATTGAGACCATCAAAACATCAAAGATACCATTGGACTAGGCCACCACACTAAGTGAAAACTTGTGTGAGCAATTGAGGATGGTGAAGGACAAGAAGAAGTTTTATATGATGTCTTACATAGTATACCTGCTTGCAACAAGGGCAACAAATTATCCTAGATTGTATAGAAAGGGTAACATGTAGGATCCCAATGCCTGGCCTTACATAGTCTACCCTCAACTAGTGAAGAAGAAACTATCTGTTCAAAGCAAGGAATATAGAATCGTGAATGATGTTTTCATTTTTGCGATCATTTGTTTAATTGAAGGAGATTATGGAAACAGGCTATCTGATGAAGCAAAAGCATAGATAACAACTATCGAGGCCTATTCCATTCAATTTAAGATGTTCACATACTTGCGGGTAGGTGGTGCCACTATTAACCCCAAGAAACTCCCAAGATATTCGAGTGACAAGCTAGTGCTATTGGAGATTTCCCAGTAGATTGAACCTGCATATGAAAGGGTGAAAAGACAAAGAAGACCTTGTTGAACATGGCCTCTCATCATTGGACCATACCAGGTGAAGCGAAAGCAAAACATTTTGACTTTTGAATGGGAATGGGAGAATTATCCCCTTGAGGAGTGCAATTCCCCTAGGATACATTTTGATAATGTTGGGAAGGTGGAGAGTATGGCAGGTAAAGAGTTTCATCATGTAGATGCTATTGAAGATCATTGGATGAATACAACAAATGACTACGATATCTACATATGGGATTATTGTAGGATGATTTTGTATCTGGCAAAGAAGACCCTCAATCTCAATATTCTAGAGGAAATAAGACAACAAGATTCTAAGGAGTTATTGGACCCCCTGTTCAACTTAGACAAAATCAGAGAAAGACCCACTATGAATGCGAAAGTTGATAGGGAGGAGGGAAATGATATTAATCATCGTACAAGACATGTGGTTAGAATGATGAAAGAATGGATCACAAAACCTTTTCCACTTGATCCCATACCTGACACTGTAGTCTTCCATGCTCAAGCCCACCCTAAGAAAGGTAGAGGAAGGAAAGTTACAGTTCCTACTTTTGCGCTCCAATCTCCCATCATGCCAGAGACAGTATACCAACTTGATCACCCACTTGGATACTTTCATCCTCCAGAGAGGATAGGAAAGAATAAAAGGAAGAGGACTTTCCCACAAAGAATTCAAGCAGAATAGGGTGAAGTGCAAGCACCTTCCCATCAGCAACAAGAAGAGGTACAAGGATCTAAGGATATTGGAGCTGCTCAAGTCCAGGATAATCCTCCACTGCCTCCCTTTGTGCCTACCCAATCAGAAGAGGAAGAGAGTCAACAAGTTTCTTACCCTCTGATGCAAGAAGACAAAGCTTCCCCTTCTACCTCTATAAAACAAAAGAAGATTAAGATTTGAATGAAGAAAACGTAAAGGGTGACTAAGAGAATGGTGTCTTTTCCTTCTATTCCTGAAACCATCCCAAAAGAAGAAGAAGAAGAGGAAGAGAAGATAGATGAAGAGGAAGAAGTGCCCATAAAAAGAAGAACTCGGCTAGCTAGAGCCATGGAGGAAGAAAGGAGAAGGAGTACCTCACGCATATCACCATCCACTTAGACAATACCCTTACAAGTCTCTTCTTTGGAAGATGAAGTGCAATAGTGGGTAGATGAGCAAAGTGAAGAAGGGGATGATGTCCTCCTCATCATCAATTTCCACTGAGGCTGAGAAAATAGAAGGAGAGCCCTCACAGATAGAAACAACTCTAAGGAGTGATAAGGGGAAGAAATTTGGAAAACATACTCCCTTATCTTCAATAAGAAGACCTTCGACTAAACACACTCCAAGGTAGCTGCAAAAGGATGTAATAAGAAGCTCCAGACCTAGATTCCAATCCTCAGAGGAAGATATTTATGAGATTGTGGAAATTTTGAATAAACCTAAGTCCCTGGCAGGTGAGGCAATACCATTGGCATTTGTTACAAGTACATGGAATAGCCTGGAGTTTTTTGCACAGGTAGCTATTCCTCCTAGAGATACAGACATAGAAAACCTTGGTCCCAAGGATTATGAATTAAAAAATGTCATGTTGGGAAAACCCACATGGGATGCATCCTGATTAATGGTGACCATGGGAATTAAAGAAATCATGAAGAACATGGGGGAGGATGAGATGGAAATCCAAGCACTTCGAAGGCAAGTTGAGATCTTAAAGGGATATTTGGTCAAAATCATTGGTCCTCTTGATCCTGAGTTCCCTAAGGAGACCTTGAATACTATTCTTAGAGAAGGGGGAGCAGTCCATATGGATCCATTTTTGAGAGCCTATCAGAAATGGTGGGATAGTTTTGAGGAAAAAGGATTTATGATTATCACAAAAAACCTAAAGATGTTGCATGCTACACAAGAAAATGTGAATAAAGTGGTGGCAATTTTGAAGCAGGACTTCAGCATTATTGATGAAGTACGGGCCTGGAGCAAAGATTTATAGACTTTACAAGCCATAAAGGGACAAAGGTATCGAGTTTTGATTGATGTATATATGGGAGATGAATTAGATATGATTGATGACTAGATAGAAAAGATAGTAGATAGCAATAAGGTAATGGAAACATCACATGATGAAATTCATCGGCTCAACGATCAGGCCTGAGAGCAAATTTTGGAACTAGAGAGGCACTATAGTGATGCCTGTTTGGATATTTTTGAAGATGAGGAATGCGAGAGATTTCTACCTATAGATATAGTACTAGATAATTTTAAGAAGATTTTTGTGGAAATTGATGATGAGGAGGACATCCGACAGGCCTTCAAAATCAAGGAAGCATTGTTAGAATTGGATACCAAACTTGGGAATTTTGTTGATACCTAGATTGAGGTAGAAAATTATAGACAAAAGGTCAAGGAAAAATATGAGGTTTTGGATTTTTTGGATGCAGCCAAAATCACTAAGATTATAGAGAAATTCAAGGGCAAACATCCAGACATGCCTTTAGGATGAAGAAGAACAAAACCCATATGCCAGAATTTCTGTTTTGACACTTGGTGAAATTTTGGGATTTTTGACCCTGTCAAGGTCTACAACTCCGTAGATCTGCACGTATGCAAGTTCATAGCTTCACAGCTCTGTAATTCCAGACGTGCACCGACAGCTAACTGCTAGTTCCAAAAATAGAGCTTTTCATGCATCAAAAACACATTCTAATGGCAATTTAACTCCAACTAACACCCTTTGAAGGATCAGCTTCTAATTTTGGCATCTCTAGACACTTCCACTTTGACTCAGAGTTTTCACATGCTTTTCTCTCATAATTTACCTATTTTTTGACATGTAAAGGCTCATGCATCCAATTAATGAATATAAAATGGATGGAGTCCTACTAAGCACCAGTTAGATAGGTAGTTTGTATATAATTAGTTTGTTTTATTATTTTAAAAAGAATCTTATTGCATGAAGATATCTCTCACTCTCAACACAAATTGAGGAGACGGTTTCTTATAAATACCCTATTGTAATATGTCAAAAAAGGTCGTTGTTATTTTGCAATAAGATTATGCTTTTGGTGCTCGCATTTGGAGTGTAGTTATTATTGCCTAAATGTGTCATTGTTTTGTGGATTTTGTTCATTAGATTGTGATTGAGCCAAAGGTTTATTGCGTTGTTTTTGGTTGTGCAATCTTTTAGTTCTGGTGTTTGCTACAAATTTACGAATTCTGCTGATGTACCAAGCTCGAGGAGAAATCACCAAATTGTGCCTGCATAATTCTTTGTCTCACATGAGCGCACTTTTCATGGCCTAGTGATTTGATCAAGAGTGAAACATCATTTGGTTATTGAAAGTTCTCATCGATGATTGCATTAGTGGAATCTAGGAAGCATTTCTCCTTTTTTCATTGGTTACCTACTGATTTCTTCAAAAGCTTAACTCACAGCGTGTTATTTTATGTGGTTTATGTCTGTTAGGATTTCAATTTCATGTTATTTGCTTTCAAATTCAAGTTATTTGCTTTCAGTTCTCATTATTTACTTTATTAACCCCCTTATTAGAATAGGATTTCATACTAGTTGCAAGGTTAGATTGCATTCATAAAAAAACATAAACAAAAAAAATATAAAATACAAAAAACATAGCTTTTTTTAGTGTTATTTTTGAAGGTGTGTAGATTCTTCATTTCATCCAAAGTCAAAACAAACCAGCAAAGGTCTCCTTGTGAACAATCACATTTATCTTCAACTAAGCAAATTTTAGTCCATCGTAAGACAACCCAGAACCTTGGAGTTGATTCACAAGATTGACTTTCAAAAGAGGAATTTGAAAGAATTCATGCCATTTAGCATTGTGTAAAATGACAGCTCAACAACCTTGTTAGAGGACTTTAAAACATTCCATTAGAATGTCACCCAATTAAAGGATTTACAAAAATTGTTAAGTCCTTAATGATTGTTAGGTCAACCTTTGATTAAAAGTATTTCAGTACAAATTATTTACAATGATTAGAAAGAAAATAGCAACATTTGATGTCTATGATTATAACTCACTTTTGTAGTTTCAAATCTCTATTCAATTCATATGTTCATTCCCTAATAAGCCTTCCCTATCACCTCTATCATTTATTTGCTTGGCAACCCTTCAAGCATTCACCCTTCTCTTCACAACAAAATTAAGCCTTCTTCTTAGATTTCTTATCAAGCTCAGCAATTTCGTTCCATCTCACTAGAAATCTTTTGAATATGCACAACAACACTACTCACTTCTCTTCTTCACATTCCTATCTTAAAGTTTTCCTTTTTGCCTCCTTAAATAGATAGTTCTGATCTTTTTTCGCTTAATCAACATTGTAGATCTTAGGGTTCACAATTGAATTCATCAAATATAATTTATTTAATCACTATTCTTTTTATCTCTACTTTTCTAGAGACTTCCACTTGAATTTATCTCTTAGATCATTTACCTATTCCTCTCCTATAATTACATTATCCAACTCATCGATCCTTATTTCAATAGGCTTTCCATATCCAAAGAAATGAATAGAGTTGGCTAGCAATTATGATTTCTTCCAAAAAATTAAAATTTTCTTCTTTGGCCAACACTAAGTTCTGACACTCGATCATCACTAAATTGCTTGGTTTCTATAGAGTTTCTAGCTTGACATCAACATTGTCACTTGCTTGATACTGATACTTGGTTAACACTAAATTTTCTCAACACTTACTATGGCTCAGTTGACACTAGCATCACACTCAACATATACTTCAAAATTCCTTGATCTTTTACTCCTTTTCTTGGTCAAACCTTACATAAGTGATCTATCTTGGTTTGCACTATCAAGACTTGAACATTACTATATCCACCTTTATCAACATGATTTAAACAATCACTTTGTCTTGTCAAAGTCTAACTAATCAAATGTCCATTGTAGATTCCTTTTCATAACTCAACCTTTCCTCTAGGTGCTATTTTTATGAGAAACTTCACAAATCATCTTCATTAATCAAATAGATATGACATTTAGGTTAGATAGAAAATTGTCTTATCAATAGATTTGACATCAACGACAATACAAAAATTGTTCCAATTGTAGTTTCCAATAGTTACCTCTTGTTTCAGGGACCAAGCAATTGGTGGACAATGTGAGTAACCTCTTGAAGAGGAATGAGATTGACAAGGGGTCAGGACTCCCCTCCGGGGGTAAAGTTTTAAGGACCAAGCAAACATACCCATGCTCACTCTAAGAAGAATGAGGAAGTTAGTAAGAAGGATGAGGTGAAGGCTATTGTTGAAAATATGCAAACACTAGTGGACCAGGCTGTTGACCTGATAAAGACTTCTTAGCTAGTTGATTGTTGTTCTTTTTTTGTACTTTTTCTATTTTTTTCAACTATCTTGTGTGACCTCATGACTATTTTTGTTGGATGTCTATTTCATGTTGTTTCCTGCTTCTTTTTTCTGTTGTTCTTTTCTCTTGTTTATCTCTAGACTTCTATAATTGTAAAGGTTTCAGGTCCTTTAAAACCTATTTTTACTTAATAAAAATAGTTACCTCTTGTTTTTCACCACTTGCAATTAGTTTGCCATAAAAATAAGATATTTTAGCCTTTGTGTGATGGAATTCAACTCTATAACCTAATTTTTTTAATTGTGAAATACTCAACATATTATAATTAATTCCTTTGATAGATTATAAGAAGATTGCTCTTCTTATCCGAATCATTTCAGAACCAACAAAGGCCTCCTCATGAACATTCACATTTATCTTCAACTGAGCAGATTCTAGTAGGTTGCAAGATCACCCAGAACCTTGTAGTTGATCCTCAGATTAGCTTTTCAAGAGAGGAGTTCAAAATGATTCCTTTTGCTAAGCATCGTGTAAAATGATAGCTCAACAATATTGCAAAAATCCTAATGGCATAAATAGGAAGTAGAGTTCTCAATACCTTGCTTATCATTATTTCATCTTCAATCATTCCATTTGCACCTTGAATATCATTGACAACTTCCTTGATTCTTGTGCAATATTGCACTATGTTCTCATTTCATCAAATTTTCCTCTCAAGCACTCTAATTTGGCTCTTAAGACATTGTCATCTCCTCCATATAAGGTCTTTAGTTTTTCTCACATCCGGTTGGCATTATCACATTCTTTTATACCATCAAACTCAACATAGCTGAGGGTTAAAGCAATATCCAACATTGCCTGATTATGTTCTTGATTTTCTTTTAGTTTATGAGTAGTCAAAGGAATAGTTGTTATCTTCACATTTTCATTGTTCAAAATATTTTATTGTAGCATTACCAATATTGGCTATATGTAGCCTCATCAATATTTTCCATGTAGGAAAGTTCTCCTTGTTCAGCTTTGGTACCTCCCTTTTGTGAGTCATGATCTTTAGCTTTGAGTACATTCAAACTTCTCTTTATAAGCATTAGAGCTCTGATACTGATTGATAGAATGTTTAGAATAACTAAGAGGGGGGAGTGAATTATTTATTCAAGGTCCATATGTACCAATTGAACAAATAAAACACTTGAATAGTTTTTTGTCTTATTTATCCTACTAATCAGTCTCTATTATAATCTCAATAACAATATTAACTAGTAGTTCACTATCACTATATAACAGACTTACAAAATGTAAACATGAAAATTTAAAACACCATAATAACATTCAAAACAAGTTTGACACTACTAATTAATGTAGAAACCCAATTTGGGAAAACCATTAGCAACATTTCACAACTTTTTCACTCTTCTAAAGTGAGCCTTGTTAGGAGCCAACCATGTTAAAGGTTACAATACACACTATTAAATGTGACCTTGTTAAAGGATTTAATCATCCTATTAAGAGTGGCCTTGTTAGAGGACTTTAAAACATTCCATTAGAATGTCACCAAGTTAAAGGATTTACATAGACTATTAAGTCTTTAATGATTGTTAGGTCAACCTTTGCTTAGAAGGATTTCAATACAAATTGTTTACAATGATTAGAAAGAAAATAGTAGGTTTGATCTCTATGATTATAACTCACTTTTGTAGTTTCAAATCTCTATTCAATTCATGTGTTCATTCCCTGATAAGCCTTCCTTGTCACCTCTATCATTTATTTTCTTGGCAACCTTTCAAGCATTCACCCTTCTCTTCAAAACAAAATTAAGCCTTCTTCTTAGATTTCTTATCAAGCTCAGCAATTTTGTTCCATCTCATTGGAAATCTTTTGAATACACACAACTACACTACTCACTTCTCTTCTTCACATTTCTCTCTTAAATTTTTCCTTGTTGCCTCCTTAAATAGATAGTTTTGATCTTTTGTCACTTAATCAACATTGTACATCTTAGGGTTCATGATTCAGTTCATCAGATAGAATATATTTAATCACCATTCTTTTTATCTCCTTTTCTAGAGACTTCTACTTGAATTTATCACTTAGATCATTTACCTAATCCTCTCCTAGAATTAAATTATTCAACTCATTGATCCTTGTCTTCAATATGCTTTCCATATCCCAAGAAATGAACTGAGTTGGCTGGCAATTATGATTTCTTGCAAACAATTAAAATTTTCTTCTTTGTCCAACTCTATGTTCTGACCCTCAGTCATCACTAAATTGCTTGGTTGCTATAGAGCTTCTAGCTTAGCATCAATATTGTCACTCACTCGATACTGATACTTGGTCAACACTATATTCACTCAACACTTACTATGGTTTAGTTGACACTAGCATCACTTAGCATATACTTCAAAATTCCTTGATATTTTGCTCTTTTTCTTGGTCAAGTCTTACATAAGTGATCTATCTTGGCTTGCACTATCAAGACTTGAACATTACTATATTCTCCTTTATCAACATGATTTAAACAATCTCTTTGTCTTGTCAAAGTCTAACTAATCAAATGTCCATTGTAGATTCATTTTCATAACTCAACCTTTCCTCTAAGTGCTTTAGTTATGAGAAACTTCACAAATTATCTTCATCAATCAAATAGATATGAAATTTAGGTTAGATATAAAATTTTCTTATCAATATATTTGACATCAATGACAATACAACAATTTTTCCAATTGTAGTTTCCAACAATTACCTCTTGTTTTGATCACCACTTCCAATTACTTTACCATTAGAATAAGATATGTTTTCCTTTGTATGATGGAATTGTTGGAAATATAGATGAAGTAACTGAGAGGGGAGGGGTGAATCAATTACCACAAAATTCAATTCCAAAAATAAATCCCTTAGATGTCTTTACTTTCTGCTGATACTCGTTAAATAGTGCAGGATTACTGTAACTCAGTAGATTAACTAATTATTGATTATCTAGCATTCATATTCATTAATATGCTTGCAAAGATTAAAATAAATGAACACAAGAGACACTAGATTTAACGTGGAAACCCAATATGGGAAAAACCACCAAGTAACTAGTCACCAATTTTCACTCTTCTGAAGTGAGCCTTGTTAGGAGCCAACCCTATTAAAGGTTACAAAACACACTTTTACATATGACCTTGTTAGAGGATTTAATCACCCTGTTAGGAGTGGCCTGGTTAGAGGTCTTGAGAACAATTCAACTGAACTGCCACCTTGTTAGAGGATTTACAAAATAGTTGTTAAACCAACTCTGTTAAGAGATTCTAGATTCACTGTTACTATGGTTAGAAAGCAACAATGAGATGACCTAAGTGATATGCAACTTATCTTTCACTGATTACAGATCTCTATTTTGCTTTTACTAGATCCTAGCTGATCGAATACAACTTTGCATCTCCTCCAGGATATCTAATCATTCATCAGAATTCACTCAATTCTCTTATTCCATCCTTATCCATATATTCACTCTCACACTTTAATTCATGACTTGAACATCTAAATATATACCTTTCAGATTATCAAGTTAGCTCAAATATAAGTTACAACAACTAAAAGAATCATTACATCAGTCGACTGCATGGAACAATTGAACTTAATATTAAAGCAATAAAATCCTTTGTTGGCCAACCCAGCTCGGTAACCACTACTCCAGCATGGTTTTCTACTGTTAACCAAGTGAAGCTTAGTAAACACTATAGACCCTACAAAAATCCTTTGGAGACCGAGTGAACTCGGTTAGCACTGATCTTCCTTTGCTAGCCTTGTGAGCTCGGTAGACATTAAATTTCCTTTGTTTACCTTGGGAGCTTGATAAAAATTAACTTTCCTTTGTTCACCTTGGGAGCTCGATAAACATCAACTTTTCTTTGTTAATCTTGCGAGCTCGGTAGATATTAACTTTCCTTTGTTAACCTTGGGAGCTCGGTAGACATTAACTTTCTTTTGATAACTGAGTGAGCTCAGTAAACATTAGCTTTTCTTTGTTAACCTTGGGAGCTCGATAGAAGCTAACTCTCTGCCACTTTTTCTTTGATAACTGAGTGAGCTCGGTAAACATTAGCTTTTCTTTGTTAACCTTGGGAGCTCAGTAGAAGCTAACTCTCTGCCACTTTTTCTTTGATAACCGAGTGAGCTCGGTAAACATTAGCTTTTCTTTGTTAACCTTGGGAGCTCGATAGAAGCTAACTTTTTGCCACTTTTCCTTTGATAACCAAGTGAGCTCGATAAACATTAGCTTATCTTTGTTATGTTCAAGAACGTTCGGTAGACACTGTAAATTGCTTTGCATATTATCTGAGCTTGGTAGACTCTATCTAATGACTGATATGACATTTGTTGTAACATCAAAGAAAATACACAATTAACAATTGTATCCAACAGGAATTCAACTCTATAACCTAATTTTTTTAATTTTGAAATACTCAATAGATTATAGTTAATTCCTTCAACCTAGTAAACATTATCACTTTTAATCTTACTAGTTAGTTGAATTGTCTCTTTACCTTTCACAAGACATTGAACATCATTACCAAATTTAACACAACTACCCTTGTATGGTCCAATGTCCTCAAATTAACTTATATCCCCAATCATGTGATTAGAGAAAGCACTATCAATTATCCACCTATCACTTTTATTCACATAAGAGATTAAATTAGTTTTCTCATCTTCATCATAATCTTCTTTTATAGAAACATAGACTACCTCTTCATCATTACTTTTAGAATCAGTATTAGTTTTTTCTTTAGCAATATAAGAAGATTTCTTACCTTTGTCCTTGTATTCCTTGTTCTTCTTGAAGTCTCAAACATCTCTTATTCCTTTGTACTTGCTCTCTTTTCTTTCATCCCTATCCTCTTTCTCAAGACACCTTGCAACAATATGATCAACCTTGTTGCATGAATAAAAAATTATGAAAAGTTTACCTTTGTATTTTTCTTTGCGTCTTCCAAATCTCTTAGCTATTAGTGCCTCAAGCTTATCAATTTCATCATTAAAAGTACCACTGTCATTTTTCACATGTTTTCCCTTTCCTTTCTTACTAGGAACCAGTTGTGATTTAAATGCAGATTCAATAGTAACAAGAGTGTAATTATCAAAATTTGACATCTCAAAAGTAGTAAGTGTAGACACCTAAAAATCCTTTAGAAAATAAAGTATTTTTATTTTCTGAAAAAAATTCCCTGATGACATCATCATTAATTAATTAATTAATTATTTAATTAATTTATTTATTTTTATGCCATTAAATCCCTTTATCTGAAGTAAAAATATTTAATTAAGAAATCCCTCCCAAAAATGTTTAAATCTTATTTAAATATTATTTCCTTATTTATTAATTATTTAATTAATAAATTGACCAAAAATCCCAAAATAAATAATTTATTTATTTTTTGCCCAAAACTTGGCTAATTTCCTTAAGACCACTAACCTCTTCTATAATCTTCTAATCCTTCTTTAATTTCGATTAAAGGCTAATCCCATCATTTCCTAACCCTAATCTCAACTTAAAATATTTAATTAAGATTAAATATTAGTCCTCATGTTTATTAAAAATATTTTAATAAATATCTCCTCAACTCAAACCCTTGAAATAAATAAAACTTTATTTATTTCTAAAAACCTTTTTTATCCTCATCCAAAGCCTAGACTCTTCTAGAAGATGTCAATCCTTATCTTTGATTCTAATCCTAATCCCCCCTCTAACCTTGTCACATTCCCTAAACAAACTTACCCAACTCCTAAGCTAATCCTAATCCCTCTTCTAATCATGTGCACAACTTAAGCAAGGGTTAAGACTTACTAACCCAAGCCAAAGTCAACAATCTTATCCTCCTCCCAACCATCTCTATTTATAACCCAAGCCAAAGTCAACAATCTCATCCTCCTCCCAATCATCTCTATTTATGACCCAACCATCTCTATTTGACCCAACCATCCCTCTTTATGGATCAACCTCCCTCATTACTCCTTTGACCAACCCTTATCCTATCCTCTCACATCCAATCACCCTATGACATGTTTCACCTCCTAATTGGCTTCAAACAAGCACAATCCATGTGCTCCCCTTTGAGTGCATCCTAGCCTTCCCTCATCATCTTTCCATCCTTGCATCTTGACCATCCATCCCTCTACCCCTTGGCCTCTAAATAGAAGCCTCTCCCTTCACTAAAATCATCCACTTTTGAAGCAAACTTATAATGCTATTTTGAGAGCCTAAAAACTACCAAAATACTATTATAATGTTGAGACCCCTCCATACCTTCATTGTTGAATCATTCATCCACACTCATATTTGATTATCACTCATCCATTTGGAGCTTGAGCACATCATGAGCATACATCCACTATCCATCAGGGACATAGCTTCATCATCATGAGAAGCACTTGAGGAGTTTACCATCTTTGGTCTACTTTCCTCAATTTTGTCTTCTTTGGTCCTATCTTAAGTGTAGCTTGGTTAGTATTGTTAATTATTTCATTTAATAGTTAGTGTTCATTTTACTCTACTAAAATAGGTGATATAGTAAGCCTACCAATTACACCTTCTAGAGTTAGGTCATTACCTAGTGTACATCTTAGTTCTTATATTACAAAAACCCTAATAGCATAAATAAGAAGTAGGGTTCTCAATACCTTGTTGATTATTTTTCATCTTCAATCTTTCCTTTACCTCCTCTAATAGAATTGATAACTTCATTAATTCTTGTGCAATGCTGCACTATATTCTCACCTTCTGTCGTTCTCATTTCATCAAACTTGCCTCTCATATTTTCTAATTTTTCTCTCAAGACATTATCATCTCCTTCATAGATAGTCTTCATTTTATCCCACATTTCCTTTAAATTCTTACATTCCTTTAGGTTATCAAACTCAACATAGCTTAGGGCTAAAGCAATCTCTAATATTGATTGAATATGTTATTTCTTTTCTTTCAATTGTTGCGCAGTCATAGGGACTGTTGTTATGTCCACATATCAACTATCTAAAAATCTAATGTAACATCACCAATACTAGCTATATATAGTCTCATCAACTTTTGTCATGTAGGAAATTTTTATTTTTTCAACTTTGGTACCTCTCTTTTGTATACGATGATCTTTAGCTTTGAGTACCTTCAAGCTTCTCTCTATAAAAACCAATTCTCTAATACCAATTATTAGAATATTTAGAATAACTGAGCATAGGGGGTGAACCTATTATCCAAGGTCTAGATGTACCAATTGAACAAGAAAACACTTAAACAATTTTAGATCTTATCAGTCCATTTCTTGGTCTCTACTGTAAACTATTTGCAACACTAGTTGGTTGTCCATTGTTCTTAAAATAAAAAACTTTCAGAATGTAAACTTAAATCAATAAAGAATCATAATAACATCCACACAGTTTTGACACTAGGATTTAACATGGAAGCCCAATTTGGGAAAAGTCACCAGAACATGTCACCAATTTTCACTCTTCTGAAGTGAGCCTTGTTAGGAGCCAACCATGTTAAAGGTTACAATACACATTGTTAAATGTGACCTTGTTAAAACATTTTATCACCCTATTAGAAGTGGCCTTATTAGAGGACTTTAGGATATTCCATTAGAATGTCACTCAGTTAAAGGATTTATGCAGACTATTAAGTCCTTATGGCTATTAGGTAAACCTTGATTAAAGGATTTCAAATACTATTCACAATGTTTAGAAAGTAATAGTATGTTTGATCTATTAAGTACAACTCACTTTGCATGTTCAAATCTCTATTCAAATCCTAATACTGATTCACTATTTGGCCTCCATTTTCATCTCAATCTTAGATTCACTTGGCAACCCTTCTAGAAATCACTCTTCACTTCTTCTCAACCCAATTAAACCTTCTACTTAGATTCATCAATCAAGCACATTAATAACAACTCCAGCTCTTTGGAACTCCTTCTCACATGCACAGTTGATCTATATACTCTGTACTCTCTTTAAAGTTTGTCTTTGTACCTCTTTAAATAGGTAGTTCTGACATTTTTTTGCTTAATTAACACCATAGATCTTAGGTTTTAGGATTCAATCCATCAGATACAATGTATCGAAACACCATTTTTTTATCTCTTCTTTTCTAGAAACTTCTCCTTGAATTCATCTCTTAGGTCATTTACCTAATTCTCTCCTAAAATTAAATTATCCAACTCATTGATCCTTATCTTCAACACTTTTTCATATCCCAAGAAATCAACTTAGTCAGCTAGAAATTACAATTCCTCATAAACAATCAAAATGTTATTTCTTAGCCAACACTATGTTTTTACACTCAGTCATCATTGAGCTACTTGATCACTATAAAAATTCTTACTTAGCATCAACACTATCACTCAGTCGATATTAATGCTTGGTCAACACCAAATTTTCTTAGCACTTACTATGGCTCAGTTGACAATATCATCACTCAGCATGTTCATTAAAATTCCTCATTTTTTTACCATGTTACTCAGTCAAGCCTACACAATTGATCTATCTTTGCTCACACTTTCAAGACTTGGAAATTATTTTCTTCTCCTCTATCAACATGATTTAAACAATTACTTTATCTTGTCAAAGTATAACTAATCAAATATCCATTTATAGTTTCCTCTTCATAACTTAGCCTTTCTTCTAGATGCTTTTATTATGAACAACTTCTCAAATCCTCTTCATCAATCAAATAGATATGACATTTTGATTAGATAGAAAACTATCTCATCAATAGATTTAACATCAATGAAAATACAAAAATTGTTCCAATTGTAGTTTCCAAAAAAAATTGATTAGTCAAATGAGGCTGTCATGTCCCCTTTTCAAATAATTAAAAAAGAAAATCTTTGCTAAGGCAGGCAGGCCCAAGAAAGTGAAGTTTCGGAAAAAGGGGGTTAATCTTTGGAAACTGTTGGACTAATAAATGAAAATTATTATTAAAATAAGTTGCATTAACCTCTCTTGGACGTGAGTTACAGTTATGCCCTCTTTTAAGGGGTTTGGAGGCATTTTGGGCTCATTCCAGAACTTGATTTTTGCTCATTCTTTGTTATTCTTCAGAGGCTGCCAAACCTGTGGAGAAGGAGACCCAAGAACGAGAGTTTGCAGGTTTCCAAGGAGACCCAAGAATGGGAGTTTGCAGGTTTCTAGGAAGGCTAAGGATGAGAGTTTGAAGCCATTCCATGTGCATGCTCATACAGAGTTTGCCTTTGTGCTGAACAGTGTAGATTTGTGAGTTTTCGGGTGTGTTTTTGTATGAGTTTGGTGTTTACAGTTGAGTATTTCATATCAGTTTGGGTTGCTGCTGTATATCAGACTTTTAAATGTTAAAATAGAGCTGAATATATATATTGGGACCTAATTAAACTTTTGAGATAGATTATTAGTGTTTTTGTGGTGTTTCCAGGCATATTTTGTGCTATTTCGGGAGCCCGATGAGCATAGTTTTGGTCCTAAATTTTTGAGCTGTTGTGTAAAGTCTATACGGATCTGAAAATGTCAATTTGTAGGCTGTTATGCTGCTGAAAGTTGTGTAAAAATTTCCATTTTCAGATTTATTAATAATAGGTGAAGTTGTGAAGCTTTTAGCACTATTTTCAGCATACCCGATTTGGGGTTTCTTGAGGAATTTGGTGGATCTTTGGGATATTAGCTGTTTGATTTTAAAGATATGATTAGAGGTTGGAAATATCATAAAAAAATCAGAAAAGGGACATTTCAGTGGTATCAGAGCCATGATCTTGCCAGCCTGAGGGTTTGTAGAAGTTTGCAGGTCAGTTTTGACAACTACCCAGATCTTGCATTTCAGTTTTGAGAACTACCCAAATCTTGCATGTCATAATTTATGATTGCATGTTGCTTCTAATCAGCTGCATGTCAAAATTTATGGTTGCATGCTACTTCTAATCATTTTCATGTTAGTTCTTGGTGAATTTGGTGGTTGTAGAAGTTTGCATGTCAATTTTGACAACTACCCAGATCTTGCATGTCAGTTTTGACAACTACCCAGATCTTGCATGTCATAATTTGGTGGTTGCATGTTTCTTCTAATCAGTTGCATGTCCAAATCTATGGTTGCATGCTACTTCTAATCATTTGCATGTTAGTTCTTAGTGTTTGAAGAAGTTATATCCTATTGGGGTTACACTCTACTTTATCCAAAATGGACAGGTATAGTACGGAGTCTCAGAGGGAACGATCTTGGACAATTGATAGCCAAAGTCAAAATAGTAGAAAGGATGGTTATTTAGACATTCGAGATAAACTTATAAAATAAGCCATGACATGTCTAAACAGTTGGTTGAGCACCACCGTATAATGAATGACATGTTATCTGACCCAGCTAAGGTGGATAAGTTGACTGGATTTCTATTTGGCAGATTTTCTCACAGGACAGATGACACAATTCCCAAGAACTTGCATGAGGAGTTTGAGAAACTAGCTGATAGCCAGGTAGAGGTCTTAGATTCTACTCTACCACAGGAGGTGGTGGGAAAGGATATTACACAGATTGATAGTTACGGTCAACTTGATACTCAAATTGAGACAATTGTTTACAGGTCGTCAAAGGGTGATGCCATAGGTATTCAGGATGGTATAGTTACAACAGGCAGTGACTACAGTGTAGTGGGTTCAGATGATGATTATGAGGATGTTTTTGTGCAGGATGGTGAGATACCTGGTAGAGATGAGCAGACATTGAGCATTCATGACTTTGATGAGAAAGAGTACCAGACACAGTTAAATGCTTCATCACATGAGGTTGAGGCTGGTAGTACTTCACATGATTTGTCCAGCCAGCTGAAGGTGAACAAAGATAGTAGTGTGACTTCATTATCTCATCATGACAGGTATGTGAAGTTAGTTGGTATTGGTCATATTACTCAAGTGAGGAGTTTTCTTGAGTTACCAGTTGATTCTAGTTTACGGATATGGACTCGAGATTGTTATATTGGCATTTGGGATTCAGTTGACTGGAGATCTTTAACACTTTTTGGTAGCAGTGTTTGTTTGGGTGCTATCATGGATTTGATTAGCAGATTACATGGTGTTGTCTTTTCTTGTGCCAGTATCTTGTCTGATGTTGGTATTAGTTTTTATACACCAATGTTGGGCTTTGTTCATATATCCAGTCGACCATACTTGCTGGAATGTGTTGATGATATTTCATATTTGGCAGTGTGTATAGATGAGTCCCAGGATCATATTGGCATTGATGACATCTAGAAGGATGCAATGGGCAGTTTTGAAGACTTAGTTTCCTTGGGTATAGAGGAGTTGGATAGCAATGCTAATGTTTTTGATACTCCATATGTTGATATGAGCTTTAGATTTGATTCACAGGATATGGATGGTAATACTCTAGAGACTAGTAACTTTGAGGACACTCCTTCAGACAGTGCATCAGAGGAGGTTTGTAGGAGATAGTCAAGCCAGTGCCATCATGTGTCTAATCAGTTGAGATTTAGTGACCAAGACATTGCTATCACTTGCCAACATTTCGATGCTGCTCATCAGTTGTTAGCAGTTTATGGATGGGGTTCTCCTACTAGTGATGAGCAGGGAGGAAGTTATCTTTCCTTGACAGAGATCCACTCTTTATGGGAGGCTATTCAAATTTTGAGACAGAATTATATGCAGTTGGTAGCCGACAGAGATTATCTTATGGAGTGGGGCAGTACAGCATATGATGCATTGTTGGCCAAGGAAGATGAGGTGAGTGATCTTACTGAGCAGCTTGAGGTGACTTCTGAGATTCTTGAGAGTACACAATTGGCTCTCAAGGAGTCACAGTTTCATTTGGCTAAGGTGACCATGGAGTTAGAGCGACTACAATCTTTACCTGATTCTATACAGTCACAAGCTGTGGTGTTTGGTGATCCGAGGATGTCCATGGCCGAGATTGTTAGAGACAGTGGAGATGGGGATGCATCCATCCTTGATACTAACATTGGCATATCAGGTTCATTCCCACTAGAGTCAGGTTCAATTGAGTTGGGTGCTGTAGCAAATTTTTGTGGTGTGCCTGACATGGTGGTGACCTCTAGTACTAATGGCACGAAGACTAGAGATGTTGTATCAAAGACCATGTGTGATGTTGGTGAGTTGATAGTTGGCATGGTTCCTACTAGTAATACTACTCCCTTCGCAATGTCTTCAGAGGTAGTAGTCAGTTCCAACTTGGTTAATGATCGATTGCAGTTAGTTACATCTGGATTGCAGTCTAAGCCACTGACTGAGATTGGTGCATTCTATCGGCATTACACTGTGAGGTATGCTCATCTATCTACCTTTGATGACCATGTTGATGAGATGATGATACAGAGATGTACTTTGGTTCCTAGTGCTTATCATCAGTTATGGGATAGTTTGATGCCTTGGGATGAGAGTTGTTATGGGCATGACATGGTGATAGGTCCTGCAATTGACAGGTTGATAATACATGACTTAGAGCAGGAGTTTTGGAGTGATGCTTTAGCAGGTGTTGTTATTGATTCTACTCCTTTGGCTATGACATCTCTTGACTTAGCTGGTGATCAGTCACAGTGGGTTGTATCACTTCTTCATGGTGAGCTGTTGACTGAGGTTGGTTTTTTTTATCAACATTATATTGCAGGGTATGTACATCAGTTAGCATTTGATCCTTGTGCTGAGGAGTTGATGGCAAACAAATTTGGTTTGGATTCCATTTCTTACTCTTTATCTTGTAATGTCTTTTCACCATCAGCAGTGTATGGGAGTTATGGTTATGAGATAGTGGCCGATAATTTGCAGAGTTGTGTTGACTGCAAGAGTTGTACAGTGTGTGGATTCTCCATACTTGGTACAGTTTCATTCGAGAGGGTTCACAATTGTTGCAGAGTTGGATTGTACATTCCATATAGGCCAGTGGGATGCGTTGATGGTATTTACTGTGTTGGTAGTTTGATTTGTCCACTTTACTTGGGTTTTGATGTTCTAAGATTTTGTGCCTCATGGGTTTTTGATTGTGGTAGTGGTGATTTCGGAGTTTGGTTGAGCTATAATTGTCAATTTGATTATGGATTCCTCTTGGTCATATTGCAGAGGATATTACAGGAGCCTGTGTTAATTGGTAGTAGTATAGTTCATGACTACATTTGGGATCCAGGTGGATTGATTGGTTTATTGTTCAGCCATTGCTTGAGGACAAGCAATGATTGGGAGGGGAGGACTTGTCATGTCCCCTTTTCAAATAATTAAAAAAGAAAATCTTTGCTAAGGCAGGCAGGCCCAAGAAAGTGAAGTTTCAAAAAAAGGGGGTTAATCTTTGGAAACCGTTGGACTAATAAATGAAAATTATTATTGAAATAAGTTTCATTAACCTCTCTTGGATGTGAGTTACAGTTATGCCCTCTTTTAAGGGGTTTGGAGGCATTTTGGGCTCATTCCAGAACTTGATTTTTGCTCATTCTTTGTTATTCTTCAGAGGCTGCCAAACCTGTGGAGAAGGAGACCCAAGAATGGGAGTTTGCAGGTTTCTAGGGAGACCCAAGAATGGGAGTTTGTAGGTTTCTAGGAAGGCTAAGGATAGGAGTTTGAAGCCATTCCATGTGCATGCTCATACAGAGTTTGCCTTTGTGCTGAACAGTGCAGATTTGTGAGTTTTTGGGTGTGTTTTTGTATGAGTTTGGTGTTTACAGTTGAGTATTTCATATCATTTTGGGTTGCTGCTGTATATCAGACTTTTAAATGTTAAAATAGAGCTGAATATATATATTGGGACGTGATTAAACTTCTGAGATAGATTATTAGTGTTTTTGTGGTGTTTCCGGGCATATTTTGTGCTATTTTGGGAGCCCGATGAGCATAGTTTTGGTCCTAAATTTTTGAGCTGTTGTGTAAAGTCTATATGGATCTGAAAATGTCAATTTGTAGGCTATTATGCTGCTGAAAGTTGTGTAAAAATTTCCATTTTCAGATTTATTAATAATAGGTGAAGTTGTGAAGCTTTTAGCACTATTTTCAGCATACCCGATTTGGGGTTTCTTGAGGAATTTGGTGGATCTTTGGGATATTAGCTGTTTGATTTTAAAGATCTGATTAGAGGTTGGAAATATCATACAAAAATCAGAAAAGGGACATTTTAGAGGCCTTAGGGGGAGCATTTGAGTAGATAAATACAAATCCCCTAGATTTTAGAGTTAGGACATGTGATTATGTATTTTGATAGGTGTTGATCGAGAGCCTCAATGTCTCTAATCACAAATATTGATGTGTTGTGTAGCTTTATTACCATCAATTTCATATTCACTTGTTCATTAGCATGTTTTTGAAGAATTGTGACCTAATGCATTGAATGCAATATCAAATCATATTTTTGTAGGATAAAGTGTGTTGAACAAGTTTAATTATCACCATTTGAGCATGTAGAAAAAGAATATTGATTAATAAGAGCATAGAAGGACATCAAGTAGTGATTTTGAGTTTGAAGAGAAAAACCTTAAGAGATAATTAATGTATTTAAATTTCTTCTTTAGTGAATTATTCTCAGTGATTTTTAGTTTTTTTGCAATGGTTATGTTAGATTGTGGTGATTGATCAAGAAAGTACTATATATATACTTCATAAATTCTTTAGGGTTTGGGGCATTGCCCCAAAAAAAAAATTTGGGCCATGGCCGACGTTGTAGCCAACATATGGCCAACATATGGCTGACATGTTGTAACCCAAAAATGGCATAAAATACTTGCATAAAAGGGTTTAGGGTTAGGTATTTTTTCATTATGTTGTGATGCAAAATTGCTTCTTGCAGCGGTATTGAGCTGTAAAAGATTATGGATTGTAATCAGGTTGTAATCACTAGATTGTAATAATATCAGACTTGCAGTTTGGTGGATGTAGCCTAGGGATTGGGTGAACCATGTTAAATCTTGGTGCCTTGTGTTCATTTCTGTGTGATCTATTATTTTTTCTGTTATTGGATATATTTGCATGTAGTTTTTATTTATGTTCATGGTTTTATCCTAACAAGTGGTATCAGAGCCTAGTTGTTTTTCCATTTATCCTCTGTAGGAAAGTCTCATGGTTCAGTGGGAGCAATGGTAGATGAGAGTAAGCTGAGCATTGATAGGTTTAATGGGCAGAACTTCTAGTTATGGAAGATGCAAATGGAAGACTATCTTTATCAGAAGGATTTATGGAAGTCGTTGGAAGGCAAAGCCAAGAATCAGGGATCTATGTCAAATGATGAATGGGATCTTTTGGACAAAAAGGCACTTGGAAGCATCTGGTTATGTCTGGCACCATCAGTGGCATTTAATATTATAAAAGTGAAGATGACAAAAGAGTTGATGAAAACCCTAGCGACACTGTATGAAAAGCCCTCCGCTTCAAACAAGGTATTTACCATGAAGTGTTTATTTAATATGAAAATGGAAAAAGGTGGATCTATTGTAGATCATTTAAATGAGTTTAATAATATTACTAGTCAGTGATCTTCTGTGGGTATCAATTTTGATGAAGAAATTAGGGCTCTCTTGATTTTGTGTTGTTTGCCTGAAAGCTGGAATTGTTTGGTAATGGCGATGAGTAATTTTGTTCCTTGATCTAGTACCCTAAAATATGATGATGTGATCGATGTTTTTTTGAGTGAGGAAACTCATAGGAAATCCTTAGGTGGATCTACATTAGGAAGTGTTTTGAATGCACAAAGCAAGGGCAGAATGACTGAGAGAGGAAAAATCGTGAAAAATCAAGAGAAAAGTCGAAGGGGAAGATGTCCCAATCGAGAGGACTAAATGACTACTGGTACTGTGAGAAACTAGGTCATAAAAAGAAATATTGTTGGAATCAAAAAAAAAATGAAGGAGATAAATTAGATGGAGAAAAGGAGGAAAATGTGGTAAGTAACAAATCCGAAGAGGATGCTTTTCTTTTGTCTTTAGAAAGTGTTGATGATACATGGGTTTTAGATTCTGGTGCTCCATTTCATGCTACACCTCATAGAGGTTATTTCATTGATTATGTCCAAGGGGATTTTGGGCTTGTTTATTTGGGGGATAATGAACCCTATCAAATTGTTGAAAAGGGAATAATTGAGATTAAGTTGTAGAATGGGAATCATTGGCTACTACATGAGGTAAGACATGTTCCAAGGCTGAGTAGGAATTTAATTTCAGAAGGGCAACTCAGTGATGAGGGTTAAGTAGTTACTTTTAATGATAAAAATTGGAAGGTTTCAAAAGGTTCCCTTTTAGTAGCTAAAGGTGTAAAAGTAGGCACCTTATATCTTTGTACTAATCATTTTTTTCCTTCTACTTTGATTGTTTTAGAGAAAAATGAATGTTTAGGAACAATTGGTGTAGTTGAGTAGGGAGAACAAATAGTTGTTGTAGATTCTGATATAGTGCTATAGCACAACAGACTTGGTCACATGAGTGAGAAAGGTATGAAAGTACTTCATTCAAATAAAGTTTTACCAAGTCTGAAATGTGTTAATATGGATTTTTGTGAAAGTTGTGTGTATGAAAAACAAAAGAGAGTGAGTTTTGTAAAGACTGAGAAGGAAAACAAAAAAGAGAAATTAGAGCTTGTGCATACATATGTATGGGGACTGGCTCAAGTATCTTCCCTTGGTGGATCTCATTATTATGTTACATTTATTGATGATGCAACTAGAAAAGTATGGATTTATTTCCTTAGATAGAAATTTGATGTATTTCAAACTTTTAAGAAATGGAAATGCTTGGTTGAAAATGAGACTGGTAAGAAATTAAAATGTCTTAGAACTGATAATGGTGGTGAGTATTGTAGTCATGAATTTGAAGATTATTGCTCCAATAATGGTATTCGTAGACAGAAAACTATTCCAAGGACTCCACAAGAAAATGGAGTGGTTGAACGCATGAACAAGACTATAATGGAGTGCACAAGGAGCATAAGGTTGCATGCTGGGTTTCTCTTACACATGTGGGAAGAGTCTATCAATACTACTATATATTTGATTAATAGAGGTCCTTCTACTCCTTTGGGCTATAGTATTCCAAAGGAGGCATGGACTGGTAAGAAGGTGAGTTATTCTTTTCTCAAGACCTTCGATTGTGAAGCTTTTGCTCATATAGACTCTGAAAATAGAACCAAGCTAGAAGCTAAATCAAAGAAATGTGTCTTTATTGAATATGGCATTAATGAATTTGGTCATAGGCTTTAGGATTTTGAAAATCATAAAATTGTAAGAAATTAGGATGTCATATTCAATGAGAAAGTGTTGTACAAAGATCTATTGCAACAACATGAGAAGAAAGAAAATGATTATGTAGTGTTGGATGATACTTCAAAAGATGATGTTCCATCCATTCCTTATGACGTGCAACAACTGCAACAAAAAATACCACACACATCGATGAATGTTAGACAGTCAACGAGGCAAATTAGACCTCCACAAAGATTTTCTCCCTCTTTGTATTTTATTTTACTTACAGATGCTGGTGAACCTAAAAGTTATGATGAAGTTGTGCAAGTGGATACTAAGATTCAATGGGAGTTTGCAATGAAAGATGAAATGGACTCTTTGCTGAAGAATAAGACATGGGATTTATGCAAGTTTCCTGCAGGTAAAAAGGCTTTACAGAATAAGTGGGTATATAGGTTAAAAGAAGAGGATGGAGGTATGAAAAGATTTAAAGCCAAGTTAGTTGTAAAAGGATTTGAATAGAAAAAGGGAATTTATTTTGATGAGATATTTTCTCTTGTTGTTAAAATGACTTCTATCTATACTATTTGACATCTTGTGGCTACTAAAGATTTGCATTTAGAGCAACTTGATGTTAAAATAGCCTTCCTTCATAGTGATTTGGATGAAGAAATATATATGGCTTAGCCACAAGGTTTTGAGGTCAAAGGTAAGGAGAACTTAGTGTGCAAATTGAAGAAAAGTTTATATGGCTTGAAGCAAGCACCTCGACAATAGTATCTAAAATTTGATAGTTTTATGCATGAGCATGGATATAACAAGTGTCATTTAGATTATTGTGTTAATTTTAAGAGATTGGATGATAATAGCTACATTATTTTATGCTTATATGTTGATGATATGCTTGTAGTTGGGTCTAACATGGATCATATTAAGGGGCTAAAATGTCAGTTAGCACATGCATTTGCTATGAAGGATTTGGGGGCAGCAAAAAAAATCATTGGTATGAATATTTGCAAAGATAGGAAGAACAAAACATTGACGCTTATTCAAGCTAATTATGTTGAGACGGTATTGCAATGTTTCTCTATGGAGAATGCTAAAGCTATCAGCACACCTTTACCTGGTCATTTGAAATTGACTAAGGAGATGTGTCCCAAGACACAAGAAGAGGAGGATAAGATGTCTGAGGTACCCTATGCTTCAGTTGTAGGAATTTTGATGTATGCTATTGTATGCACTAGGCCAAATATTGCACATGCAGTGGGAGTCATTAGTAGGTATATGAGTCATCCAAGAATTGAGCATTGGAATGTTGTCAAATGGATTCTCAGATATTTGAGAGGAACATCTAATAAGTGTTTACACTTTTGGGGCTCTACTACTGATTTACAAGGCTATGTTGACTCAAATTTGGTAGGGAATATTGATACTAGGTGGAGTACTACAGGTTTTGTCTTTACTATTGGTGGGGTAACTGTGAGCTGGGTTTCTAGGTTACAGAAGATTAATGCTCTATCCACTAAAGAGGTGGAGTATGTTGCTGCTACAGAGGCAGCCAAGGAGATGATATGGCTTCAGTTCTTCCTAGAAGAATTGGGACATCCTCACAAGGACAATTATTTGTTCACAGATAGTCAAAGTCCCATTCATCTTGCAAAGAATTCAGCTCTACATTCTAAGACCAAACACATACAGTTGCGGTACCATTTCATTTGGTCAGTTTTGGAGGATGGATAGTTAAAGCTAGAGAAGATACATACAAATGACAATCCAATAGATATGTTGACAAAGGTTGTAACAAGAGAGAAGCTGCACTACTCCTCAGCCTTGATTGGTCTTCTAGACTGAATATTAATAAAAGAACAGTAGAGTCCAAGGTGGTTGGATCTAGTGGGAGCCCCATGTGCTAGCAGTATTGCTACAAGATCAGTCTCCAAGTGGGAGATTGTTGTTTAGTGTGGAGCCTGATCAGTCCCCAAGTGGGAGATTGTTAGATTGTGGTGACTGATCAGGAAAGTACTATACATACTTCATAGATTCCTTGGAGTTCGAGGCATCACCCTAAAAAAAAATTTGGGCCATGGTTGACGTTGTAGCCGACATATGGCCGACATGTTGTAACCCAAAAATGGTATAAAATACTTGTATAAAAGGGTTTAGGGTTAGGTATTTTTTCATTATGTTGTGATGCAAAATTGCTTCTTGTGGCGATATTGAGCTATAAGGGATTACAGATTATATTCAGGTTGTAATCACTAGATTGTAATAATATCAAACTTGCAGTTTGGTGGACGTAGCCCAAGGATTGGGTGAACCACATTAAATCTTGGTGCCTTGTGTTCATTTCTGTGTGATCTATTATTTTTTTTGTTATTGGTTATATTTGCATGTAGTTTTTTATTTATCTATGTGCTTTTATCCTAACAAGATACACCCTAGATATTTTATATTAAGTAGAGATATAGGAACAAATTTAAAAAACATATATTCAAATCCATGGAGGATGACCCTAAGTGTGTATTTTCTCAAACCTCGATAGATTTCTTCATGTAGATAATATTAGGGCATATATCCATTGCAAGAATAAGTCAATTTGGAATGCATATATTCATAAAGAGCTTAAAGTTGTGATGCATATTGATCATTCATCAAAACTTGAATTTAAACATATTAAAAAACTTACCTTGGTGCATGTAATGGGTTTTCATGAGTTTGATGAGTTGATGTAGATCATGATTATGGAAATTCAACTCATGAGTTGATGTAGATCATGATTATGGAAATTCAAATTCATAACTATCTTTTTTGGATGGGAGATCAACCAAATAGTATTATTAAGGTATTGATCAATTTGGTCACTAGTTTAGGTATGAAAGAGTAAAACCCTTTATGACCAAGATAATCAAAAAAAGGTGAAAAAACTTACTAGATATAAATGGGATAGGTAGACCATGCTTTTCATAGATATCAGACATCGGATGCGAGGTTAGTATCTATGATTGTGGGTTACAAGATTTAGTACATTAACAAAGTTAACTCAGTGTCAACTGACGTTGTCCATGTGGCCAAAAAGATGGTAAGGGAAAATTAGCATCGTGATATTTGTGAGATAATTGGGACTTGATTATTGAATAGTGAAGAGAATTAATTGTGATAAGACTCAAGCCTTCAAATTTGTCTCATTAATCTTTCATAAATTCTTTCAAATTTTATACAAGTCTCTGAATATGCAATTTAATACTTGGAAGGATGATTCCTACAATTTAATACTTGGAAGGATGATTCCTACAAGAATATGATTGGTAGTGACCTATTTGGTCTCTTCAAAGGATCCCAGGGAGAAGAATAAGGATTCCCAAAGAAATTGTGGAAAATTATGAAGACACTATTGTTGGAATTCTTTAGAATAACTAAGGGGGGGGAGGTGAATCAGTTATCCAATGTCCAGATATACAAATAAAACTTTTTATAGCTTAGTGAACCCATATCCATAAAACATAGTCATCATGCATGCATCCATTAGATCATACAATCACTTAAACTTTGTAGGTTACTGCCAAATCAACTTTGCAGAAATGTAAGCATGAAACATAATAGATTCAATAACCCATTTGACATAATGATTTTACATGGAAACCCAATTTGGGAAAAAACACCAATAACATACTACTCATTCTTACTCTTCTGAAGTAATGCCCTATGAAAGGCCAACCCTGTTAAAGGTTACAATACACACTGTTGAATGTGACCTTGTTAGAGGATTTCAATCACCTTTTTAAGAGTGAGCCTTATTAGAGGACTTTAGATCATTCACTTGGAAGGTCACCTAGTTAAAGGATTTACAAATGATTGTTAGTTTGATCTTAATATAAAAGATTTACCCTAGATTGATACAAGGATTAGAAAGTAATACTAAGGCTTGATTTGATAACAACTTACAACACACTTGCAGATTATAGATCTCTATTTTATTCCTCCATTCTACTTGGCTTTCACACACTATAGCTCTGATAGCTTATTCACCCTTCAAGCATTCATACTCTTAAGCCTTCTTTCTTTGCTTGCCAATAATAGTCTCTTCTATTCAGCCTCTGATGAAGCAATACCTTAGACCTCTTGTCTAACTTAGGTTCTCCAAGATTGATCAACCTTGCTTCTAACCAACCATTTCTATAAATGGAAAATTAAGATCTTTTGTCATTCACCATATATCATCCATTTTAGGGTTGGGTAGGATTAGGTAGGATTCAATGAATATACCCATCTTTTCATTTTAGTCCCTTCTAGAAACTTCTCCTTCAATCCTCTTTGAATTCACCTCAAAATGATTTACCATAAATTCTGTGCCACCAACTCATCATAGTTATCTTTCACGCACTTCAAAAAATTCAAGAAAACAAAATAGTTAGCTCAAATTCATCAAATTCATGATTTAACATGAATACTAGCACTTGGCATCAATATTTTGTCACTCGGCTTCCATATTGTTCTTTCACTTGTCATCAACTAGATCACTTGACAAACACTAAGTTTTACCTATGCTTGATAACAACTAAGCTTTACTCAAGTTACACTATATCACTCAGCATACACTAAGATTTGACTTTTCTTGGCTCCAACTAATTTTTTTCTTGGCTTGCACTAACTTTACTCAATGCCTACTGTCTACTTGATCAAGCTTGGCAAACTTATCTTCTTACTTGTTCTTTTAGAATTTGTCAGTGTATCCAACCTTTGCAACCTTAAGTAGATAATCAATGCACTATATCATCACTATCTTAACTAATCTTTGTACTCCCTTTTTACATTACCATAACTCAACCTTTTCTCTATGTGCTTGTGTTATCTCATTTGATCAAAACCTCCTCATCAATCAAATAAATGATAATACTCAAAGCATCTAAGCAATTGTCTTACCAACAAGTAGCAGGTTTGACATCAGTGACAAAATACTGATTGAAACACATTCTCATACTTGCATCAATTTGTTTTGAACAATCTCTCTCTTTAGCATTGATGGCAAACTAGTACAACCAACAATAATACTAAAAAGAAAATAATTCCTTACATTGAAATCTCTCCCTCTATCAGCTTTCATTTTCTGTATAGGTTACAAAATTCTATTTTGATCAATGGACAATCAACTCATTCTTATGACTTCCTCTTGATCACTTTCTCTTTATTCAAGTATTTGTCTCTATCCTTATATCTCCCCCAGCACTATCTCCCTATGAGTAGATATTCCATGTTTCTTATTTTCTATATTTCTCCTTGTAATTCTCCCTTTTTGTATAATGTCTACCTCTTTGACAATAATGCCAAAGAATTGTCATCTTAATATGTAGATATGAACATTTTTAGTTTCTCCCTCTATCACCTATCTTGTGATTGATCTATAACTCTAGCTCTTTGATTACTTTAGGCAGCTCCTAAAATAAGATCCACTGCATCAATGTGTAACATATGCTAATTATCTTAGTTGATGCAGGGAACTTCTCATGCTTCTTCAATAGCCTTCGATAGGAGTATCACCCCTACTTTACCCCTTAGATACTCATAAGCATCCTTAGGTGATGCTTTTGTGAAGATTATAGCTATTTTCTCTTTTCTATTTATATATTCTATCTTCACCTCTTTATCTTGAACTAACTTTCTCAAGTAATGATACTTGATTGCAATGTGCTTTGTCTTTGTATGCATGATAGGATTCTTTAATATATTTATAGCACTTATATTATCATAATAAAGTGTCATAGGTTCAATGATTTCCTCTTTCATACCTTTGAGTAACTGTTTGATCCATACAATGTTTGTATAATTTACTACAGTAGCAACATATTCAGCTTCAACAATAGATTGAGATATGCTATTTTATTTCTTGCTCGTCCATGTAACCAGCCTTTTTCCTAAGAAAAATTCTCCTCCACTAGTGCTCTTTCTATCATCAATAGTCCCATCCCAATCAACATTAGTGTAGGCTCTCATCTTAAATTTCTCATTTTTCTTGTAGTATAGACCATAGTCTTTTGTTCCTTTCAGATCATTCATTATTCTCTTAACAGTCATCAAATGATTATGTTTGAGGTTAGCAAAGAATCTTGAAACTATCCCAATAGATGATGCAATATCAAGTCTTTTATGTACCACATACCAAAATTTTCCAATCATAGACCTGTACAATGTTTGATTCACCTCAAGTGAATCATCATTCTTTGACAACTTGTATCATGTCACCATAGGTGTGCTTTCTGGCTTGGAATCTTTCAATCCAAAAGTTTTCAGTATCTCTTTTTCATATTTTGACTGAGTGACGTATATACCACATTTCATCTGATGTACTTGCAAATAAAAAAAGAACTTGATCTCTCCAAACATAGACATCTCAATTTTTTTCTTCATTTCATTTGCAAAAGCTTTTCATAAAGTATCTTGACCTCCAAATATGATATCATCAACAAAAATTTTAGATAGTAAAATAATTTTTCCTTTCTCTATCTTCAAGTACAAATTATTGTTATCATTAGTCCTCTCAAATCCAATCTTCACAAGATAATTGTGAAGCATATCATACCATGCTCTTGTTTCTTGCTTCAAACCATATAAAGCTTTATGTAGTCTACATACCATATTTTTATTGTTAGTATCAAAAAATCCTTTTGGTTGTTCTATATAAACATCTTCTTCTAATATGTCATTTATAAATGCATATTTAACATGCATTTGATAGACTTTGAAACCTTTGTATACAAAGTAAGCAAATAGAGTTCTTACTCCTTCTGATCTTGCAACAAGAGAGAATGTTTCTCCATAGTCTAACCATTCTTCTTGTGCATACCCCTTGCAAACTAATATTTCTTTATTCCATGTGACTTCACCATTTCATCTAACTTGTTTCTATATACCCACTTGGTGCCAATCAAATTTTTATCTTTTGGTCTAGGAACTAGAGTACATGTCTTGTTTTTCTTAATTTGTTCAATCTCTTCTTTAATGGCTTTACTCCAATCCACATCTTCTAAGGCATCTTTCACTATTTTAGGTTCATGCATGCTAATAAAAAATGTATCATTTCTTAACTATTTATTTTCACTAGTCTAGCATCTTTATCTCCAATAATTTATCCAGTAGGGTGATGTCCCTTCACATACTTTGACAATCTTGGTTTTACTCTATTTTTCTCATTTGGTCTCTCAACTTCTAAATCACTATGTACTTCTCTATTAGGTAATTCAATATCTCTTTCTTGTACAATAATCTTGGAATCAGAATGTGCCTCACCTTCATTCTATAACTTGACACCTAATTTTACCTCAGCTCCTGAATGCAACTTGGCATTCTTTGTATGTGACTCGACAGTCACTGAAACTTGTTGTAGATTTGCAACTTGATTTAGAATATCTTCATCAACAAGCATACCTTCATAAAAGTATACAAATTATTTTTATTCCCCTACTTTCTTCATAGGTTCACCCTCATGTACTTATGTATATTCATCAAATTTCACATTTTCACTTTTCACAATTTTATTAGTATTAGTATTTAAACACTTATAAGATTTACTTCTTGTGGAATAGCCAAGGAATATACCTTCTTCACTTTTTGCATCTAATTTACCATTCCTCAATTTTTTGAGAATATAGCACTTGCTTCCAAATACCTTAAAATATTTTACATTGGGTGAGTATCCATACCATAGTTCAAAATGTGTTGAATGAGTACATTTCTTGACTTGCACATAGTTCAAGGTATAGACAACTATACTTATAGCCTCTCTCCAGTATTTCAAAGCAATATTTTTCTCCATCGTGAGTGTCCTAGCATAGTCCATTATAGATTTTTTCCTCCTTTCAAAAATTCCATTTTGTGGAGGGGTTCTAGGAGTAAATGTTTGTCTTTTGATTCCTCTACCATTACGAAACATCTCAAACTCATTCAACATAAATTTTTCTCCTTAGTTAGATCTCAAACATTTCAAACTTTTACCTATTTCTTTCTCAACTCTTGTTAAGTACCACTTAAACATTTGGAAAGCATTAGACTTTTGTTTTAGAAACATAACTGTCGTCATCCTAGAATAGTCATCAACAAACAGTATAATTTACTTATCACTTTTGTAGCTTTGCACATCAATTGATCCACACAAGTCAATATGAACAATCCCAAAATTCCTTTATAGGTGTGAGTCTTACTCTTAAAACTAAACTTTTTCATTTTTCCTAACTAATATTGTTTGCAAATTATATTGTCAGGTTTCTTAAACTTATGCAAATCTCTTACTCTTCTCATGTTATTGATATTAAAAAAGTTATCAAAATTAACATGACATAACCTCTTTTTCCATAGCCACATATCATCAAATGCTACAACTAGACAAGTAGCATCATTCATTTCAAGATAGAATAAATTATCTCTAGTTTGATCACATTTTCCCATTAGTTTTCCATCAGTATCATATATCTTCACAAGATTTTTCTCAAACTCAACCTTGCAACCTAAACTATTTAGTTGGGACACACTTAACAAATTATAGTTAAGTCCTTCTACATAGTAAGCATCATCACATAAAAAAATTTATGCAATTTTGATAGAACCTTTTCCTTTTATCAAATAGGGTGCATCATTGCCAAGCCTTACACTATTTTCATCATAATAATTCAAGGTAATGAACTTACTTTTATCTCTAGTCATGTGATGTGAACACCCATTATCAATTATCCATTTTTTATTCTTGTTCACATAAGGCACTAGTGTAGTTTCTTCATCAAAATCAAAATCATCCTTCATTGCAACATACAACACTTCATCATCATTTTTGTCAGATCCATCTTTGGTTTCCTCTTTTGCAATGTAGCAAGACTTCTTGTCTTTATCTTTGTAATCTTTGTTGTCCTCATCTCTTCTACTTGTGTACTTGTCTCCACCTCTATAGTTCTTCTTCTCTGGTCATCTAGCAGTAATATGACCAACCTCATTGCAATTAAAATATACGATAGGTAGCTTACCTTTGAATCTGCCTTTACCTCTATGAAATATCCTTGCTAGAAGTGATTCAAATTGTTCTACATTCTCCTTATCTGTATCACTATCACTGGAAACATATTTTACCTTCTTCTTCTTCTCATTAGGTTCTTTCAGTGAAAGCTTAGCTTTGAAAGTAGATTCAAAACTGTCAAACTTGAAGTTATCAAAATTAGATAGCTCAAAATTAGTGAGCCTACCTCCAAACCTTCAAGAATGACATTAGAACCTAGTATACATCTCAATTCTTGTATTGTAGGAACTCTAATAGCATAAATGGGTAACACTATTCTCAAAACTTAGTATAGTTTCTTCTTCTCATTAGGTTCCTTCAATGATAGCTTAGCTTTGAAAGAAAATTCAACATTGTCATATTTGAAGTTATCAAAATTAGATAGCTCAAAAGCAATGAGCCTACCTACCAAACCTTCAAGAGTCAGATTAGAACCTAGTATGCATCTCAATTCTTGTATTGTAGAAACTCTAATAGCATAAATGGGTAGCACTGTTCTCATAACTTTTCTTAGTATAGTTTCATCATCTATCTTACTAGTAGATCCTCTTATAGCATTAACAACATCTTTTATCCTAGAGCAATATTGACAAACATTCTCACCTTCTTTCATTCTCTTATCATCAAACTTACATATAAGAGTTTTAGATTTGGCTCTCAATACATTTGCATCACCTTCATAGATGGTGTGAAAAGCATCTCACATCTTCTTTGCACTATCACAACCCTTAATGTCATCAAACTTGGCATAACTTAGGGCAAAGGCAATCTCCAACATTGACAAATTGTGTTCTTTTTTTTTTTAAGATCTTCAATAGTTAGGGCTCCAGCAAGATCAACATGATTTGTAGTGATGGTGGATTGTACATGGTCTCCAAGACCTCCTAGGTGTAGCTTCATCAAACTTTTCCATGCAGGAAAGTTATCTCTATTAAGCTTGGGTACCTCTCTTTTTGACATCTTGATCTTTTGCTTCTATTACCTTCAAACTAGTCCTCTTAAGAAAACAACTTTAATACCAATTGTTGGAATTATTTAAAATAACTAAGAGGGGGGTGAATTAGTTATCCAAGGTCCAAATATACAAATAAAACTTTTCATAACTTAGTGAACCCATATCCATAAAACATATTCATCATGCATGCATCAATTATATCATACAATCACTTAAACTTTGTAGGTTACTATCAAATCAACTTTGTAGAAATATAAACATGAAATATAAAAAATTCAATAACACATTGACACAATGATTTTATGTGGAAACCCAATTTGGAAAATGTTAGGATTAACCTCAGACAAAAATAACAATTACATGCAAATATAACAATATCAAGAAATAATAAATCACATAGAAGAAACACAAGACACCAAGATTTAACATGGTTCACCCAAGCTCTGGGCTACATCCACCAAATAGAAAGTCCAATATTATTATGATCCAATGATTACAACCTTATTACAATCCATAATCCCTTACAGCTCAATACCACCATAAGAAGCAATCTTTGCATCACACACTATGAAAATCACCAACCCAAAAAATTACGAAGTATGTACAGTACTTCCCAGATCACTCACCACAAACTAATAATCTTCCACCTAAGGACTAACTGATCTCCACACTAGACAACAATCTCCCACTTAGAGATTGATCTTGTAGAAATATCGCTACCACATGGGGATCCCACTAGATCAAACTACCCTAGACTCTATCATTCTTTTATTATGTTCAGTCTAGAAGACCAACCAAAACTGAAGAGAAGTTCAACTTCTCCCTTGTCACTACCTCTATAAAAATATCCAGTGGATTTTCATCTATATGTATCTTGTCCATATTTAACTATCCATCATCCAAAACTAACTAAATGAAATGGTACTGCAACTGTATGTATTTTGTCTTTGAATGCATAGCAGAATTCTTTACAAGATGAATGACACTCTGGTTATTTGTGAACAAATAATTATCCCTTTGTGGGTGTCCCAATTCTTCTAGCAATAATTTAAGTCATATCATCTCCTTTCCTACCTTTTTAGTAGCCACATACTCTACCTCTATAGTAGATAAAGCATTAACCTTCTATAACTCAGAAACCCAATGCATTGCTACCCCACCAACAGTTAATTCATAACATATAGTACTCTGCTTGGTGTCAATATCCCCTACCAAATTTGAGTCAACATATCCTTGTAAATTAGTACTATAGCCTCCAAAGTGTAAACATTGGATGTACCTCTCAAATATTTGAGAATCCATTTAACCACATTCCAATGCTTAATTCATGGATGACTCATATACCTGCTAACCACTCCTACTGCATGTGCAATATCTAGCCTAGTACATACCATAGCATACATCAATCTTCCTACAATTGAAGCATAAGGTATCTTGGACATCTTTGCCTCCTCTTCTTATTTCTTGGAACACATCTCCTTAGTCAACTTCAAATGAATAGGTAAAGGTGTTCTAACATCTTTAGCATTCTCCATAAAGAAACATTGCAACACCTTCACAATATAATCAGCTTGAGATAATGTCAATTTTTTTCTTCCTATCTCTGAACATCTTCATACCAAGGATTTTTTTTTCTGTCCCCAAATCCTTCATATCAAATAAATGTGTTAACTATTCTTTTAACCACTTAATTTGATCCATGTTAGACCCATCGGTAAGCATATCATCAACATATAAACATAAAATATTATAGTTGTCATCATCCAACCCCTTAAAGTAAATATGATGATCTAAATGACACCTACTATATCCATGCTCATGCATAAAACTGTCAAATTTCAAATACCATTGCCGAGGTGCTTGCTTCAAGCCATATAAACTTTTTTTCAATCTACACACTAAGTTCTCCTTACCTTTAACCTCAAATCCCTATGGTTGTGCCATATATATCTCTTCATCCAAATCACCATGAAGAAAGGTTGTTTTAACATCAAGCTACTCCAAATTAAAAAAATTAGTAGCCACAATACATAAATATTAAGAATAGAAGTCATTTTTACAACAGGAGACAATATCTCATCAAAATCAATGCCCTTTTTCTATACAAATCCTTTTACAACTAACATGACTTTAAATATTTTCTTACCTCCATCCTCTTCTTTCAACCTATAAACCCATGTATTCTATAAATACTATTTACCTACAGGAAACTTGCATAAATCCCAAGTCTTATTTTTCAGCAAGGAGTCCATTTCTTCTTCCATAACAGACTCCCACTAAATCTTAGTATCCACCTACACAACTTCATCGTAACATTTAGGTTCACTAGCATCTATTAGTAAAATAGAGTACAAAGAAGGAGAAAATCTTTTTGGAGGTCTACTTGGCCTTGTTGACCATCTAACGTTCACTGGGGTGTGTGGTATTTTTTGTTGCAGTTATTGCAATTCATGAATTGTTGGAACGTCACCTTTTGGAGTATCAACCAGCACTACATAATCATCTTATTTCTTCTCATGTTGCTGCAACAAATATTTTTACAAAATTTTCTTATTGAATATGACATCCTTTCTTCTTACAATTTTATAATTTCAAAATCCCAAAACAAATTTATCAATGCCATATCCAACAAAGACACATTTCTTTAACTTATTTTCCAACTTGGTTCTATTTTCAAAATCTATATGAGCAAATTCTTCACGACCAAAGGTTTTAAGAAAAGAATAACTCAACTTCTTACTAGTCCATGCTTCCTCTAGAATACCATAGCCTAAAGGATTAGAGGGACCTCTATTAATCAAATACATAGTAGTATTGATAACCTCTGCCTACATGTTTAAGGGCAACCCTACATGCAACCTCATGCTCCTTGCATGCTCTATTATAGTCATGTTCATGAGTTCAACCACTCTATTTTCTTATGGAGTCCTTGGAATAGTTTTCTATCTACAAATACCACTAGTAGAGCAATAATATTTTTTTTTCCATACACACAACATTCATGCAAATCCATATTAACACATTTTAGACCTAGTAAAACTTGTTTTGAATGAAGTACTTTCATACCTTTCTCACTCATGTGCCCAAGTTTTTTGTGCCATAGCATTGTATTAGAATCTATAGCAACTATTTTTTCTCCCTACTCAACTGCATCAACTATTCTTGAACATTCATTTTTTTCTAAATAAAGCAAAGTAGAAGGAACAGTATGACCTGTACAAAGATATAAGGTTCCTAATTTCACACATTTCTCTAGTACAATGGAACCTTTTGAAACCTTCCAACTTTTATCATTAAAATTAATTACACAACCCTAATCATGGAGTTTCCCTTTTGAAATCAAATTCCTACTCAGCCTTGGAACATGTCTTACCTCATGTAGTAGCCAATGATTCCCATTCTGCAACTTAATCTTAACTTTTCCCTTTCTAACAATTTGATAGGGTTCATTATCTCCCAAATATCACAAGCCCAAAATTCTCTTGGACATAATTAATAAATAACCTCTATGCGTTGTAGCATGAAATGAAGCACTGGAATCTAAAACCCATGAATCATCAACACTTTCTAAAGATAAAAGCAAAGCATCCTCTTTAGATTTTTTTACTTCCCACATTTTCCTCCTTGTTCCCTTATGGTTTATCTCCTTCATTATTCTTTCAAGGCCAACAATCTTCTTATTATGCCCTAGTCTACCATAGTACCAACAATCTCTTGGTCCTTTGGATTGAGACCTCTTTCCATTTGACTTTCCTCTTAATTTTTCATGATTTCCATAATTGTTTCCTCTTTTAGTCATTTTGCCTCTACTTTATGTGTTTAAAGCACTTCCTGATGTAGATCCACCTGAGGTTCTCCTACGAGTTTCATTATTGAAAATAACACCAATCACATCATCAAATTTTAATGTATTAGATCCAAAATTAGAATTACTCACGGCTATTACCAAGTAATTCCATCTTTCAGGCAAAGAACACAAAATTAATAAATTCTTAATTTCTTCATCAAAATCAATACCCATGAAATATAACTGACTAATAATAGTATTAAAATCATTTAAATGATCTGCAATAAGTCTAGCTTCTACCATCTTCATATTAAATAAATACTTCATGAGAAATACCTTATTTGAAGCAAAGGACTTTCTATACAATTTTGCTAGGGTTTCCATCAACTCTTATATCATCTTTGCTTTTGTAATGTTGAATGTCACTAATGGTGCCAGACATAACTGAATGCTTCCATCTATCTAAAATCTCCCAGTCCTCATCTATCATAGTTCCCTATTCCTTGGATTTTCCTCCCAATGGCTTGCATAAATCCTTTTGATAAAGATAGTCTTAGCATAATTCATTACTAAAAATTTTTCCCATTAAACTTGTCAACCTTCAGCTTACCCTCATCTATCATTGCTCCCACTCAACTCTGAGACTCCCACACAACTGTGAGACTTTCCTACACAGGATAACTAAAAAAATAACCTGGCTATGATACCACTTGTTAGGATTAACCTTAGATAGAAATAATAATTACATGCAAATATAAATAATGTTAGGAAATAATAAATCACATAGAAGAGAACACAAGACACCAATATTTAACGTGGTTCACCCAAACCCTAAGCTACATCGACCAAACAGCAAATCCAATATTATTACAATCCAGTCACTACAATCTATTTATAATATGTAATCCTTTATAGCTCAATACTACCACAAGAAGAAATTTTTGCATCACATGCTATGAAAATCCCTAACTCTAAGCTTTTTTATACAAGTATTTTACTACTTTAGGGTTATAATTAATCATTACATGTCAACCCAAAATCCCAATAAAATAGGGCCCAAAAAAATTATGAAGTATGTATAGTACTTCCCTGATTAGTCACCACAAACTAACAGGAAAAACTACCAATATCATGCTACTCATTCTCACTCTTCTAAAGTGATGCCCTATGAAAGGCCAGCCCTATTAAGGTTACAATACACACTATTAAATTTGACATGGTTAGAGGATTTCAATCATCCTATTAGGAGTGAGCCTTGTTAGAGTACTATAGATCATTCACTTGGAATGTTACCTAGTTAAATGATTTACAAATGATTGTTAGGTCAACCTTAATCCAAAGGATTTACCCTAGACTAGTACAATGCTTAGAAAGTAATAGTAAGGTTTGATCTAATAACAACTTACAACACTCTTGTAGATTATAGATCTTTGTTTCAGTCCTCTATTTTGCTTGGCTATCACACACTTTAGCTCTAATATCTTGTTCACTCTTCAAGCATTCATACTCTTAAGCCTTCTTGCTTTTCTTTTCAATAGTAGTCTCTTCTATTTAGTCTCTAATGAAGCAATACCTTAGACCTCTTGTCTAACTTAAGTTCTCCAACATTGATCAACCTTGCTTCTGACTAGACATTTCTATAAATAGAAAATTAAGATCTTTTCTCATTCATCCTCTATCATTCATTTTAAGGTTAGGTAGGATTAGGTAGGATTCAATGAATCTACCCATATTTTTATTTTAGTCCCTTCTAGAAACATCTTCTTCAATCCTCTTTGAATTCATCTCAAAATGGTTTACCATGAATTCTATGCCACCAACTCATCATAGTTATCTTCCACATGCTTCACAAAATTCAAGAAAACAAAATAGTTAGCTTAGATTCATCAAATCTATAATTTAACATGAATACTAGCACTTGGCATCAATATGTTTTCACTCAGCTTCCATGTTCTTCTTTAACTCATCATCAACTAGATCACTCGGTAAACACTAAAGTTTATTAGTGCTCAACATCAACTAAACTTTACTTGGCTTACACTATATCACTTGGTATACACTAAAATTTGACTTTTCTTGGCTCCAACTGATTTTCTACTCAACTTGCACTAATTTTTCCCAGCAACTATTGTCCACTCAGTCAATCTTGGTAGACTCAATTCTTCTTACTTGTTCTTCTAGACTTTTTTAGTGTATTCAACCTTTGTAACCTTAAGTAGATAATCAGTGCATTATATCATCATTGTCTTAATTGATCTTTTTACTCCTTTTTTCCATTACCATAACTCAACCTTTTCTCTAGGTGCTTTTGTTATCTCATTTGATTAAATCTTCCTCACCAATCAAATAAATGATAGTACTCAAATCATCTAAGCAATTTTCTTACCAGCAAGTAGCAAGTTTGATATCAGTGACAAATTAATGATTAAATCACATTCTCATACTTATATCTGTAATACCCCAAAAATTGGCACATTTCCATATTAGCCAATTTTGGTCTATTCAATCATTCCTAAATCCTATTTTATTAAGCAATTCTAATTCTGATAATCACTACTTGACCTAGGTGTCAAATGCAAAAAACCCTAATCTGCATTAATCACACTATTTATTTAATTCCTAAATATTGACTCAAATTAGCTATAATAAACCTATTGATTTAATTTAATATAATTTTAAGTGTTCATACTTTAATTAAATTAAAATTACCCCTTTAGGTAATAAAGGAATTAAATATATTTGATTTAATAAGATATCTCCTCTTTTTAATTAATGAATTTAATTATTTAGTTAATTAAAGTTTATCCATTTATGAGGTCATATTCTATTTTATTAAATTAAATATTCTCTCCAAATCTTCTCTTTAGTTCAAAAATGGAAACTCTAGGTGAACTAAAATCAAAAAAGGGATTAAAATAGTTAACTCCTTTTTCCACTCAATAGCAACTAGTTAACTTCCTTTTTTTAAGGAGTTATCCATTATGACTAAGTCTCATCTTCAATCTTGACCATCCATTCTGATTAATCTTGATTGTTAGTTGATTTTGGGATTCTATTTGAGAAGCCCTTGATTCCTCAAAAAGGAGGTTGATTTGAATTTGCATCAAACTTATGTTGGAATATCTACTCATTTTATCTTGCATTCTTAGCTTAATATTATTGCATATCAATCTCATATACTTTAATAATGCATTTATTTTAGATTAGTTGTTCATTCTTATTCTTAGAATAATCTTGCATACATCTAGATTAATCTTACATATCTCATATAGCTTAAAATCCTTCATTCTAGAGGTCTAGTTGTCTGCTTCTCATTATGAGAGCAAAGGCAAAATCCTTCTAGTTAGAAGGAAATAGCTCAAATTGTTGGATTATTCAGTTGAATAATCTCATATTCATTTTGGGATGATCTTTCAGATAAAGGCCATGTTGAAGTGTGTATGAGGATCAAAGGCTTGCATTTCACATATACATTTTTGGCACTCACCATGGGGCCAAGAAATAAATTTTTTGGCCTCATTTACTCTTTTTTTCTATATTTTTAATTATTTTGTCATAGTCATCTGTACCATTTTTCATATTTTCATGCAAGAAATCTCACTTTCGCACAAAGAACCTAAGATTTCACTCCCTGTTATGCACTTCCTTGTGCAAAAAAGTGTATAATTGTGCAGTTTCTTATGTGGTACACACTATTTTCTTGCATGGGCCTATATAGGATTTCACATAAAATTTTGCATCAGCAATTGCATTATGCAGCTTTCAGATTTTGTTTATCATGAGTTTCTAACTAACAGTGGTTTTTGAAGCATTTTTACTTTTGATTTCTGATTTTCAACAGCTTAACGGTGGTTTGTAGGATTGTCATAGGTTTTGACATTTTCTAAGCCATTTTATGGGTATAAAAAAGAACAAAAAAATTTTAACATTATTTTCCCATAGTTAAGCTTTCGTTTGTCTAACGGTGTTTTCCAGAAACATTTTATTTCTAATTTCTAGTTTTCAAACAGCTTGACAGTGGTTTGTAGGATGCATGTTGAACACACCTTATCAAAACACTTGAAACAAGTACTAATTGTGTGATTGCAAGATGCTTTGTCAAAGATATGCATGTCAAAGACTCATTTCAAATCCACTTAAAATATTGTGTTTTCTTAATTGCTTTTCACACATAGTATAAATAGGGCTTGTGAACTTTGTAGGCTACAAGACAAGGGAATAGGGGAGTATGCTCTTTAACTCTTGGAAGTGATGTCCAAGGGTAAATTAGAAATCTAGAAACCTCTAAAAGATGGTACCTGACGGAGGCAATCAAGTTAGTCGTTCTCCCAAATGAAGTCTTTAATGAAAGGATGATGATTTCCTTTTAGGGAATCAAAGTCTTGGAATAGGACAAGGTGGGATCAATAAGCTAACTTGATGATTAACATGTCTTGTGTGTTTTGTTAAGGTGATGAGATAGAGGAGTATGCTCTTTCCCTTGAGGGAAATTAAAAACTTGGACCCTTAGATCCAAACCATCAATCTGATTCAACCTTTAGAGGGACTATCAAAGTGATCCAACCTCTAAGAATGACCCAAGTGAGCACACTCCTTTCACCAGAGATTCCACCTCACTCTAATAAAGAATCTTTTTTGAGAAAAAGACTCCAAAACCATATTAATTTCCTCTTCTTCATCTTGATATCACATATCAAGAAGAGGCTCTATAAACTACACTAGTCGGTGCCAGCCTCAATCTTGCTAGTCAAGTGTGTGCACTTACAGATGCTGGTGTGGGCTGTTGGCCTCAACTTTTCTTGTGAGGCCATCAAGGGTTAATATGAATGGAAGCCAAGTAAAAACTTCTTAGTTAGTTGCTACCCAATTCACCTCCAAAAGGGGGCATAATCTTTGTACAAGGAGCGAGAAGAATCTCTCCTATAGAACTCACCATAGGCATGTACCTAAGCATTAGAAGGTGTTATATGTGCTTGACCCCTACCACAAGGGTGTTCATTTAGTGTATATTTTATTGAGCCCTTGGAATACACCAAAAACATAGGTGCCCTCTAGTGGGGTGACACAACTGTGTGAGGTAAATGCATGCACATAAGTTGTGGGACAAAAGTTTTTCCTTCTCTACCAATTTTTGTTTTAGGGATAAAAGCATGTTTGTTATTAAGTCTTTAAACTTGTCCAAACCTATAAAACTAACTAAAGGTCAAGACTCCCCCACCCCTCTGAGTTTCTTTTTCCTCGGTTGGGTTGTTTAAAACCACTTCTGGCTTCTCGTGTTTATCTGAAAACTGTCTTGTTCAAGACAACCAAAATGTTGTCCAAAACTTGAAAATGGTATTACTACTTGTCTAAAATTTGTCAAAACAACCAACAATATGTCCAGAATTGTCTATAACTTGCAAAATCTCTTCAAAATTTAATCTCTTTTGTTATTATGGTCCCTATTTTTGTGCCCAATTTTCCAAAATTTTGCTCAAGAATTTTTTGTTCAACATTTCTTTTGTGCGACCTTCCTCATTTTTGTGCAGTCCTGTATCTCTGCATGAGATCTTGTAGATTTGTCCTATTGTCAAAATCTTGTATTTTTTTTAGTGTAGCACATCCTTGCGTGCATCTACATAGGTCATCGTGCAAGAAATCTTTGCAAAACTTGATGTTCTAGATCTTTGCTAGCTCTCCATGTATTTTTGCACGACTCCTTGGGAATCCTCATGTGGAATTTTACCTATAAACTATCATTTTTTTCTATTAGAGCTACTTGCACTCTAAATCTAGTCTATTATCTACAACATAATAACAACTTCTTGCTTAGATAATGACTTGTGACCTATACACAAACTAGTCTTGTCTCTTGTTTATTTTATCCTTGGTCTCTTATGTTTTTCATACTTTGTATCATGATAGTCATAATCCTTGGCTATTGTAGCCACTACTTAGACAACTCATACCTTAGTATATAGTACACATATCTTTCTTTTTTTTAGACTACATTCTAGTGTGCTCCATGTTTAAGCTTTTTCTTTTTGTTCTTGTCTATGATTGTGGCAACAAGAAGAAAAAATTTGTTTTATCCCCATAGACCTAGATGAGGTAGAGCTAGGAGTCATAATCGTGACAAAGGTCAATTTTCAATTCGCACATGGTTTATCTCTAGTTCATCTAGTGAGGAATCTTTATGATCTCCCTCACCTGTTAGATCATCTTGTGTTTAGAGAACGTTCTCTATAAACTTAAAACAAACTAGGAACCCCTTGTATCAAGAGGATCCTGAAACTAGAAAAGGTCATACATCTCCAAACAATATAGTTTAAATCTTATTCAAATAACCTTTTCAACCAAAACACATTGAAACTTTTCACATTCCTACAATGGCTAATTAAGAAACCAAACATGGAGAACAAAGTAGAGACGTAGATCAACATAGAAATGAACGACATAAGGAACCTCTTTTTACTGATGAGAATGAAGAAGAGGTAGAAATACTCCTTGATCATATCAAGAAATTTTGTAAGGACAAAGACATCCAAAAGGTCATGGAAATCTTGCTTAACAAAGAGAAAGAGAAATACTTTCTCAAACTTGCCCAAGAGGGAGCCAAGTTGCCTCATCACTCTAACATTAAAAATATCATTACACCTAAAGAGGAAACCAAAACTTCCAAATTGTAAAAGCAACTAAAAATCATGCAAGATCAGTTACCTCAAATGATGCATGATAAAGAAAAACCTACAAAAACATACACCTTAAACACTCTTTGTCCATTTCCTTTTGATAAGAGTATAGGCATGCCTCCTTTTTGAGAGGAGTTGAGTTACCTAATTACGATAAATACTTTGGAATTACCAATCTCCAAGATTATTTGCAAGAATTTGGTGCCTTGTCTATGGAATTTATGCATAATCAACCATATCTCATGCATCTATTCCCAAGAAGTTTAGGTGGTTAGGATGTGGAGTGGTTCTCACACTTGCCTAGTGGTATCAAGATATTTGATGAGATTGCTAACTTGTTTGTCCAACATTACTCTCACAACATACAACACTTGGTTAACATTTGAGATTTTTGCAACCTTAAATAGAGATTTGGAGAAACTTTCCTCACATTTTTTTAGAGATGGAGACAACTTTACACCAAATACTCACATAAAATCCTAGAAACAGAGAAACTTGACATCCTTATGGATAATATTCTACCTAATTTTTGGTATAGAGTTCAACTTCAAGGTCTATGTACCTTTGAAGACATGGTCACACAAGCTATCCAAATAGAGGAATTCATGGTCAAAAAGGATGAGCTAACCCTTCAGAGGAAAATAAATAAAATTCAACCTCTAATAAGGACAAGTCCAAATATGTGAACAAAAATTGAGAAGTTGTGCATGATGGAGTTGTTGACAACATTACTCCTAAACTTGCCAAGGTAGTGTTCAATATTACAGATAATCTCAAAGCATCCAAGAATGTTGAGAAAACTCCTTCTAATAATAAGGCATCTAAAAAAAACTGAGGAACTCATGGGCTACATTCCCTAAATGAGATTTTACACCTCTTGGTGAACCTTTGGACATGGTTTACAAGACCTTGTTACAAAAAAAACTCATTTCTTCATTGGACAATTCTCATTCTTATGATCTATAACCATGACCACCATGGTGGAATGAGACTTCATTTTGTGAATACCACCAAAGCAAAGGTCATAAAATTAGTATCTATATCAACTTGCATCAGAAAATCCAAGACCTAATCGATGATGGTAACATTGGTGTGGATGGGCATAATAAGAACTCAGATCAAAGGGTTTCAAGGAGCCATTCCCTCAATACAAAAAAGGAGAAAAATCAAAACCAAAACCTAAAAAAAAATTCAACTATATGTACTCTAATGATGATGATGAGATAGTCCACATGGTTGAACTAGTAGGTGTTGAGTATTGCGACATTATCACCATCAAGGGTAAACAAGAAAAAACTAAACCTAAGACACCATTTGTCTTAAGGGGTCCTACTTCTAACATATCTAACAATGAGTCATCACAAACTTTTTCCAACATTGTTATCCATTCTTGTGCCAAGTTAGTACTCAAAGGCTTTGTGCCTTCTACTCTTGAGATAGAACAATACAAAGACAAACCTCTTGCTAGTCCATTTGGAAAAGGAACAAAACTTGCGACTGCTAGCTATAGTATCCTCAATAAGTTACAATGAATAAATGATCAAATCATAACCTTTGAACTACTTAAAATCTCACCTACTCGTAAGTAGATTCTCGAGAAAGCCCTCACTAAGGCAAATGTTTCTCAAGATCTTGATCTTGAGAGGTTCCAATCTATGGTGGGTCATCCAACTTCAACTTACTATATGTCCTCCTCTAAGGAGGAGGAGAATTCATTGAATCATCTAGATAATCAAACTCTACATATTGATGTCATGATATACTAGAAACATATCTTATGTGTGCTTATTGATAATGGAGTTGGTTTAAATATTGTCTCTGTTGCTCTACTCAGACAATTAGAATATTTTGAAGAGTGCATTGACCCTTGTCGTAAGATAAATATCAAAGCATATGATGAAGTTGAGTGCAAATCTTTGGGTCTTTTTGTGTTACCTCTTCAAGTTGGTCCTGTCAAAAGGGATGTCACTTGTCAAGTCCTAGACATTCCCTTAGCTTACAATATTCTACTAGGAATCCCATAGATACATGAGATGTAGATTGTACCTTCCACTTATCATCAATGCATAAAGTTCCCATTTCATGGCTTTGAAGTCACTATACCTATAACATACTAAAATATATTGCAAACTTCATACCTATTAATAGGGAGTCTACAAATTATCATGATAACAAGTTGAAGCAAATCGAGAAGTCACTAAAGATGAAAGAAACAAGAATGGGCGAATATCACATAGAACCCATTCTATCTTTGACATCTCTTCCTAAATCTCCCCATCATTATGGGAGACCATCTGAAGTAAAGAGACCTTTTGTGTTGATAGCTCAAACAAGGAATAATGGTATGTTTGTCAAAGCTTCTATTTCTATTGAGGAGTAAAGTGAAAACAAAGCTATTGTTGCATGGATCTACAAAGAGAAAAATCTAGTTGACCTCATAGAACAGTCTCGTGAAATTACTCTTGAGAAGTATATCTAGGTCCTAAACTCATGAAATACTTGGGCTACAGGGGAATTGGTCCTCTATAGGGGAATTGGTCCTATTGGGTGCAATAAAAATGGTCAAACTGACCCTGTCAAAGCAATAGCTAGGAGGAACTAAGATACATCTAGTCTAGGCTTCAAGAAGATCCCCTTTCATCTAGGAATCAACACATTTTTACTAGAACCTAAAGATTCATCTAAAAATGAGTCACAAGTTGAGTTTGATGACCTTGAAGACAATATTGATAATGAGGGTCCTTACTCTTATCCCATTCTTGATGATCATGCTAAATTCTTTGTTGAACCTGATGATTTTGTACAATGTGTCAACACCATGGATGGTGATAGTGTTTCTTCTGATGATACTACTAATTCACATCATACCCAATAAGAACAAGGAGAGTCTAGTCATGCTTTATGTATTGAGTATATTTGTAAAAATCTAGATGATGGAGAGTTTTCCCCTATCAGTATTGGGGAATTTTACAATTTGTCACCATGTAGCATAGATTCTTGGGAATATGAATTCGACTCTCTCTTAGAAGCAACTACAAAAAAAGATATAGATCAAGTTCATGTCTATGAAAACCTCCTTGAAGTATGTGAAGCATCTAGGGTTAGGTCAAATGAGTTTTATCCAATTAGTGTCATTGAGTCTTTGATTAATGATGTTAGAACTCAAAGATATACGAACGCACTTATTGATGAAGTCACTCTAGGTTTTAAATTACTTGTTTGAGCATTTGATGATTATACTATGAATGCTATTGAACCCACCACATCTCTTTCATTCACATATCTCAAGCTTATGGATTGGAATTCTAATGCATCTAGTAAAGTCCCTACATTCTAGAATGACTATGCTATTGTCTGTTACTTAAACATTCTCAAACCTATAATGTATTCCACTAATAAACAAAGTCTCAACATGACTGATGCTAACATCAAATATCTCATTCATGCAATCAAAAAGAAAAGAAATAAAAGGTCTAATGGTGAAAACCACATTGTGGCAGTATTGGAACCTAAAAAAGTAAAAACAAAATATGTATCCAAGGGTGAAAACCTCTTTGAGGCACCTATGGATGAGATACTTGATGCACTTCCTAGTCATTTTTCAAGAAAGATCATTAGTGATGATAGAACCAACACAGGCAATCAACTTGGTAATAGAGGAATAGCCTCACATGATACATCTTGTACATTCACTATCTCTAGAGGAAAAAGAGGAATTCATTGCCTTCTTCCAAGAAAAAAGATAAAATTTGTGTGGACATACTCAGATATGCCAAGATTAGATCCTAATCTCATAATGCATCACTTGTCTATTGCACCAGGAATTAAACCAGTCAAACAAAAACTTAGGAAAACTCATGATGGAAATAGCATCAATGAAGTAAACCAATTAGTGGAATACATGTTTATCCCTTCAATATACATAAAATAATTTCATTATATCAAGGAATCTCATGAGGCAAAACAAAGCACTTTCCAATACAATTACATTAACCCTTCTCCATTTGCATATCCTAATTACTATATCTGATTCCATTAATCATAACTTCTTTTCTAAAATTCTTCTTGAAAACCCCTCTATTATAATTTTTGTAAATTATACTTATCAAAATATATACAAAGCTGATCCAAAAATAATAAATCCATTACATGTTATAGTCTTTGCATGTAGACCCATTTTCTCTGTCATAAATCAGAAGTAAAATCAATAACCTTGCCTAGGGCATCTAATAACTTCCTCAAAAAGACTCCAAATGAAACCAAACCAATTATCAACCAACCTTATATGAGTATATTTTTGGAATATATAAGCCATTATTTTTTCCAATTAATAAATCATTCTACAAGAACAAATCATTTCTTGTAACTTCAACAGAAATCCTTAAAAACTAGTCTTCATTAAAATGAACATAACTTAAACATATCTAAATTAAAATGACTCAAACCAATTGAAAATGAAATCTGGTTCATATATAATTTCAATTAATATAACTATTTTTTATGTTTCATCCAAATATGTCTATATCAAACATTTAAATCTGACTATAGTTGGGCATCCTCAAATCTGAAAATAACCACTTTTACCAAAACTAGCATAACTTCTTCATTTCTCAACATAATCACTCCAAACTAGAACCAAAAAAAATATTATTCATCATATATTAAATAAATTACACTCTTTAAAACATTTATATGCTATACAAGTATGTACAAGACCCAAAAACCACATAAAAATAGTTAACACCAATCAAAACTGCAAGTTATGAAGACACTAATTGTTTCAAAATGATCTTCCTCTTCTCATTCATTCAAATCTGATTTGGAATGACCAATACAATGATTTTAAAGTATTTTTGGTTTTTTACAACTTCCCAACCACCTTTTAAACCAACCCATTACATTCTTTTAACCCTTGTACATTTTTCAATGCTTCTTTAAGTACTCCCATTATAGTGTAAATCTATTTTTTTCTAGTTTTAAATACATTAGAATGCAAAGTTAAGAATTTTAACCATTTCTTCAATATGGTTATAGGAAATTCTAAATGACTTAATTATTACAATATTATGAAATTCATCATAATGTATGAAGGGTCAAGATGCTCCTACATCATACTCCCAGGCTTAAAAGATTTCCATGTCCCATGGAAATGTGAATGGAGAGTTCTACAAACAAATCATTCACTTCCTTGTCTTTATCACTGGGTTCTGCTTCTATTGCATAATTTATCTTTTTCAAATGAATCCCATCAATGGAGTAAAGATTAGCTACTAGCCATCATGCTTCATGATGCTTCTTCATACCACCTTATTGCCATCTTACCCACCCAAGATCTTGGAAGATGCAGACCACCCTTCACTTAAAGGTTGCTCTCTCACACCTTCTACCTAGCCTTATATTGGTGGAGATAATACCAAGATCTTGGCTTGAGATCTTCACATATGTAATCACAATTACATCCTTCTTGCAACTATGATGGATCCACATACCACTAGTTATATCTCTACCCACAAAAACACCAGATCTTTCATTAGCTCTGATACCAATCTGATGTAAATAGAATCAATGGAGTAAACCAATTAGTGGGATACATGTTTATCCCTTCAAAATTCATTAAAAAAATTCATTATATCAAGGAATCTCATGAGGCAAAAAAAAGAACTTTCCAACACAAAAACATTAATCCTTCTCTATCTGCATATCTTGATTACTATATCTAATTCCAGTAATCATAACTTATTTTCTAAAAATCTTCTTGAAAAAACATGTAGTATAATTTTTTTAAATTAGACCTATCAAAACATATCCAAATTTGAGCCTAAAATAATAAATCCATTACACATTAGAGTCTCTACATGTAGACCCATTTTCACTATCATAAACCAGAAGTAAAACCAGTAACCCTGTCTAGGGCATCTAATAAATTCCTCAAAAATACTCCAAATGAAACCAAACCAATTATTAATCAACTTTATATGAGTCTATTTTCTTAATCTATAAACCATTAATTTTTCCAATTCATATATCATTCTAGATTCACAAATCATTTCCTACAACTTCAACAGAGATCCTTAAAAACCAGTCTTCATTAAAATGAACATAACTTTGAACATAACTTACACATATCTAAATAAAAATAACTCAAACCAATTGGAAATGAAATATGGTTCATATACCCTTCCAATTAATATAACTATAATTTCTTTTTCAACCAAATTTTTCTATGTCAAACATTTAAATATGACTGTAGTTAGGCATCCTCAAATCTAAAAATAACACTTTTACCAAAACTAGCATAACTTCTTCATTTCTCAACATAATCACTGCAAACAAGAATCAAACCAAAGACTATTCATCCTACCTTAAATAAAGTGAACTCTTTACAACATTTCCAGGTTGTACAGGTCTATACAAGACCTAGAAACCACATAAAAATAGTCAACACCAATCAAAACCGCAAGTTATGAAGATACCAATTGTTTCAAAATGATCTTCCTCTTCTCATTCATTCAAATCTGATTTGGAACAACCAATACAATTATTTTAAATTAGTTTTGGTGGTTTAAAACTTCCCAACCACATTTCAAACCAACCCATTACATTCTTTTAACCCTTGTACATTTTCCAATGCTTCTTTAAGCACTCCCATTAAATGCAAATCTATTTTTTTTCTAGTTTTAAACACATCACAATGCAAAGTTAAGAATTTTAACCATTTCTTCAATATGGTTATAGGAAATTCTAAATTACTTAAATATTACAATATTATGAAATTCATCATAATGTATGAAGGGTCAAGATGCTCCCGCATCATACTTCCAGGCTTAAAAGATTTCCATGTCCCGTGGAAATGTGCAGTGAAGAGTTCTGCAAACAAATATTTCACTTCTTTATCTTTATCATTGGTTCCATGCTTCTACTACATACCCTATCTTTTTAAAATGACTCCCATCAATAGAGTAAAGACTAGTTTCTAGCCATCAAGCTTCATGTTGCTTCTTCATACCACCTTATTGCCATCCTACCCACCCAAGATCGTGGAAGACGTGGACCACCCTTTGCTTAGTGGTTGCTCTCTTGCACCTTCTACCAAACCTTATCTTAGTGGATAAAATACCAAGATCCTAGCTTGATATATTCACATATGCAATTGCAACTGCATCCTTCTTGTAGCTATGATGGATCCACATACCACCAGTTATATCTCTACCCACAAAAACACCAGATCTTTTGCTGACTCTGATACCAATCTTATGTAAACAACATCAATGGAGTAAACCAATTAGTATGATACATGTTTATCCCTTAAAAATTCATAAAATAATTTCATTATATTGAGGAATCTCATGAGGCAAAACAAAGCATTTTCAAACACAAAAACATTAACCCTTCTCCATTTGCATATCCTGATTACTATATTTGATTCCATTAATCATAAATTATTTTCTAAACCTCTTATTAAAAAAACATCTATTATAATTTTTATAAATTATACCTATCAAAACATATCCAAATCTGAGCCAAAAATAATAAATCCATTTCACGTTACAATCTCTACATGTAGACCCATTTTCTCTATCATAAATCAGAAGTAAAACCAGTAACCCTACCTAGGACATCTAATAACTTCCTCAAAAGGACTCCAAATGAAACCAAAAAAAGTATCAATCAACCTTATATGAGTCTAGTTTTTGAATCTATAAGCCATTAATTTTTCCAATTCATATTTTTTTCTACTAGCACAAATCATTTCCTACAACTTCAACAGAGATCCTTAAAAACCAGTCTTCATTAAAATGAACATAACTTAGACATATATAAATTAAAATGGATCAAACCAATTTTAAATGAAATATGGTTCATATAAACTTCCAATTAAAATAACTATATTTTTTTTTTTCATTCTCATGTGTTTGTGCCAAACATTTAAATTTGACTATAGTTGGGCATCCTCAAATCTGAAAATAACTACTTTTACCAAAACTAGCATAACTTCTTCATTTCTCAACATAATCACTCCAAACTAGAACCACAATAAATCTCAATCATCCTAACTTAAATAAATTAAACCCTTTACAACATTTATAGGATGTATAAGTCCATAGAAGACCTGGAAACTAGACAAAAATAGTTAACACCAATCAAAACTACAAGTTATGAAGATACCAATTATTTCAAAATGATCTTCCTCTTCTCATTCATTCAAATCTGATTTGGAACAACCAGTACAATGATTTTAAATTTTTTGTGGTGATTTACAATTTCCCAACCACCTTTTTAACCAACCCATTACATTCTTTTAACCCTTGTACATTTTTCAATGCTTCTTTAGGCACTCCCATTACAATGCAAATCTATTTTTTCTAGTTTTAAATACATCACAATGCAAAGTTAAGCATTTTAACCATTTCTTCAATATGTTTATAGAAAATTATAAATGAGTTAAATATTACAATATTATGAAATTCACCATAATGTATGAAGGGTCAAGATACTCCCGCATCAATGCATCCTCGTGTTGCATTGTTGGTCAAAGTCGAACTAGAAAAGCTTCTGAAAATTGGTTTCATATGTGCTATTGATTATGTTGAATGGATATCAAACATTTTTCAAGTCTCCAAGCATGAAAAATATATCAAAGTCTGTACAAATTTTTGAGATCTAAACTTAGCATGTCCGAAGGGTGATTTTGCACTACATAACATTGATATGATTGTGGACATGATAGGATGATATGAAATGTACTCACTCATGGATAGATTTTCTAGTTATAATCAGATCAAAATTGCACTAGAAGATTAGTAAAATACTACTTTCACTTTTGCATGGGGAACTTTCTGTTAGAATGTGATGCCATTTGGCTTGAAAAATGCTAGCGCTATATATCATAGGGTAGTTACTATAATTTTTCATGACATGATGCATAAAAAACAATGGAGGACTATGTTGATGATACCCTAGTTAAGAGCACAAAACATAATACGCACCTTCAAGATTTGGGACCTATCCTAAATCACATGGAGAAATTTAGTCTAAGATTTAACCCCAAGAAATGTGCATTTGGGATAACATCTGGGAAATTTTTTGGTTACATTGTGTCTACAAAAGGGATTGAGGTTGATCCAAAGAAAGTTTAAGAAATAATGGATATGCCTCCACCTTGTAATATTATTCAAATAAGGGGCTTATAAGGAAGACTTCAATCCATTCATAGATTCATCTCACAACTAATAGATAGGTCACAGCCTTTTACCAAAACTCTACATAAGGGTGTGAAATATAACTGGAGTGAAGATTTTGAATAGAGTTTAACACAAAAAAAGAAATACCTTGCTCATCCACTAGTCTTGATGCCTCCTATTCATGGGAAGCATCTTATTTTGTATATTTTAGCAACATAATAATCTTTGGGTATCTTTCTAGCACAAGAAGACAATGGTAACAAGGAAAAGGCTATCTACTATCTGAGTCACATGTTGATTTCTTATGAGATGAATTATAGTATCATTGAGAAGGCTTGCTTGGTAGTTGTGTTTGTTTATCAAAATTTGAGACACCACATGCTTGCTCATACTACATGACTAATTGCTAAAATTGATCCATTGAAGTACTTACTCAGCAAAGTAGCTCTAACGGGGAGGCTGGCTAAGTGGGTCATGATCTTAAGTGAGTTAGATATTCAATATGTTGAATGAAAGGCTATCAAAGGACAAGAAATTGCTGATTAGTTAGAAAAGGCTCCAATATAGAGTCTTCTTCCACTACACATTGACTTTCCTAATGAATCAATTCTAATGCTTACACACTAAACTTGGGTGATGTTCTTTGACAGTTCTTTCACACAATAGGGATCTGATGCTGGGCTACTATTCATAACACTTCAAAAGTATTCACTACCTAAAGCATACAAGATTTTGTTTCCTTGTACAAATAACATCATAGAATATGAAGCTCTCATTAATGGCATAAAGATGGCAACTAAATGGAGAGTAGATCAATTGAACATCTTTAATGATTCACAACTCATAATCAATCAAGTCAATGACATATATCAAACAAAGGATGAGAAGTTGATCCTGTATAAATGCATGGTAGATGACATGAAGAAATATTTTGCTCATATCACTTTTCAACAAATTCCTCGAGTAGAAATCAAAGTGTTTGATGCCATGGCTACTCTTGCTTCCTTGTTATAGATGCTAGAGAATGATCTTTGACATGAGTTCTTGGTGGAAACATTACTCTACCCTGCCTATAATACCCCTAAATCTCAGATGGTCTATTCTATTGTAGGACATGATTCATCTTGCTAGCACCATGTATACTTCTATCTACATGACCAAACCATTTTGGATGGTCTAACCCAGAATGAAAATGTCACCTTATTTGCAATGCTTCATGGTATGTCATTATTGCTGACAACTTATTTAGCAGAGGTCTTGATGGAACATTCCTTAGGCATCTAGAACCAAATGAGTCTAAACACATGTTAATTGATGTCCATGAGGGCATTTGCAAATCTCACTCTAATGGCTTGACACTAGCTCATAAACTTATTAGAGCTAGTTACTATTGGCCGAATATGGAGCAAGAAGAAATTAAATATGCCAAGACCTATAAACAATGCCAATTTCATGGGAATATGATTCATGCTCCAACTAGGCAGATACTTCCATCTATCATGCTATGGCCATTCTAACAATAGGCCTTTGATTTTGTGAGTGAGATTCACTCATCCTCTTCAAATGGACATAAGTTCATTATTACAACTATAGACTGCATCACTAAATGGGTGGAGGTAGTCCCTCTCTCTATAGAAAATGGAAAAACTATAGCTTTTTTAATCATGAATCACACCATATGTAGGTATGGTATACCTTGCTCCATTATTACCAACAATGGAGGACAGTTTAAAAACATGGATCTTAAGGATTTGTGCAAAAAAGTTCAGAATCACACAACACTGGTCTTCTATCTATTATCCCTAGGGTAATGGTCAAGTAGAGGCGTCCAACAAGGTAATCCTTAAGATTTTGTATCACACAATTAGCAAATCTAGAAGGGATTGGCACCTTTAGATTAATCCAACTTTATGGACATACAAAACAAGTATCAGAACTTCAACAAGTACAATGCCCTTCACTTTGATCTATGGAGCAAATGTTGTACTTCCAATTGAGGTTGAGATTTCTACTTTGATAATCTCCATGAAGGGCCTCATTACTGATGATGACAACAAAATATATTATCTTCAATAGTTAGTATTGTTAGATGAACATCAGCAAGTGGCATGTGATCATCTTCAAGCTTGTCAGTAGCACATGTCCAGAAGTTACAATAAGAAAGTTAAGCCACGTAACTTCCAATTTGGTGATCTCATTCTGAGAGAAAACCCTAAGAATCAGCAACAAAAGGTACAAAAGGGGAAGTTTGAACCCAACTAGCTTGTTCCCTACATAGTCACTACAATGTTTAGATCTAGTGCTCACCAACTTTCTACAGTCGAGGGAGAGGTGCTCAACGAGCCCATCAACACTCTTCACCTGAAGTGATTCTATAGTTGATCTAGTTTTAAAAGCTCTCTATATATATATAAATGTCCTAAAAAATCTTTAAAATTACAAAAATTCCTGGAAAAAAAATCTAGAAATAGGCGCCTTGGGTAATACCAAAAACATTTGAAAAACTCAAAAATACAAAAAAATCAAAAAAATACAAAAATAAAAAAAATTGAAAAACAAGAAAAGCATCATTAGTGAAAACCTGAAAATAGGCATCATGGTAGCAAAACAATAAGATCTCTACCAAGAAGGTGAAAACCTGGTAAATAGGCACCTCTTGTTTAAAATGTTATATCTTGCAATGCATCTTTTAGCTCATGTACAATTTCTTTCCTACTTTCATTTACTAATTTTTCTCATATATCCATGGATTGAATATTGTCATAAATTGGGGGCAACCCATAAGAGTCTCTTTTGCAACAGTCACTAGTTGTTCTAACTATGTCTACCTACTATCACTAGTATCACTTTTTGAGATTACTCTCATGGACAATCTCTTGCTATAGTCACTAGTTGTTCCAACTACATCTACCTACTCTCGCTAGTATCACTTAGAGATTCCTCTCATGGAAGATCTCTCTCACGTCAGTCACTTGTTGTTCTAAATGTGTCTATCTATTGTTGCTAGTATCACTTAGAGATTCCTCTTATGAAACATCTCTTGCATCAATCACTAGTTGTTCTAACTATATCTGTCTACTATTGCTAGTGTCACATAGAGATTCCTCTTATGAAACATCTCTTGCATTAGTCACCAATTGTTCTAACTATGTCTATCTATTGTCACTAGCATCACTTAGAGATTCCTCTTACAAAACATCTCTCATGTCAGTCACCAGTTGTTCTAACTATGTCTACCTACTATCACTTGTGTCACCTTAGAGATTCCTCTCACATAATATCTCTTACATTAGTCACTAGTTGTCCTAATTGTGTTTTTCTATTGTCATTCAATTTCCTACAAAGGTTCTTCTTACAGAAGATTCCAAGAGATGTTTCATAAGAGGAATCTCTATGTGACACTAGCAATAGTAGACAGATTTCAATCACTAGTTGTTCTAACTGCATCTCTATTGTTGTCACCTTACTGAAGAGATTTCTTTCACACATGTTCTGAACATTGACACTTGACATCAATCCTATAATACAAAACTAGACTCAAAATGATGAATTTGTTTGGGATATGTTGAGGTTTTCTTTGTTTTCTTTGATTTTTCTTTATTATGTCTCTTTGAGCAACTTGATGATGTCTCTTTTGACTAGAGAAGTGAGGACTGGGGGTATGATCTTTTTCTTTTCTTTCTATTTGCTAGTCTAGTTCCAATGATCTGAAATGTCTATATAAAAGGAGTACCTACTATAAGAGCCTATATCTTGTATTGGATAGTTGTGTGTACCTCAACTCCTTTTATACAAACAAATCAATGAGGTTGGTTCTTTTTCCTTTCCTGTTTGAGTGAATTCTTAATGCTATAGTAAAAATTGATACTCATCCTGCTAAGTGAACGTATGGGTCACTGCAAGTATACCTAGCACACTTTTGTCTCAGGTTACAAACACAAGGGTCATTATGGATAGAATACTTATTGATTACTTAGCATAAGAAGGATCTCTCATGTGTCTAGCGTGTTTGCACACAAGAAACATTCTGGTCATCCTAGTGTTTATGCTTTGACACTTATGTTAACTTGCTACATTAAAAGGGACAAATGCTCTAGTCATTCTAGCTTCTTATGCCTTGAATGCTTACATTTAGTCCTAACAAAACTAGAACAAATGTCCTATTCATATTCCTATGATTGGAATGTTAGTGGGGATTGTATGACATCAAGGATTTGCTACATGCTCAATCATGATAATTGTCGGAGCTTGGTAACCAAACTTAGGGTTCTATCTAACTTAGGGTTGCATTTGCATAAGTACATGGTTTGATCATTGATTTACTTGCATCCTTCGTGATGATGGATTGTCTACTTCTTCAAAGTACCATGTTTCTTCATGACTACAAAAATGATTGATTAATCACCCTCTTGGCTAGTTTGGCTACTCTAAACTCATTTTTGAGATCGAATTCAATATCTACCACACTTAAACAACTCAATTTCAAAATTTAAATTTTGGGACTGACGCAATCAAATGCTTGTGCAATCCAATTTTAATGATACTTTGTGAATCTTGGAATCTTTTCAAATCACATTTTTCTTCAAAATTTTCTAACATTTCTAGAAAATGTCAACTTTATCAACTTTGGTCAAACTTGATCTTTTGGACCTCACAATCACTTCAAATTGACTCCAAATTTTCTTTTGATCATTTTGATCTATTCTATATTCTTTTGAATCTTTGCTTTCTTTAGTATCTCTCAACATACTACTCTGCATCACTATTTCTAGTGTGTCATCTTTTGATTTCACTCCTAGGGGGGTAGGATGATTACATCATTGAATCTAAATTTCAACTCATTCTAAATCTTGTGTCCTCATCACTTGGGGCATCTCATGACTCAAGGCATCTAGTTCCCCTCTATCTGACATATATGTCATCTATCTCATCTTCTCATCAGTTGATCACATCTTATAGCAATTCTTATCAAAGTTTGATGGACAGGTATAGGGATAGTCAAAACCTAAATCTTGAGGATCAAGCCTTTTTCTAGGGATGATTCTATGACTCATGATAGGTGTTTCTTGTTATCTTCTATGGACTAGTATTCAGGTGTTCTATCTGGACTTTGGGGGATGATGCTCTGTTTTGGAGATAATTCTTAATTCTTGCTAAGGATTAAGATTCATTCTAGAGATAATTCTAAATTTTTTTGGAGAGTTAAGCCTTGTTCTGGGGATAATTATAGGCTCTTGCTTTTGATCATTATTCAATGGATAGGTATTAGGATAGTCTAAACATTGACTCTCGAGGATTGAGTCTCGTTTTGGAAACAATTCTATGAAATTTGACAATCTTTGTTCTATCAACTTCAGTATCTAGGTGTTCTATCTGGATCCCCTAAGGTTAAGCTTTATTCTAGAGATTAGATTTAAAGGCTTATCAATCTATGTATCTAGGTGTTCTATCTAGATCCCTTAAGGTTAAGCTTCATTCTGGAGATAACCTTTAAAAGCTTATCAATCTAGGTATCTAGGTGTTCTACCTAGATTCCTTAAGATTAAGCTTTGTTTTGGAGATAACCTTTAAAAGATTATCAATTGGTCTCTATATCGTTAATTTTGCAACCAATCTCATTTCTTGATCTTTGCATCATAGTTCTAATTTCTTTGAATCGAATGTGTTGCTCACACATTCATTCAAAGAGGGGCAAAATGTAAAACCCCAAAATTGGCACATTGCCTGTAATGCCCCGCCAAGGGATCCAAAGAATTAACCTAAAGTTTCATAAGTTTGGTAGTATTTTTATTTTTTTAAACATGAAAGTAAAACCATTCATAACTAGTAGTGAAAGGAAACATAAACATACATAACATGTTACATTCTTCAAGGATCCCTTAATGTTGAATCACATCTAATTTAATTATTAATGATTCCATCTAATACTACATCCACATAAAATAATAATAAAAAGTCTATTGTTCATACATTACATTTCTAAATGCTCAATCATCTGCTGTACATGCCACAGGGCATAAAAGGCTTAAAAGAATATCCATGATACATCATCATAAAAGATATAAACATCCATCGTAACAGATAACCATAGATCACAACATAACTAACTAAGTGCATGGTTCCTCCCAACTATAAATAGCATCATTAGACCATCATGGGCCCTAGCCATCCCTCCATGCATAACATTCCAAATCATCAAAGAGATCATTGAATTATCAAGGTAGTAATGTCACTCCTAAAACATACTACATCATATGCAAAAAAAAAAAATCTAACATGCAAAGTAAAGCATAAGATAACATCATCTAACATATGCAAATCAGCAATGTAAGGATACGTGTCCACCATCATAATCTATGAATAGAATGAAGATAGATGCCAACAAAGAATGCATCAGCCACGGTATCTCAGATGGATCTCAAATGATAAGAGTGAAAAAGCACTACCACCTGACTGTGTGGTTCCTAAATGGTCCACTCCCACCATGTTGAGGAGATAATCCCAAGTCCCAAACAGGTTATCAAATCACATAGCACAAATACTCTCTAAGTCCAAGAATCCTAAAAGTATACTAACTCAAAGGTTCCAACACAAATCAACATCTAATCCCAGAAGCACAACATAGACATGTAGGAAACCTACTATGCAAGCGGGAAAGTGTCATCGCACAGATCACACTAGAGTTACCCTGGTAGTCTCCCAATAGACCTTGCCCCCTAGTGATCCCTATGTGGCCACTAGTATCCTCTCATATAGATGAGGCATACTATGGAATGCAAGGTCACAACCAAGCATTCTCTCTACTCCCATCCTAGTCTGTACTAGCACTCAAGGCATGGGCGAGAACAAACAATTATCTTATTAGGTTCATTTAAGTCAGTATTAGGTGTAATGTTTTCACTTATTAAGATAACTTGCAATGAGTTACCCTAGTAGCCTCTTAGGGCCCTGGCCCCCATTGCAAGCCACTTCTTGACACTACAAGTAGATAACCTACCTTAAGCTCATGGAATCATAAATCACAAAAATCACCACATTCCTATACAAGTGACTGGAAAAATACCAAAAGTTAATGCACAAAAAGAGCATCAAATCTCCATGAGAAACTGAAAAACATCCATAGATAATCATGACCACAACAGTTCTCTATTGGCAACTGAAGGTATCACTGATAATCATAATATCCATTGGTTCTCAACAAGCAACCAAAAAGTATCTCAAAATAATACTGATCAAAGACTCCAAAATGGTCGAGTCAAAACATGTCACAACATGACATCATCAAGATCAGATAAACAATTCAATTCCATCAAAGTGACTGGAAAGTAATTCAAATACAACTGATCGATAACTCATAAAAAGGTTACATATATCACAGCTTGCACAAGAAGACTGGAGACAATATCAATCAGCATGCCATCACATAACCATGGTTGAGTTTAAAAGATCGAGATCAAAAGACATCATCATGACATCACAATCATAACCCCTGAGCCTTTGGTAGACATCCTATAACTAGTCAACAAACTAGTCAAAACAAAAATCCAAAACAAGAAGCATAGAGAAAACACAAAATGCAAGATCATCACATAATTGAATTAAGTGTGGAGGTCTTAGTTTTCATTTGCAAGTATACTTCAAGTGTATAAGGTTCTTCGTTTAAGTACAAGTCAACCCATTTATCTCTTCAAATTAAGCATAGAATCATCCCTCCATTATTTTAAAACAATTTTCTAAAATAATCAGAAGATAATTATTTACTTATTTAAATCATTAAACTAAATCCCATTGAATTTTAATAAAATCATTGCATTATTTTGCTAACAACAATGTCACCAATAATTAAATATAACTTCCTTAAGAAGCATCCCCCATTATACAAGTCATTAGGATAAGACTTATCAATAATCAAATAAATAATTTATAATTTCCTTTAAGCACCTCAAGGACAATCATTTGTCTCAAATAATCTTTGATGATTCTAAATATAATAATTGCCAACTTCATTAATCACAATTTCATTCATGATTCAAAAATTATATAACTCCATTAGCCAATTGATCATGATTGAAATTGCATTAAGTTAATTAAAAATTATTTGATTAATTATTAAATATCCAAACCAAATCCTTCATTAATTGATCTTAATTAAATCATATTAATTAACTTAATTAATAATGTACCTAACCTCGCCGTCCATGACTCCTTATCATTTTAATAATACTTAATTAAAACTTAATTAAATATTAGTAAAATTTAAGTCACCTAAATTTAATCATTATAATAAATGTTTAATTATTAATCAAATCTTTGCTAAAAACTATTATAATATCTAAAGTTATTATTGACATTTTATATATTACTACTTAGAATATTTAATATATATTAAACAATATCTAATATATATGAAATAATATAAACTTAACATTAAATATTATAAATTTTATACAACATATAACTTAAACTTTATAAAAATAACCTTATAAAAATTTTAAACATATACATAAGCAATTAAATCGCTGTGACTCACTATAGCCATCGGCTTAAAAAGTTGTGTGGCCCATTCAATGCAAATCTCGCATCGCAAGTACCTCGCCATGCAGACTTGTGGGAATTTAATGCCACTGATGGACAGGTAAGCAGGTGAGGATCAAATGGTAAGTGGTGGGGGTGGGTGAATCCCCTCCCACATACACATATTATATATATATATTTTTTTTTCTTTTTTAAAAAAACTCCATCGTAAGAACCCTGCACAGAAATAAACACTGCCATCGCACGGAATAGTGGGGTATAGGGGGGGGTGTAATCCGCCCTCCCCATAATTATTAATAATTTTTTCTATATAGCATTTTTTTTTTAAAATGTTTTCTCAATGCGGATCGCGATTCGGATTTTTAATAGATATTCGTTTCATTGCGATTTTTGACAAACATATATATATATGTTTGCAGATTTTAATAAATATTACAACATTTAAAATATATATATGTATACATATATGTATTTATGTATGTATGTATGTATTTTATTTTTATTTTTTTTCTAAAAGAGGATGTATACATAATTCTTTGAAGAAGAAGGGCTTTTCAATTCGATGAATTGAGAATTTCTCCTAAGTAGTAATTGTTCTCTAAATTTACCCATTAAGTCTTTTAAATAGGTTTGTTCATACACATCTAAAAACCCTAGCCCCATAGTTTCCTCAGATCTATGCATATGAAAATTTCTTATATAGAATTTAACTACCCATGAAAAAATGCATACAACCAAGATATTCAGTATATGAAAATCCTCAAAAAGCATTTAGAAGACATGAAGAAGATAGGAAGTGCAGAAGTGAAATATCGTTTGCAACATTCACAAGTGTCTACCTGGACACTAATGCTAATTCCATTCTCCTCAGAATTTGTAGAGCAAGCTCCTTCCTACTCCAACGTTCTCGGGTCCTCCAAACACGCTCCCCGAGCTTCTAGGAGTGCCTAAATATAAAGAACTCTCAGGAAGCACCTAGAATGTCTCTAGAAACAACCAGAAGATGTTGACAACTAAGCACAAGTCCTTTCCAACCTTCTAGATGAGTCACAAGGTTGTAGACACCATGTGCTTAATTTGTGTGCTAACTCCTAAGTTGTTGACATATGTGCAATCAAGAGGCGCGTTTACTCCTAAGTAGACTTATAACTTTTATTTTAATTCTTTTATCATTTCTATTATTATTGTTTATTTATTATTTATTATTTATTATTATTTTTATTATTATTAATAATTTTAATTTCTTTTATTTAATTCTTTTCTCAATTAATTCCCCATTTAATTAATTAAAATCAAAATATCTAAAGATCATGATATTATATTAATTTTTTTCAAAATAATTAAATTATTAATTAAATCTTTTAATTTTAGACTTAATTAATAGAAAATTCACCAAAGACCTCCAAAATAAAATATGAAAACCCATCATAGAACAATCCATACAAAATCAATCTAAAGGGTTAAAATCATGAATTATGTCATCCAACACATTTGGAAGGTAAAATATCTCAGATACTTGTCCTACCTCTCTAGGACAAATGGTTTAAAGGTTTAGGATTTGGACTTGAGAATTTATCTCCCCTCTCTTACCATTGAGACAGTGCGATAGGGTATGGTCATCCTAGCAATTCAGGGAAGTCGATACCCGGTACCTGCAACCTGCATAAAATCCATGCATGTACATACAATATATATATGCTAAGCTAAACAAGCAATGGCAGGAAGTGGTGCATTGTGTAGATCCCGACTAGCAGGTGACTACGACTCCCTTCCTTAACCACATCAGAAATGCCATACAATAAGAGAACAAACACGCACACCATACACATGCAAGTATGGGGTTAGTATCCATAAGAAAACACATGTGATAGTAACCATCTAACTGATCATCATCAATAACTAGAAATAATGTAATAATCATGAGGCATATATGAAATGTAGAGTCTAAGTAATCTCATCAAATATCAACTGAATCACAATCAAAGACCAAATCATTAAACCTTGTGAGATGAAGAAAAATTAATAGACTAGAGAGGAAGATGACGTAAGTAAACTCTTTAGCACTATTTAGAAGCCTAACTTCTTAGTATCACAAGTTCCTATTACTTTAGATGATTCTAAGGATGGCAAGAAAAATAACCCCTTTCAAGGGAACTTCATCTATAACAAATAAATGCAACAAATTATGTTGGAATAAAAAGATATGGCACTATAAGGGAAAGATAAAAAGAAAGATAAGAATATAGACATAATGTCTACTGAAGAAATTAGAGAAGCAATAAATTAAGGTAAGACTTGTGTTGTCATTGTGATCAAATTGTTAGTGGTATAGTAGTGGAAAAAGTAGTTAGTAATGTAGTAGATAATAAACCCTCCAAGTTTGATATGCCAAGTATCTTCTCAATCACAATAAAAAAATCATAAGTAGTAGAGATGGTGATAGAAAAATGGAAAGTCTTATTTGGACTCCCATTTGATTTGATGGTGACAATCCAAATATAGAGCCATTATTGGCAAGTGACCTAGACAAGGCACTAACAATACCTGCGTTGACATATCAATCAAGTTTTTTATTAGTGACACACACTTATTCAAATTATGTATAGCTACTAAGCTTTTTGAACAGTTTATAGTGTTTTCCATGAAATTTAGTAGCCACCGAGTTCTACAATTGCTACCGAGTCCTTTAGACAAATTCCAATGGTTAATGAGCAGATTTAGTTAGTGTAAAGTCTAGTAGTTAAATCATGTATTTCATTATATAATAAGTTTATCAATGGTTATTGAGCATTTCAGTATCTACTGAGTTCATAGTTCATGTGATGCAAAGCCAATGTTAACTAAGATACTTTATGCTAACCAAGTGATTCAGTGTTTACCAAGTTGCACAATATCTACCAAGTCACAAATGCAAAATGAGTGCAAGACTACTTGATCACTATATGGACCAAGCTTCTATGTCTACTGGGTGCATGACAATGCCAAGCATTGACAGTGGATGTTGAGTATCAAAACCTTATTGAGTCAGTCTTTAGAACTTGAGTATCTTCACGTGGGGTGACTTTGTAATACTAGCATTAACTTGTATCATGACTGACTTTGTAATTATGAAATTTGGATTGGTATATATATGTAATTTACTATACCATATCAGGGTGAATACATGATTATAATATGAATGTGGATGCAAAAAAGTTCAAGTTATGAATGCAGAAGAAGAAGAGCAAATTGTAAAGGCCATAATAGCATAAGGAGTAGCAGAGACATATCTATCACAAAAAGGTGATCAGTATATAAAGGAATCTCTTTCAACAAACCCAATTGCAAATTAGAGATCTACTATTGCTTCATCCTAACAAGTGAACCAGTCAAAATCCTTTAACAAGGTAGACCTAACAGTCTTTCATAAATCTTTCTACCGAGTGCATACTTCATTGTATGTTTGTAAATCCTCTCATAAGGTGGACCTAGCAGTCCTAATTGCTTCTAACAGGGCAAATAATCAAAAGTGGTCAATGTAAGCCTTAACAAGACAACTTTATCTTGCAATACTAAATTTTGTGAGTATCATCCGCACCCTAGTTTTACTTTCTATTTGGAAGGTTTTTGGGTCACCAAATCTTTGTGTTAATGTGTTATGGGTGCTTTCATGTTTTCAGTTTCTCATGCATGCAATTAGATTAGATTACATGTGATGAATTATGTGCTAATTGGATTATTGGATTAAGAATTGAAATTGTTAAAATTTTAGAAGTTGTTGATTCACCTCTCTCCTCTCAATAACTTATCATAGTCTTGAATATTTCCAATAACTAGTATCATAGCTCTATGATTCTCAGGAGAAAGTTTAACAGCTTGAGCAAAGATCAAGGATATGGAGATATTCAAACTTGATAAAGCTATTGACAATGAAAAGTTGGATCTGGAAATGGCCATTGCCCAACTCAAGAAAGCTAAGGAGAAACTTTCCTAATCCCTGAAAAAGAAGAAATGAACTTGCAAATCAAATGAATGATCATCTCTACATTGAAGAAAGAATTGAAGACTTTCATCCTTCAAGCAACTTAGATGAAGCAAATGATGCAATCAAGGAACTCCTAGAAAAGAATGGTTCCCTACAAGAAGAAGTAAGAAAGCTAAAAAGGGAGCAAGAGATTCAGTCAGTAAGGTTATGTGAAGTCTTGGAAAAGAGAAACAAGATAAAAGAAGAGACAGATGGAAGGGACAGTGAAATCTAGAACCAATCCCTTCAGCAAGAAGACTTTGTTGATCAACTTTCTAATGCAAATGAGGAAATCATAAGTCTAAGATTTGAAAATGAAAGAATGAGGAATAATCTAAATAATAAAAGGAAAATCAATGAAAGAATAAAAAATGATCTAAGATCTGAAATACAAATCAATGAAAAATTGAGGAATGATCTAAACTTTGAGAAGCAAATCAATGAGAGAATGATGAAATCTCAAGCAAACATGAATCAATTGAATGAGAAAAACCTCTATAGGCAAAAAGGAAAGGCAAGAATTAGATACAAAGAAGAAGGTGAATCCTCCAAACAAGGTGCTCAAAAGAATCAAAGACCTACTTGCAATCATTGTAGTAAGATAAGTTATACATCAAACAAATGTTGGAGCAATGGGAAAGAAAAATTCATTGGAAAATGCTACAATTGCAATCAACATGGTCATAGGGCTAATGAATGCAAAGAGAACCCAAGATTTGAAGGTAACTGTCATAAATGTAAGAAACATGGACACAAGGTATCAGAATGAAAAACAAAGACATTGAATCCCGCAAAGTAAATTGTGAAAGCAATATTTGGTTGCAACTACAATACCTATGTAGATATTATTACTGTGAAGAATTTGAACACATTGATATGAATTGTGTTAAACATCATATGAGGAAAAGAGATATCACCAAAAGATGTTTCATTTGTATAGAACTTGGTCATCTTGCCAAGAATTGTATGAATACTAGTAGAATTGAAGATGAAAAGAAGGAAAAGGTTGATAGCATCTGAAAGCATATGAGATAGCAATGGATTCCTAAGTCTACTAAGCATATTGGTTTGAGAAATGATGGTCAAGTCACTCAAGAATTGGATGACTCTACCATTTCTAATTAAGTTCTCAAGGAAGAACTTGAACTAGGCTATCAAAGAAGACATCTAAATCAGTTCCAGTTGAAAGGTGACAAAGATCCAAATCTATATACAATATACAAAGGGATCACTGAGCAAGATTGGTATCAATTATTACCAAGTTACTTTCTCTATCGAGTAAGGTTGGGTCATAAACTCTACTGAGCAAGGTCAGGAGTAATATAGACACCTATGGTTATCGAGTCATAAAGATGTCGCCAAGTATTCAATGTCGTATAATGAATGATGATCTGTCAACATATCTACTTTTGTACCGAGCATTAATGGAAAAATTTTATCAAAAGGCATGGAATCGAATTTATTTCTTATCATGAATTTTCAAGTGCTACTACTAAGAGTGATTTTCAGTGCAATCAAAGCAACTTGAGCAAATTTCCAGCGAAAGTTTTTCAAAGTTCTCTCAATCTATTGAGCAAAAATGGCATCTAGCAGTAGAAAAGTCAAGTGAGGATCTAACATGTTGGTTTGAGGAGTTGAATGGAAAGTGTCAGATTTCAAACTCACTCCCATAGTTGTTGAAACCCTAGACCCAAGTAGAGCTCAATCCCAAATTCCTCATAAGGTACTTCTTATTAATGACATTTGTACTCATTTCAAATGTGCTATTCAAGAAATTGGTACTCTGGAAATGGATGATGCCCTAGGTCAATTATGTGTAGATGGAACCCTAAAACTCAAGCATCAACATCTGAAAGCCATAGAGATGACACATATCCCTCCTATGCCCTAAGAATTTCAAACTAAATGGATTAGGTTTATCCTTAGCCAGTGCATAACAGATAGTTGTGGTTAGAACAACCAATTCTAATAAAAAAGAAGATGATTCATCAAATCATTGGCCTCCCCATGCTAGCTAAAGAAAAAATGACAAAAACCCTAGGTCAGGCAGAGTTGGAAAAGAAAACCCTAGCTAAATGGGATGGTAGAGTTATGAAAATCAGCAGTGTCATAGATGCATAATTGAAATTTGGAATTCATGTTATTGCACACAAGATATACAGTTCAAGTTGTCTTAACAGTGTGTCATGTGAAGCCATGGATTTAGCATTCAAAGTGGTTAAGAACAACTTGTCATATAATCTTGCCGACCTATTTTTGAGACAGTTCAACAAAAATATGGAAAGTATTAGAACATCAAAGAACAACCCATGAACATTTGGTTCATTGTTAACCTACCTATTCTTTTATGTACAAAATTTTTGTGCCTATGCTCTATAAAATAAATGAGTATATTGCAAAGATGGGTGAGAACTATAGTAGCATCATGGATAATTAATTTTATGTATTCAAGGAGAAAATGAGCAATAGGTTCAAGATTTTGAAGAAGTTAGTTGAAGATTATAAGGATGATGTATGCTTCATGGTGGACAGTGACAAGGTGTATATCTAGGCAGTTAAGCCTAGAATTGCATGAGTGAAACCTCTTGGCTATGAGGTGAACATTGATGAGACAAAGGACATCATTAAAGCCCTTGTAAATGAACTAGTTGATCCCAAGGCCCCTTATTTTGAAACTTATGATTAATCCAAGGCCAAAATTGAGCTAGAAATAAAGCTCCCATGGGTGGTTAACAAAGGAAAGAGAAGGATATCAAAGCTGAAATCAAGTGCACCTCTCTTGTTAACTAAGGGAAAAGGTGAGGATGTGGAGGAAGTAGAGGATGAGGAAGAATCTAAGAAAGAAGAAGAACCTCTAAAGAAAAAGAGCAAGGTAATCATCACCAAGACAACAAAGTTGTCTACTATAGTCTTCACAAGGAGGTCACGAAAGAAAGGAGGTGACATTGTATTTAGTAGACCTCCACCCACCTTCCAGGATAGGCTAAAGCAATTGGAAGAAGGAGAAGGGATAAGAAATTTTAAATCATTGAAATATGAGATTAGGACCAAGGCTAAGTAGAAGCAAGTTGAAGACTTGGTGCTAAATAAAATGGGTAAGTGGAAATACTCATCAGATTAGCTCACTTCTCAAGTCCCCAGTAAACTATTAGAGAAGATAAAGCCAAGATGGGATTTTTCTATGCAAAGAGTCAAGGACATATATGTACAAACCCTAAGGTATTTATTACCAAGCATATCAGATGCTGTGGTGAAAGAGTAATTAAAGAAAAATTGACTCTAAACTTTAATACTTATTTAGTTTTGATCAAAGACATTGAGCATGTTGTCAAAAATGCCACAAACACTTGGAAAAATATCTATCATCTTCATAAACCAAGTGAATTTCTAGTTGAAGTAAAGGATGATGATGATGAAGAAGAAAGGAGAAAGATGAGGAAGAGAATTTTGAAGAAGTGACTCACTTTGATAATGAAGAAGATGAAGAGGATCAAGGTCTAGAAGCTACCGAGGAAGAAAAGCAAGATGATGAGGAGACTGACCTAGTCAAGATAGTTGCAGTAGTCATTGCCTCACTTCCTCACTTCCCAAGAAAACCATTGACTACATCAAGTATGGAGACAGCTTTAGCAAGTTTGATTGTGATTACTAGTGATACATCAAATGTCCAATCACTCTTTGCCCCAACTTAGCTCAACATATCATTGATAGAAGTAAATTTTACTCCTTCCATCAAGCTAGAGACTCCTTCTTCATCCACCAAGTTGAGTACTTGAATCTTGACTTCTCCAATTTTGACTTCTTCAATTTTGAGTACATCAGTGGTAAGCTCTCCAATTTTAACTTCTTCAGTTTTGAGTACATCAATGGTAAGCTCTCTAGTTTTGACTACTTCAATTTTGGGTACTACAATTTTGACTTCATCAATTTTGGATTCTTCTAATATTTCTATAAGCATTCCATCAGTTAGTATAGTATCAATTTTTACTGCAAATTCAAGTATGTCTACTATTAATTCCATTCCAAACATAAAAGCAATAAATGCAAGGATAGTTGAGCCTAAGGTTCAACCGAGCACAATTTTTTTGGGAAAAGTAAAGGAGATAGAGGAAGACATCGATTTAGATGAAGAAATAGTGATCCCCAAATGGGATATTTACAAGCTTACTCTAGACCAAATGCACATATTTGGTGAACTCCTCTAGAAAAAGGATAAACAACAAAGACTAAGAGAGGAGAGAGATAAGGAATATAAGATACTTGAAGATGACAAGAACATTTTAACCAAGGCAATAGGAATTGAGATTGATTCTTCTCAACCTATTTTGTATTAGCTGGCAGAAGCAATCCATAAATTCAATGAGAACACTGATGGTCAAGATAAGCTAGTTGAAAAGGCTTAAAAGAAATTTAAAAATAAAGTGTTGGAGCACATTTCTCAGCAAATAGCCATTTATCAAATAGAGCTTTCTACAATTTTGGTCAATCTTAAGGCGTCCCATTCAAATGTGTCATCACTTTTTGGGAAACTATGTGATGTCTTTAATTATACAAAGGAAATAAAGGACAAATTGTCCAAAATAGACATAGATCTAAAGGCAAGTGCTCAACAGTTGCAACTTGACCCTAGTTCAAGCTCTACACATTTCAAGAAAATCATATTTATGTCTAGTGTGCAAGTTGAATTGCTAAGAGAAGAAACAAGGATCCGATCAACATTGATTGACATAAAAAATATGATCCTTCCAATCATAGATACAATGTAGAAACATATTGTATATTCAAAAACTCTGATCCATGATAATAACTTCTCTATTGCAGACCATATGATTGAACTATCAGCAGAGGTGCAAATTGCACTTCATACATGCAAGGTCTTGCAAGAAAATTGGGATAAAATCTTGGCAATCACTCTCAAGGTACATTTTGAATTCTTGTCCCATTTTTTGTGTTTGTATGTAAATAAATTAGAATAAATTGTTGGAATTACTGTCAAAAAGGGGGAGAAAACATGTATAAGAAAGCCATATGTTATGGGGAAGTACATAGAGAAACACATAGTATGGGGGAGAAATATGCTATGGTGGAGAACTTATATCAGTAAGACATGTTTTATATAGAAAAAGATGTATAGTATACTATATATACCTTACAAAATCAATTTTGAAAAATCTCAAAAATATAGTATACTCTACCAAGCTAGTATCACGTGGTGATGAATACAAGGTATTCAATTTTGGCTAATAAATGTTTTTGTCACTAATGCCAAAGGGGGAGATTTTTGACATATTAGTTAATTTTGTTATTAGTGACACACACACTTATTTAGATTGTGTATAGCTACCGAGCTTGTTAAACAATTTACAATGTTTGCCATGAAATTCAATAGCCACTGAGTTCTACAATTGCTATCGAGTCCTTTGGACAAATTCCAATGGTTACTAAGCAGATTCAGTCAGTGTGAAGTCCAATAGTTTAAACCATGCATTTCAATATACACCAAGTTTATCAGTGGTTACCAAGCATTTAATTGTCTACCGAGTTCAGTTCATGTGATGTGAACCTAGTGTTAACCCAACTACTTTATGCTAACCAAGTAATTTAGTATTTTGCAAGTTGCACAATATCTACTGAGTCACTAGTGTAGACTAATTTCAAGACTACTTGAAAGTGATCAGAATGGATCGAGCTTCTATATCTACTAATTGCATGATGATGTTGAGCATTGATAGTGGATGTCGAGTATTAGAACCTCACCAAGTCAGTCTTTAGAACCTAAGTATCTTCATGTGGACCAACTTTGTAATATTGGTGTTAACTTGTATCATGGTCAACTTTGTAATTATGAAATTTATATTGGTATATATATGCAATGTATTGTACCATATCAGGGTGAATGCATGATTATAATGTGAACGTGGATGCTAAAAAGTTCAAATTATGAATGCAGCAGAAGAAGAGCAAATTGTAAAGGCCATAACAACATAAGGAGTAGCAAAGACATATCTATCATAGAAAGGTGATTAGTACACAAAGGAATCTCTTTTAGAAAACCCAGTTGCAAATCAAAGATCTGCTACTACTTCATCGTAATAGGTGAACCAGTCAAAATCCTTTAACAAGGTAGACCTAAAAATCTTTCATAAATCTATTTACTAAGTGCATACTTCATTATATGTTTGTAAATCCTCTCACAAGGTGGACCTAGCAATCCTAATTGCTCCTAACAGGGCAGATCATCAGAAGTGATCAATGTAAGCCTTAATAGGCCAACTTTATGCTGCAGTACAAAAGTTTGTGTGTATCATCCCCACCCGAGTTTTACTTTCTATTTGGAAGGTTTCTAGGTCATCAAATCTTTATTTCAATGTGTTAGGGATGCTTTCATGTTTTTTAGTTTCGCATGCATGTAATTGGATCAGATCTGATGAATTATGTGCTAATTGGATTATTGGATTAAGAATTGAAATTGTTAAAGTTTTAGAAGTTACTGATTCACCCCTCCCCTCTCAGTAATTTAGCATAATCTTTAATATTTCCAACAACTTGAAAAGGAAGTGGATCTTGAAAATTTTGATGAGGATTAACTTATGAATATGTCATTGATGGCCTTTGGAAAAGTAAAGGAAAGATCATAAAAGATCAAGACTAAAGATAAATAATGATATTGGGAAGGATTCTAGACAAATTGAACAAATTCTTTTCCACTCCCTATATATTCCAAGGTGGAGATGCAGTAGAGGACATTGATAAAGTACGTGATTATTTTGATATTAATTTCAAATCTGTTAAACATGAAATTGAAGAGAAAGCAAGTTGAGAATACAAGGCAAAGAGGTACACAAAGGTATGCAAGTCTATAGAAGATGGTTTAATATTTCTACATGAACATATCAAATATGTTTTTAAAAAATTACCTAGGGGAAAAAATCATATATTAAGTGTGTTAGGTCAGCTAAGCATGTAGCTGATTTGAAGAAATTCATAAAAAGAAGATGAGGAGAACCTAGAGAATTTATCAAAAGACTGTGATTAATCAAGCCAAGCTATCATCTAAATTTGATAAGGAAGTGTAAAGCTTAATGGAAAATTTCAACATCCAACAAATTGAGAAAGGGAGGGATAAAAAATATTTGCTAATTTTAGGGGTTTCAATTCTCCTAAGATTGAAATTACGCAAATGAAACTTGAAGTACTTGAATTAATGCAAAAGTCATATGCAATGTTTGGGGCATTAGACTTAGAGACATTTGAGATAGAAACATATGTATTATATGGAGAGATACAAGTGTAAAAGTCATTGAAGAACACATGGGATATAAATTTTTGGACTCCAAAGACAATTTTGTAGATATCCTTTATTTGGTATAAATATGATTGCCTAGGTGCACACATTTTTCTATATGTATATATAGTTAATATATTTTTGTATGTCACATTTTTCATTGATGTCAAAGGGGGAGAGATAGTGTGAAAATATTTGTTTGTGAAATATAGAATTGTGTGTATATGTGTGTGTGTGTGTGTGTGTTTATATGTATACATGTATGTATGTATGTATGTATGTATGTATGTATGTATTTATGTATGTATGTATGTATGTATATGTGTATGTGTATATATGTATGTATGTATGTATGTATGTATGTATGTATGTATATATGTACATATGTATGTATATATATGTATATATGTATGTATGTATGTATGTAGATATGTACATGTGTATATATATATATATGTATGTATGTATGTATATAGATATGTACATGTGTATATATATATATGTACATACATACATACCTATATACATATACATGTACACACACACACACACACACACACACACACACACACACACACACACACACACACACACACATATATATATATATATGTATGTATAGATATGTATATATATATATGTGTATACATGTATATGTATATATATATATATATATATATATACATGTATATGTATATAGGTATGTATGTATGTACATATATATATATATGTATATATATATATGTATATATATATGTATACATATATATATATATGTATACATATATATATACATATATATATATACATATATATATATATGTACATACATACATACCTATATACATATACATGTATATATATATATACATTTATGTATACGTATATGTATATGTATGTATAGATCATATGCAAAGGAGGAGAGTTGCATATTAACTATATATAGCTTTTTTATTTTTGGAATTAGATAGCCATTTTTCACTAAGTGTGTTGTCGTTAATGCCAAAGGGGGGGATTTTTGGTAAGTGTATATCATTTGGCCACATAGTTTTTTTCATTGATGTGAACACATCTCTTTGGTATGGCCACTAGTTATGATGACATGTTTTGGTATTCAAGATGCATGAAAAATGTGTAAGTTTGGGAAGGATTCACAATGTATAGTTAGACACTTTTGGTTGTCAATGACAAAGGAATGATTATATGAATATGATGTATATAATATATATAATCTACTATTATGATAATTGGGTTTGGTAGTTGATGCAACACAAGGAGAAAGTTATGATTTAATGAAGAAGTACAAGTCCAAGAAGGTAGTGATACATAATAGTTTTGGAAATCAAGATGATTGACTTAGTAAATTGAGTTCATGTACTAATTTATTACTTGGTATTTAAGGCGCAACACCCAAGGTCTTAAGTCTTGGTTATCATATCTTATTTTTTGTTTTGATATTTGGTCGACATTTTTTTATAAGTCCTAATTGGGCTGATATAATTAATAAATTGTATTGGTATAAAGGAATATATTTTGGGATTCAAGAATAGACATGATATGGTTGTAATGTTGTGATTTTCAACCCTTGGTTCTAGATATAACACATGCAATATTTCATTGGAACTAATCAAGCATTATGATTCTTATGGTACTTCATTGAGTATGATTCAAAACTCTTGTACAATATTTCATGTGATCGATAGTAAGTCCTTAAAGGTGAGTTTAACCTTCTTTATTCAAGTAGTGAGATCTCATTTTGTTCTCATTGACTTCTAATAGTGTTGAAACACCTTTATTAGGGTCTTTCATTTTAATACAAACTTATGTCTTGGATGTATTTTATGTTGGTCCAACCTATACTGAGAGGTGGGGGTGAATTGGTCCTATCCACAAAATCAGTTGATCTTCTAACCATTTCAAATAACTTTGGCATAAGCCACTTTATCGCTAAAACCAAGATAATTGAAGTACGAAAAAAGTAATAAGTTCACATACAAAAGAATTCATCAAGTTGACACATATATTTTTTTACGTGGAAACCATTGGTTGGAGGGTTAAAACCATGGTGGGGATAATATACCCACTAACCCTTATATTGCATGTAAAGGGGTGCCCTATTAAGAGCTACAAGTGCTTCTTTTGGAAATGCATCCTATTAGGAATGCTTGTAACCTATTAGAGTTATGAAAGCCTATTAAAGCTACCTTGTTAGAGGATTTAAAAATCTCCTTCTAAGAGACACCTTGTTAGAGGATTTTACAATAAGCTTATTAATGAAGCTTTCCTTATTAAGAGCTACTTGTAGATGCAATGGTGAGAAATCATAGTAAGTATTTTGACCTTAAATGTGTTTGGCTTTCCATGTAGATCTTTGTTTTGTATCCTTGAAGATACACTGATCTTCTTGCTTTCTTGGTGAGTATCTTGTTCTCACCTCTCCCTTGACTGTTTGCAATAGCCTATTTTTGTTTCTTCTCCCTCTGCAATTGCTACTTTTGTTGATTTCCTTCTTTTTGAACTCTTTGTTCTCAGTTCTCTCCTTATCTTCTCACATTGGCAACAACCTTCAAAAAAAGTACAATTATGATTGATTTAGTTGATTTTATGTTTTCTTTGATGTCAAGGCACATTTACCCATGACCATATCATCCCACTCATTTTTTAATTCAAAATTTGAATTCCATGCATGCTTTGGTCATATGAGACCCTTGATCCCTATGCCTAGGGGCTAGGTTGGTATCCCTTCTAGTCTTTCCATGAACCAATGGTGGTCTTTCATTCTTTCTTCTATCATTTTTCTCTAACCTTCTAATTTAGTGCAAGGCAAGAGGATCCCCAAAGGGTATGTCCTAGCCCCCACCAATTGACCACAGAATGGAATATAAACAATAACATGAAGATTTACATCCACAAAAATGCCAATTCTCTTAATAGAATCATAATATTTGCATCCACATGCCTGACTATAAGGCTTTCCAAGTTATAGACAAATACATCAGTAATTTAATAATAATCTTGAAAGACCTCACAAGATCCAACCATTAGCTAGGCCAAACCCACAATCTAGTAGAAACTCCCAGAAGAATCTAAACTTGTTCTTGCAAGACACCAAATAATCTTTTTTTTTCCCAAGCACACATTTAGCTACTAGCTCTACTAAACTTGGCTACTCTCAACTCCACCATGCTGAATTAAATACCTAATGATGTCTCAAGACAAGATAAGACCCCCTACTTATACTAAACCAAGCCACAAGTCATCCTAGAAACCTTTACATGAAATTAAAACTCACATTAAATACATCCTCAAGCCATAAGTTGGCTTGGCAACATACATTAAATAAATGAATAACTAAATACTTAGGACAAGACCCAAGTCTACAATGCATAACTAACTAAAATGACAACATAAGAATGTGCATCCTTAGTAATAGGTCCATGTACCATCCAAAAATCAAAATCCAAGAATACACACACCAAATCCCTCAGATAGAAGCTTGCAAAAATAATCTCCAATATCTACTGGTAAATTAGGAACACGTGACCAATAGTCACGTAAATGGCTCTAACTCCAAGACAATTACTCTAGTCATCATTTGTACTTAGGACAAGGTCCACCAATATGCCTTGAACACATCTCTAACTACAAAACCTATAGGTCCACAAAATTTGAGCTTGATGCTCTTGCATCACCTTCTATCACAACATTAATGACTCATTATGTTGATGACTTAGATCAACTATTATTCATTTTTTACTACGTGTATCAATGTGGGTGTGCTAGAGTGTATGCAAGTGTATCTCATGACTAGTATATTGATTAATAGAGTTATAAATAGGATAAAAATGATATTGAGAGGGGGGTGAATCAAAATCTTAAACACTTAAACTTTTCACCAATTCATTCACAACTATCAATAAACTTGTGCATGTAAAACTTCTAATGTAAATTTGTTGTACCATATAAATCTAATCAATTACATGCATGAAAATAAAATTCATAACACAATATTTATTACCTAGAAACCCTCCAAGATGAAGGTAAAATTGGGGTGGGGATGGCACCCAAAAATCTTCACTACTGTAGTAATAAAGTTAACTAGTTAAGGTTATAATGTTTGATAATAAGATATGACCTACCCTATGATGAGTCTGCCTTGTTAAAGGCTTAAGAGACTTCTAGATCTCACCTTGTCAGAGGATTTAACATGTAAAACAAAGCAACAAGTCTATTAGGAGATTTACAAAGATTTGTTAAGACCACTTTGTTAAGAGATTTTCCCTGATTCAAGTCAGTTAAAATGGATTCAGTACCTAATTCTCAATTTTCTCTATAACCTAATTTTGAGTCTTCTCCTTGCTAACTAGTCCTCCTCTGATTTGATATTACTTGACTTTCCCTTTCACTTCACTGCTATGAATATGTCACTTGCTCTATTAGATGATAATAAAACCCTTTACTACCTTCTGATCTGATATTGATCCTTCACTTTACTCCTTGTTCACATGCATACACTTCTCCATTCTTTCCCTTACTCTTTCTCGCACATGAATCTCTCTAATATAGGTTAAGATCATCATTATTTAAAGAGTTTTGTATAAAGAGTTATGTAAAGATTTTTCTAGATTCTTCCATAATAGTCTCTCCATCTAAATTTTTGATCGCACAACATAGGGATTTGTAATCCATATCATGTAAATGTTTTGTAATAACCTCTACAAAATTCAAATGTTCCTTCCAAGTCATCCTGATAGTCATTTTGCCTCAAAATCTTTTTATATTCTTGACTTTTATGTAAACTCTACATTGTTTGGTATTTACTATTTCCTGATGCTTGACATTGTTGATTCTCCGCCTATGTTACTCTTTTGATGCTTGGCATGTATTGTGCTCAACACATACTATATAAATTGACACTTGCATACTTGATACTTTCTTGGTCATTGATGAGCTTGGCTCATATTGAAATACTCAGTGACCATACACTTACTTGGCTCCTATAGAGATCGGTACATACTTGCTTAAGTACATGACTTGGCCTATATAGAGTAGCTCAGTCGTAGTGAAGACTTACTAAATCTACCTTATAAATGATGAAGTGATTGACACTAATAGACAACAATGGCTAGAGATACCAACAATCTCCCCCTTTGACATTAGTGGAAAAAACACTTTTCCATATTTACATCATTACAATACAATCTGATAAATGAGCTCTCCCCCTAAGTCTTATGACTTATGCCAATGAATAATGAATAGACAATGCAAAAATGAATAAAAAATCCATTCATTCAATTATGTACTTCTCCCTTTTTCATCACATATCATTCCCCCTTTTTTTTGAACACTAATGTCACTAAAATTGGGGTGGAATGGGTGGAAGTAATCCATATTTTTCAATGAATTCCTTATGAACTCTAGTAATTATGGACAATGCATGATCCCAAGTGGTTCTTGTTGCCTCCAAAATAGTAATCTGCAACTGTAATCTTACAACCAAATCAATTAAACTATCAACCACTAAAAGATTATGATCTTCTATGATAAGATCTCAGGTTGTTTTCAATTCTCTCTGCATGACCTCCAAATGAGGTATCATCATTGCCTAAATAGATATCAATTTGGATTTCATATTATTGTCAGATACCTGAAGCTTGGCCAATGTGCCTTGAGCATTCAATAGATTATTGTAGTGATCAATGCTTGATCCTGCTGACTTAGAAGTAATGTTGTCATATCTCTTTATCTTATCCTAAATTTGAGTTATTTGTGACTAAATGTTGTTAGTGAATCTTGGCACATCTAACAAAATTGTGTACAAATGTTGTATCTAATTTATTATCTCAATCATAACCTATACTCTCTCTTACAGTTGCACTTTCTACTCAGTAATGGTTATGGAGACTTTGTCCACAACCTTAGCTTCAAATTTTCTAGTAGACCAATCTATTAGTTTCTCATTTGACTCTATGCTTCCAGCATTCACTTGATCAACTATATTTATAATTTGGTTGGTGATTTGTGGATCTTCTTTAAAATTTTGAATGTCAAAATCATCAACGTAAATATTCTTTACATCATATAATACCTTCTTTAGCTTAATCTCTCTTCTTAATTCTTCTTGACTCTTATTCTTGGCCAAAACTTCTTGCAGCAAAATTGTTTTATCTAAAGTAATATTTTTGAGGTCTGATTGTGTCATCTCAATTATTTCATCTAGACTAACCTCAATAACTCATGAAGCATCTTTTATTGCTCTCCTCTTTCTGCTAAGTGAAGGAGTGTTGTTGCTTGGCACTACCTTGAGATTTGGTGAAGGGGTGTCACCACTCAATCAATCTTGTGCATCTGTGCTTGAGACAACAATAGTTGCACTTAGTTCAACTTCATTTGATTATTTGTCTTCTCAATGTGAGGTGCTGAAATAATCTTATTGATTACACTTATTTCTTTCTCTTCACCATCTACCTCTATATCTATGAGTCTTGATTGCTCAGCCTCTAGAGTTTCAGGGGTGTTAGCATGTATAAGGGACATGCTACCTTGTAGACTCAATACACCTAAGCTTTCTCCTCTATTATAATCATCTTTGATGTTTACAGTGTATGCCTCTCTTGTCTTTGTTTCAACCCAAAAATGTTTTTCCATAACAACTCATTTTGTTGTTGTACAACTTCCTCTTTATTCTATAGTAACAAAAACATTCTATACTTAGGAACAAATCTATTCCAATATTGTTCCAAAAATGTGTCTTGTTTCTCTTGTGACAGAACAAGCATAACTCTAGCTAATGTGTTATTTCTTATACTTTTCTCCTCTACTTCTACCTATTTCCATTTCCTTTCTAGTCTATCAAATTAATCCTTGGGTATCCTCTTCTCAATTTCTCTAGGAGCTAACTTATGATTAGAAATCATATCCACCATCATCTCCTAGGTCTTAGTTTGATCAACATTTTCTAATGTATCATACTTTACAAATCTAAAGTTAGGCAATCCTAAAGAGCCTTGTAGATTTGCACATACCTTTTCAATGGATTTAGATAGCCCTTTGGGTGGTCCTCTGACCAATTTCCTTCTTCTACTTTAGGGGCACTATGCTTGGTAGCTTCTACTACCTTTTTCTTTGCAAACTTCTTGGCACTAGCAGTTGCCCTAGTCCTTGGCTTATTTGGTGGTGGAGAAGAGAGGGTGTCACTATCAGATTCTTGTTTGTTCCTTGAGCCTTCTTTCTTGGTGGCATGATAATAACTAGGGATTTTCCCTTGTCACATTCTTCTTCTTCTTCTTCCTCATCACTGCCATCTTTTTCTTCATCTTCACCAAGATCTTGTGTTAAATGTAATGGTTTTTTTTTCCCTTTCCTAAGGTGCCCAGTTTAGCTTCTAGGTTTTCAATCATTTTCTTCCTTTTCTTCTCCTTGGAAGCTATCTTGGTATTCATAGTAGTTATTTCTTTGGCTTCTTCATATTTACTAAAATGTTTGGCCTCAACATCTATCTCTTCTTTCAATAGTGCATCAATGTTTGCACTCACTATATCACTATCAATCTCATAGTTAATACTTTGTAACAAGCCTTCCTCAACTTCAGTACATGTAAAAAATGTTGTTTATAGCTACAAAAAAATATATGCCACTATAATATTTTGTGACCAACTCTTCAAGTATCCTCACTCTCTTTTTCATCCTTTGTTTGAATTCATCAAAATAAGCATTCATTACATTCTCAAAAAATTTCTCCCAATTGAGTAATATGCTCATTTATCTATCTTTTCATTGGTTTGTCTTGCTCCCACACAACATCACTAATACCAAGAAAAAACTTCTATATATAAAAGAAAATACACATAATGAGGGAACCAAACTTACATTTTGAATTCTTCATTTTTCTTATAGATATGAAATTATCTGCAATTTGTAGTCTCTATAGCTTGGAAATATCATACTCATGATCTCTCATTACAATCTTTCAATTTTCTCAATTGGTAGAATATGTGATTTATAACCCTCATTGCAAATTCAATTAGTGGATCAAAGATGTTTTGTAATGGATAGACCATGTCCATTCCACTTGGCTCCTGTGTTTGCCTCTATTTCTTCATAGCTTAAGCTTCTCATGGTTTTCTTCCTATCTAGGATTGGATAGCATGTAACCCTATGAATCATTTTCTTTGTGATCTCCAATGGTCTATTCTATAACTAGTACTTCATGTCATGGGTTATGCTCAAAACAACTTTAATCCATTTAACCTTGAAATTCTTTGAGAATTCTAGGGTACGAGTTAACCCTTTCCTCTAAATACTTTGAAGTTTTTCCTTCAAGATTCCATTATTGCACAACTTTTTATAAGCTTATTTGATTTCATAGTCTCCTACTTCTCTAATTTTATACATATAACAACTTCTAACATCAAGGATCATAATGACTTTAGGTGGTATCAAGGATAGTGCACCCATTAAGTCTCCTTTCATAGTAATCTTTGGAATAGCAGAAAACTTTAGTGGAGGACAAGCGTCACTCTTAACTAGTTGGATTCTACTAACCTCTTGAGCCATTCCAATGGTTGATGAAGTTGCCATGTTCGTAGTTAGGGTTTGAAGATCTTTTTTCTTTGGATACTTAGCATAGTTCAAATATTCACTTGTTCAAGCTTCTTCATCCAAATCACTCTTGAAATCTTTGCTAGTCATTAAAATCACCAAATCACTTTGTGCTCTCAAAAATCTGAATGCAAGGTATGTGATAATGTCTTCAAATTTTGTTATATACCTTATTTTGATCAATTTAGGGTCTCTATTAATGATGCATATTTAGGTGAGTGGAAACCAACTGTCTCAATTGATGTCGATGCCTTTCAACTAGGTCTTTGTACTACAACTCCATCTCTTCCATATTACTTGGTCTCTATCATTCCTCTCCTAAAGTGCTTGGTCTATGTTGGAATGCCTGGTTAACATAGACAAATTTAACTAACACTTGACAACCTTTCAAATATTTGTTCTTATGCATCTTCAAATATGTAGCTATGAACTTTTAGCACATATTCATGTAAGGAACTTGTAGGCACTCAGAATTGTGTTCTCATTTTGAGCATTTATTTGAAATTTTGAGTCAAATCAAGCCCCATAAATACATATGTACCCGGCTATACCTTTGAGCCCCATGAGGTGTTTAATGTTTCTAACACCCTCCATTTAGTGCATCTAAGTGTTCCATGAAGATAAATTGACATTCCGAGTCATTCCGTGAAGTCCTGTTTAGAGCATTTGCCAAATCTGCATTTTACCCGAAGTGTCAAACAATGGCAAGAGGCTGTGTTTGTGATTGAATATCTCATGCCCAGAATTGTTTCATGACTCACCGCTTTGGGAGTTTCTAGTGTCCATACTCAAGAACATATGTTTCAGATTTTGAGTCATTTTGAGTCTGTTTGTCTAGGTTTTGAATCCCTCAAAATTGGTCACTTATTGTTTTCATGCTTTTGCAGTTAATTCTGAATTCTAGGAAGCCCTATTTGACATGTTATAACTTTTGACCTGTTGACCCGAATGCTAAAATTTCTTTTGTGTTGTATTGTAGATGTAAAAGACTTGTTATGTTTCAAGTTTCAACTTATGAAAAATCTGTTTGATCAAATTTCAAACACGATTCCAAACACAATTTTTAAAGTTATACTGGTGTCAAGAAATGCAGATGCATCGGAACTCTTGTTTGTGATGTTGTATCTTGAAATCCTTGATCGCCTGAATCAAATGGATTGTACCATTACGTTGTCCTCTAAAAATACTCCAAGTGTGTCAGTTTTTAAGTCACGATGAATCTATTTGCACACTTTTCCAGGTCCATTCCATTTGCTAAAATCGCTTTTCGGACATGGTTTCCAGTCTGCAAACCCAAGTAGCCTACTTTGACCGCTCACCATTTGTGTCCTGTTATTTGTCATGAGACCAAAACATAGATCCATACTCTCCTCATCACAAAGAACCAATGTCCCAATTTTCATTTTCCCATGTGTCCATTTGCCCAGTTTTCAAAGCCAAATCCAAACCCAGTTTATTACTTTCTAACGTGTTTAGTTGCAGGTAATTCTGAGAAGGCAACTTTGACAATGAATATCTTTTGACTGGGAATTTTTCATAAGATAAGATTTGACAAGGTACAAGTGTGTGAAACAAAGATTCAGTGTGCCAGATTTCAAAGCTCGGTCAAGTGTTTGGATCAATTTTTAAAGCCAGCCAACAGGCCCTATTAGCAGAAAATCATAGTTTGCATAAAGTGGGTAAATAAGTTCTAAATGATTGTTTCAGTTCTTGATTTTGATTTTGATCAATATCAAACTTTCAATGGATCAGTTTAGAATATCAGTTGTTCAGAAATGAAAAAAAAATTAGCTGAACCTGCTTTGGGGCACGGCTAATTGCATCAAACTGATATAAGATGAGAGATATCTACAGTGAACTTGATCAAGCATCCAAATTTAGTTCAACTATATGAGGTCATTTCCAGAAAGACAAAAAATTTACATTATTCTTTAGTTTGCACCGGGAAGCAACACCATGTCCCCAGCTCCTTCCACTTTGCCTATGGCAAGACCTAGTACAGACTAAGCTGGTTGATAAGTGAAGCTAAATATCTAATCACTCTAGTGTAACTTTTCAAGTCTTGAGGATGTGATATTTCACTATAATGTTACAATTGTATCCAACTTTGGGCTTGTTATTAACAAGACTCTATTGAAGGAAATAGTGTGTAAAATGAAGGAAGTTTCTAACCAGAGCAAGTTTGGTGGCAAAGATATGTATATTTCTTTTTATGATGGAGGTGAGAGCATGCTTACTATTGGAAATCTTCCTCAACGTAATACTGAGTGCACTATGCTTTTTGAAGCGATAGTAAGAAATGGAAAAAATGAAGAATTCAATGTTGAGATAAGTTTTGCTACTAAGATCTCTTTGAAGTCCCTTGAAGCATTTTTGTTTTCAAGGAGTTGTAGCCTACAAATATGAGGATGCATTGAGGGTTTTGAACATAGTTCTTACATAACATGATGTCAAGAAGAAATATCTCTTAGTGCAACAAAGTTTCTTTCATTGGAGCCTTGCTCCACTGGTTGATCAAGGAGATGGGATTCAGTCATGCAAAGAAAACCATGTTTGTTTCAAGCCTTTACAGGAGGGACTGTTTCTAAATATGGATATTTCAACAATCATGTTCTTTTACAGCAGGGTCGAATAATTGATTTCCTGTTAGCAAATCAAAATGTTGAAAGTCTTTTAAAGGTTGATTGGCGACATGGGATCTTGAGGGCACTGCCAAGGAAAATGGAAGATTACTAATGCAATCTGCAGGGAAGATTACTAATGCAATCTGCAGGGCATGAAAGAAGCCCAAACAGCATTAAAAGAAAAGTGTAGTGTAAGTAGCAAGGACAGGGATGATGAGAAAAGGTGCTCACTCAAGAAAGTCCCAGCTCCACACCATGTTAGAGAGAATAGGACACGTGATGTAATGAAGAAAACCCACGCCTTTGAAGGCTAAGGCAAACAAGGAACTCATGCATAGAGATAGGCAGTCCATGCAATGAAGATAACCACAGATGAAATGAAAATAAATCTCCGAAGAAGAGCTCACATAGGTAGTGATTCAAAAGAATGGAGGTGCCCATCATGAAGCCGCAGGGGCAAGATCAGGTAAAGAGCAATTAAATACGCCCATACACCAAATAATAGCCCACATACAAATAAAGAAGCTGCCCCTTTTTGGAGAAAATTTGCAGGGAAACTCCACGCAAAGAGCCATTCAAGAAGAGGAACACACGCATTATTTAGAGAAAGGTAGTGACAACAAGTTGAAGAAGATCACACAAGTAAAACAAAATAGGAGGAATCTACATTCTAAAACCCGTATTTAAAGTGAGGAGATGCCTCCAATAAAAGATCAGCACCAAGCAAAGTGTGTCCACAACATGTTAAAGGAGAATCCACGCATTCAGACAAAGAAACCATCTTACAAAGCAAGAAGCCAACGCATTGAATGAAGCTACAAGGCAAAGGGTTTTATCCCATATTGATTATGTGGGAGGCTTTTTGAATCTTTAAATACAATGAGACACGCATCCTATGGTGTCTTGAAGATAGCGGCTTTTTAAAGCCAGCGTGTGTTAGAGGGGCCTGCATGTTGGGGTCAGGGACAATATTTTGACATCCAACTTATAAGACTGAGCCATGTGTATGAATGTAAGGTAGTTTGAAAGTAATTACGATGTTATGACCACCGTATGGTCACAAAAGCAAGATCCAAAGCTCTACAGGGTTACGCTCGTGTATGGGCAAAAGTTCAAATATTAGGTTCTTCGATGCTACAGGGTTCATGCACCCAAAAGAGCGTAAAAAAATTTTAAAGTACCTCCAGGGATACGCTCATGGTTGTAAGAGCATAAAAGGAAAATTTTGAGCGTATTAGCAGGAGAATGAAGAGGGTAGGTTTACGCTCCTCCGTAAGAGCGTAAAGCAACATTTGAAGCATATGGTCGGGAAGCAACATTTGAAAGACCTCTGACCCTACGAGAAGTAAGGTGGCTGAGCAGATGCACATAAAGAGAAAAATGAGATCCTTTGATGCTACAGGACAGGATAGGAGTATATTCATAAAATATTAAAGCATTATAGCCCCGTATGAGCGTGAAGGTAAAATGAGAAGGTCCCGATGCAATGAAAAATGATGAAAATGTATGCACATAAAACTAATCCTTATGGTGCACAGTGGTATGGGGAAGCTAATGGTGATATTTAGAGGAGGAATTAATTAATTAATATTTCAAATGTCACAGCCAGTCAGACTTTGACAAGTGACGTGGATAGGAAACTTTGAACATAAAAGTGAAAATGAAAATCAAATTCAAAGAAGCTTCAAACGCACATGGTGAAAGTCTTGAATAAATTTAAAGTTTTTATATAGTCTTGACTATATAAATTTTAAATTTTTGAATTTTAATGATTTGATGCAATCCAGAACCCTAATTTTCAAATGGCCATAATAGGGCCACTTTTTGTCCAAATTAGGCACTTCAATATACCGTTGGAACCAAGAAGAAGTGAATTTTCCAAATTTGAGGTCAAAATTTGCACAGCAATTCCTTGGTTTAGTCTGCAAGCAGTTTTGTAATTTTCAGGGCATTCTCAATGGAATGATCAGAATTTAGCATGAAGCATCAAGATCAGATAAAAGGTAGATAAAAAGGCTTTATGAAGTCTAGGTGTGAAGAAAATCAATTTCAAATGGTTTTCTTGGCTTCTAGAAGTCAAATTTTAACTGATTTTCACTTTTTCTTTGAGTAAAGTTTAGGGATCAAAATCAGTTATTCCCCTTATCAGATATTTGAGATATTTTGTTCTAGTAGAGGCCTAATGATGAAGATTTGATTCACCAATTTAGGGGAGAGATTAGAGCATTGTTTTAACCTGTTGAGAAGGTTTTCCTAGTGGACAAATGTCATGTTTTGATCAAATCTGAGATTTCTTCTCCTATATCTTTCTTTTTCTCATCTATTGTAAGGGTTCCAGTCTTGGTCACTGAAAAACCAATTGGATCCAATCTTTGGAGAAAAACCAGTCACTGCTATGATACCATGTTTTGGATCTAGTTTTGATGTGTTCCCATACTGTGATACCACATATTTTTTAGTGAACAGTAGTAGGAAAGATAATACAGATAGTTTAGGTCTTTTAGGTGTTTATATGTTTTGATTGCATTCATATAAATGTATTATTTCAAGGAAATTAATACAAAGGAGCAAAATTTTCATTAGTTTCATTCTGATTCTCATCTCCCTAATCAGTGATCTTTAATGTTTTACAATCTTTGAACAAAGAGCTTAGGTTTTACTTGTAGTCCCTTAAGGCTATATGTTGTTTCATTGTTGCCTATAACTCAAGTAGTTATGTAAATGCTTTAGGGGAATTAACAGGGTTGCAAGTTTACTGATGGGGATATCATGTAAGAATGAGATTCAAATTGAACATGGATGTCTATTTATAAGGTGAATGGATAGATCGTATATCTAAAGATACAAATAAGTCTCAGATATCTATATGTATGTGATTAATTCATGGAATTGCCGAATAGATAAGAAACTGATCATTTATAGGATGACTTGTTCATGCTGCTGCATATTAGGGGTTTTTGTTGAATTCAAAATATTTTATTCAAATAAATTTAGTTTTTCATGTCTTATAGTGGGCTGAAAGGAATTAACCCTCACTTAGCTTATGAATGTTGTAGATTTCCATTCAGCTACTATAGATCTATGTCATTGCATAAGTTATTAGGAGGAATAAGGGTTTTCATATGCTATTAATAGGTTCAAATTTATGTTTTAAATGCACTGGTACCATATCTTAGAACCTCAAGGTTAACCCACCTAGGTCTTGCAGAGCCTGAAGTGAAGAAGGAGTTATGCCTTATAGTTGGTCCAAGACTGCAGTCAGGTGTATCTGTCATAGGAAATTGCTAGCCTTAGATGCATTCATCTGGTTTCTTGGTCATTTTCAAAACTATTAAATCAGGAGGCAACAAGATGGTGACTCTGCTGGGGACTCTATGAAGAAATTCATTGTTAGAATTATTGGAATCTCTGGTATAAATAGCAAGGTCATGAAGTGTTTTCCGTTTCTTTGTTGAAGATTCATGTCTCCTAGTAAGGTTTTATCCATTTGCAGTAGTATGTTGTGAGAATTGAATGTAAATTGTGTTCTATGACTGTTATAAGTCTATCTTCAATTAGTTCAGTCTTTGCAAGTGCTGTTGAGAAAGTTTTAGAGTCAAGAATCGGTTTATAAAGTGTAAATTCTTTTCAAGATGATAATGATCTGCAAGTTTCTCTTACATTGAAGGTCTAGTTCAGATTTTATTTCTCACAAAGTGTGAGTGGTGACTCTCAAATCTCTGTACCAGTTTGTTCCTAGTTGATTTCATTGCAAAATTTTGAAGGACTTTCAGTTGTATGGGTAGATCTAAAACTGTTTATAGTTTCTTGGAAAGGAAGTTTTAAAGTGTTGTTTGCAATCTACTATTATAAAAGTTTTGAATGATAAAAATGAATCACATTAGTGATTTCATTTAGTTCTCCTAAAGGAGATGGAGACTCTACAAAGTTTGATCAGTGTGTAAAGGATTTTTAGTCTTGCTCCTATGCCAAATCAGTAGATCTGAGGTTTCAGACAACAACACGTAAAGGTATTTTAGTTTTCATATCTTTTTCATTCATGAAAGTTAAATGGTAGAAATGGATGCCTCCATCTAGTGGTTTCAGCACTAAGAAAATAGAGGTAGAGTTTTATAAGTTTATAAGATGGATTCTGAGTCTAGGTCTGAAAGTGATGTGCCAACTCTTGAAAGTGTTCGTGCAAATATTGCTAGATTGAAAAGAAAGATTCATGATAAGACTATCTTAATGTTAAGAAGTACAATTGGTGATATTAAGGGTCTTAGTGGATTTCAAATTTACATGAAATTCAAATTAGTAGTTATGAATCTTGATTAGTTTTTCAGACCTGAGGAGTCTTCCTGGCCAGTGGTGCTCTTAGAAGTTTTTATGCCACGTTCGATTGATTGGACAGCCAAGATAAGATTAGATGATATGTGTGAAATCCAAGATTTTATCATGGAGGTTGAAAATTTTTTGAAAGCTAATGAGTCTAATGTTAACAAATGTAATGAATCTGTTGAAGATGATATGGAAAATGAAGAGTCTTAATTTTATGAATCAGAGAATAGTAATCAGCAACCTAATAATAGGCATAATGTGGGTTCATCTTCTTATGATAATGAATATAAAGAAGAGGGATAGTCTGATAGTAGTAATGGTCTTCCTTCTAGTGATGAATGTGATTGTGTTAAGATGACAATTGTTGAGGTGTTGTCATAAGAAGAAGATCTATGAGATAATCAGAATTCTGATTTTTAAGAATATGTTACTAATAAGTCTACTATTGTAAATTTTCCAAGCCATCTGGATAATAATCATAGCCAAGGAGAAGAAACTAAGGATGGAGTCTTGTTAAGCGTTGATGAGATTTCTAATTTTTTGGCTCATTATTTTGAAAGGTATGCTAATCTATCCAAGGATGTTGGTGCTTTTCTATGTTTTTCAATTTCATATGGTGAATTCTATTCTCCTAAATTTGATGTTGAAGAAGATGTAGTTTCAGAATATGCTCTGTCAAGTTTCAGAGGAGTATGTGATGGTAATTCACGGATCAATACACATGATGACTTCTATATTGAAAATGAAAATGTAGAGACTAGATCTATTGCTGATTCATTGTTTTCTTCTTTTCATGAAGATGAGATAAATTCAGATAGCCCATGTGATGAGGAAAGAAATAGTAATGAAATGGTTTATCCTAGTGAGTTATTTGAGGAAGAAATTGATACGGATTAGCACATTGTTTGAATGTAATTTCATGATAATTCTTGTGGTTTGAGGTCTAATAATTTGTTGGAATGTGAAGAAGATGTAGCATATGTTCAATCTAATTTATGGAGTATTGATATTTCAAATGAGGAGAAATTAGATTCTACATACTCTTCACACCCGGAGGCACAATGTGAGTTACAAATTGATTCATGTAACTCGTTGAATGAAATAAAGGACCAAGCTTTTGTGTTTTTGGTTGAAGGAATCCATGATTCAGTTAGTTGTGATCAGTTTCAGTTTGTTTTCAGTTGTTATGATCATGTTGATTCATATTTTCATAGTGAGCAAGATGAAAAAAGTATGTCTGATTTTTATATGCACTATGAAGATGATGATAGTTTTGTTTTGCCTAATGAGCTGATTGCAAATGTTGATGTGCTGGGTGAAACCAATGGAAATGAGAATTTCAGTTTACCTCTACAAATTGCAAATGAAAATCAAGTGTATCACAGAGGTAAGGAGTTCTGAAACTTTTCGGTGGCCCGGGGCCATCGCTTGTACAAAGTAGAGGTAGTTATTTTTTGCTTTCAATAAAGTTGTTCGAGAGAAGTTTTTGTTGTTTAGGTGTGTGGTTTTCTTCTCCCAGAGATCTAAAATCATTCCATGCCCACAAGGGGCATGCATCCCCAGATAGAGCCATTGTTGGCGCTCAAAATTGCGTTCTCATTTTGAGCATTTATTTGAAATTTTGAGTCAAATCAAGCCCCATAAATGCATATGTACCCGGCTGGACCTTTGAGCCCCATGAGGTGTTTAATGTTTCTAACACCCTCCATTTAATGCATTTAAGTGTTCCATGATGATAAATTGACATTCTGAGTCATTCTGTGAAGTCCTGTTTAGAGCATTTGCCAAATCTGCATTTTACCCGAAGTGTCAAACAATGACAAGAGGCTATGTTTGTGATTGAATATCTTGTGCCCAAAATTATTTCATGACTCGCTGCTTTGGGAGTATATAGTTTCCATATCCAAGAACTTATGTTTTATATTTTGAGTCATTTCAAGTCCGTTTGACTAGGTCTTGAATCCCTCAAAGTTGGTCATTTACTATTTTTATGCTTTTGCAATTAATTTTGAATTTTGGAAAGCCTTATTTGACATGTTATAACTTTTGACCAGTTGACCCAAATGCTAAAATTCCTTTTCCATTGTATTGTAGATGTCAGAGACTTGTTATGTTTCAAGTTTTAGCTTATGATGAATCCATTTGATTAGTTTTCAAATGCGATTCCAAATGCAATTTTTAAAGTTATACTTGTGTCAAGAAATGTAGATGCGTCGGAACCCCTATTTGTGATATTGAATCTTGAAATTCATGATTTCTTGAATCAAATGGATTGTACCACTATTTTTTCCTCTAAAAATACTCCAAGTGTGTAAGTTTTTTAGGTCATGATGAATCTATTTGCACACTTTTCCAGGTCCATTCCATTTGCAAAAATCGCTTTCTAACATGGTTTCCAGTCTGCAAACCCAAGTAGCCTAATTTGACCGCTCACCATTTGTGTCTTGTTATTTTTCATGAGCCCAAATCATAGAACCATAATATCCTCGTGACAAAGAACCAATGTCCCAATTTTTGTTTTCCCATGTGTCCATTTGCCCAATTTTCAAAGCCAAATCCAAACCCAATTTATTACTTTCTAACATGTTTACTTGCAGGTAATTCTGAGAAGGCAACTTTGATGGCGAATATATTTTGACTGGGAATTCGTCATAAGATAAGATTTGAAAGGGTACAAGTGTACGAAACAAAGATTCAATGTGCCAGATTTCAAAGCTCGGTCAGGTGTGTGGATCAGTTTTTAAAGCCAACCAATAGGCCTTGTTAGCAGAAAATCATAGTTTGCATAAAGTGGGTAAATAAGTTCTAAATGATTGTTTCAATTCTTGATTCTAATTTTGATCAATATCAAAGTTTCAATGGATCAGTTTAGAATATCAGTTGTTCAGGAATGAAAAAAAATTTAGCTGAACCCACTTTGGGGCCTGGCTAATTGCATCAGACTGATACAAGATGAGAGATATCTACAATGAAATTGATCAAGCATCTAAATTTAGTTCAACTATATGAGGTCATTTCTAGAAATACAAAAAAATTACATTATTCTTGAGTTTGCATCGGGAAGCAACACCATGTCCCCAGCTCCTTCCACTTTGCCTATGGCAAGACAAAGTCTTGAAGATGTGATATTTCACTATAATGTTACAATTATACCCAACTTTGGGCCTCTTATTAACAAGACTCTGTTGAAGGAAATAGTGTGTAAAATGAAGGAAGTTTTTGACCAGAGCAAGTTTAGTGGCAAAGATATGTATATTTCTTATTATGATGGAGGTGAGAGCATGCTTACTGTTGGAAATCTTCCTCAACGTAATACCGAGTGCACTATGCTTTTTGAAGAGATAGTAAGAAATGGAAAAAATGAAGAATTCAATGTTGAGATAAGTTTTGCTGCTAAGATCTATTTGAAGTCCCTTGAAGCATTTTTATTTTCAAGGAGTTGTAGCCTACAACTATGAGGATGCATTGAGGTTTTTGAACATAGTTCTTACACAACATGATGTCAAGAAGAAATATCTCTTAGTGCAACAAAGTTTCTTTCATTGGAGCCTTGCTCCACTAGTTGATCGGGGAGATGGTATTCAGGCATGCAAAGAATACCATGTTTGTTTCAAGCCTTCAGAGGAGGGACTATTTTTGAATATGGATATTTCAACAATCATGTTTTTTACAGCAAGGTCAAATAATTGATTTCCTGTTAGCAAATCAAAATGTTGAGAGTCTTTTAAAGGTCGATTGGCGACATGGGATCTTGAGGGAGCTGCCAAGTAGAATGGAAGATTACTCACGCAATCCAAAGGGCATGAAAGAAGCCCAAACAACATTGAAAGAATAGTTCAGTGTAAGTAGCAAGGGCAGGGGCAATGAGAAAAGGTGCTCACTCAGGAAATTCCCAGCTCCACGCCATGTCAGAGAGAATAGGACATGTGATGTAATGAAGAAAACCCATGCCTTTGAAGGCTAAGGCAAACAAGGAACTCATGCATAGAGATAGGCAGTCCACACAATGAAGGTAACCACCAATGAAATCAAAATAAATCTCTAGAGAAGAGCTCACACAGGTAGTGATTTAAAAGAATGGAGGTGCCCATCATGAAGCCATAGGGGCAAGATCAGGTAAAGAGCAATCAAAGATGCCCATATAGCAAACAATAGCCCACGTACAAATAAAGAAGCCGCCCCTTTTTGGAGAAAATTTGCAGGAAAACTCCACGCAAAGAGCCGTTTGAGAAGAGGAACACACGCATTGTTTAGAGAAAGGCAGTGACAGAAAGTTGAAGAAGATCATGCAAGTAAAACAAAATAGGAGGAATCTACATTCTAAAACCCACAGTCAAAGTGAGGAGACACCTCTAGTCAAAGATTAACACCAAGCAAAGTGTGTCCATGACATGTTAAAGGAGAATCCACACATTCAGACAAAGAAACCGTCTTACAAAGCAAGAATCCAATGCATTGAATGAAGCTGCAGGGCAAAGGGTTTTATCCCATATTGATTATGTGGGAGGCTTTTTGAATCTTTAAATACAATGAGACACGCATCCTATGGTGTCTTGAAGACAGCAGCTTTTTAAAGCCAGTGTGTTTTGGAGGGGCCCACATGTCGTGCTCATAGGGTCAGGGTCAATATTTTGACATCCAACTCATAAGACTAAGCCATGTGTATGAACATAAGGTGGTTTGAAAGTAATTATGATATTATGACCACCGTATGGTCGAAAAAGAAAGATCCAAATCTCTACAGGGTTATGCTTGCTTATGGGCAGAAGTTCAAATATTAGGTTCTCTAGTGCTATGGGGTTCATGCACTGAAAAGACCATAAAAAAAATTTAAAGTGCCTCCGGGGATATGCTCATGGCCATAAGAGCATAAAAGGAAAAGTTTGAGCATATGAGCGAGAGAATGAAGAGGGTAGGTTTACGCTCCTACATTGGACGTAAGAGCATAAAGCAACATTTGAAAGACCTTTGACCCTACAGGAAGTAAGGTGGCTGAGCAGATGCACATAAAGGGAAAAATGAGAGCCTCCAGTGCTATATGACAAGATAGGAGGATATTAATAAAATATTAAAGCATTATAGCTTCGTGTGAGCGTGAAGGTAAAATGAGAAGGCCCCGATGCTATGAAAAATGATGAAAACATATGCACGTAAAACTAATCCTCAGGGTGCATGGTGATACAAGGAAGCTAATGGTGATATTTAGAGGAGGAATTAATTACTTAATATTTCAAATGTCACAGCCAGTCAAACTTCAACAAGTGGCATGGACAGGAAACTTTGAACATAAAAGTGAAAATGAAAATCAAATTCAAAGAAGCTTCAAACACACATGGTGAAAGTCTTGAATAAATTTAAAGTTTTTATATAGTCTTGACTATGTAAATTTTAAATTTTTGAATTTTAATGATTTGATGCAATCCATAACCCTAATTTTCAAATGGCCATAACAGGGCCAATTTTTGTCCAAATTGGGCACTTCAATATACCATTGGAACCAAGAAGAAGTGAATTTTCCAAATTTGAGGTCAAAATTTGCATAGCAATTCACTGGTTCAGTCTATAAGTAGTTTTGTAATTTTCAAGGCATTCTCAGTGGAATGAGCATAATTTAGGATGAAGTATCAGGATCAGATAAAAGGCAGATAGGAAGGCTTTATGAAGTCTGGGTGTGAAGAAAATTGATTTCAAATGGTTTTCTTTGCTTCTAGAAGTCAAATTTTAACTGATTTTCACTTTTTCTTTGAGTAAAGTTTAGGAATCAAAATCAGTTATTCCCCTTATCAAATATTTGAGATATTTTGTGTTGGTAGAGGCCTAATGATGAAGATTTGATTCACCAGTTTAGGGGAGAGATTAGGGGGTTGTTTTAACCTGTTGAGAAGGTTTTCCTAGTGGACAGATGTCATGTTTTGATCAAATCCAAGATTTCTTCTCCTATATCTTTCTTTTTCTCATCTATTGTAAGGGTTCCAGTCTTGGTCACTGAGAAACCAGATGGTTCCAATCTTTGGAGAAAAACTAGTCACTATTGTGATACCATGTTTTGGATCCAGTTTTGATGTGTTCCCATACTGTGATACCACATATTTTTTAGCAATTTCTCTTGTATGAACAGCAGTAGGAAAGATAATATAGATAGTTTAGGTCTTTTAAATGTTTATATGTTTTGATTGCATTCATATAAATGTATTGTTTCAAGGAAATTAATTCAAAGGAGCAGAAATTTCATTAGTTTCATTCTAATTCTTGTCTCCCTTATCAGTGATCTTCAATGTTTTACAATCTTTGAACAAAGAGCTTAGGTTGTAGTTGTAGTCCCTTAAGGCTGTATGTAGTTTCATTGTTACTTATTTCTCAAGTAGTTATGTAAATGTTTCAGGGGAATCAATAGGGTTGCAAGTTTATTGATGGGGATATCATGTAAGAATGAGATTCAAATTGAACATGGATGTCTATTTACAAGGTGAATGGATAGATCGTATATCTGAAGATACAAATAAGTCTCAAATATATATATGTATGTGATTAATTCATGGAATTGCTCAATAGATAAGGCACTAATCATTTACAGGATCACTTGTTCATGCTGTTACATATTAGGGGTTTTTGTTGAATTCAAAATCTTTTATTCAAATAAATTCAATTTTTCATGTCTTGTAGTGGGCTAAAAGGAATTAACCCTCACTCAACTTATGAATGTCCTAGATTTTCATTCAGCTACTGTAGATCTATTTCATTGCATGAGTTATTAGGAGGAATAAGGGTTTTCATCTACTATTAATAGGTTCAGATTTATGTTTTAAATGCACTGGTACCATATCTCAGAACCTCAAGGTTAACCCGCCTAGGTCTTGCAGAGCCTAAAGTGAAGAAGGAGTTATGCCTTATAGTTGGCCCAAGATTGCAGTCAAGTGTATCCGTCATAGGAAATTGCTAGCCTTAGATGCATTTGTCTGGTTTCTTGGTCATTTTCAAAACTGCTAAATCAGGAGCCAACAGAACTAATGTGTGATATATCAATTAAGTATACATTTCCATACATACCACTCTTGCTTACTTTTAGTTTCTATGATCACCTTCTCTATTGGATTTGGTGACCTTAGCTCCATTTACTCCACTATTCCCATCTTTTGTTTTCCTTTTCCATTTCTAGTTCATTTCATTCCTAATTTTCTCAATGTCCACTTTGCCTTTGCCTTTGTCTTTTGTCTGATTTGCTAAATGTACTTGACTCCTATAATTCTTTCTTTGTGTCAAAACTTGTGACATTTGGAACATGCATTGTCAGGTGCACAGTTCTTCCTCTAATTTGTCTAGTAAGGTTTTTTTTGTGATCATTCATATGCTATATGCCCATACTTATGGTAGTTATAGCAATATCCTTCAAATTTAGGTGTAGAAGTTGCATTCCTCAGTCTTGACCTACACTCATGTATTTGATGTCCTTGTTTCTTGTAGTAAAAATAGAAACCAATAAAATTAGGTTTAGAATTTTGCATACCATGTTTTCTTTGACAGATATTTGTATTATGACCAATTTTTCCACAGTGATAGCATGTTGGTTTGTCCTTTGATTTTTTGTTCCTTAGTTCTCCATTTCTAGATGATTCTCCTTCCGTAGTGCACGAATGTCCTAACCCATCAGAATAACTTGATGACTTCATAAGTTCTTCAAAGTACTTCATTACTTCTTTAGGTTTGTTGAATTTCTCCATAGACACTTTCTCAACTTTTAGTTCATTCCTTAGTATGTCATTCTGTGATTTAAGATTTGCAATTTCCACATCCTTGTGATTCAATTCCTAATTTGCAAGCATTATTTTATTCATCATGTCCAATTGTGTATCTTTGAGCTTCTACACATATGATATCCTTTCTTCAAGTTTGGTAGTCATTACTCTTTTTTCTTCTTCAACCATAGTCCTATCTTCTTCAAAATTCTTCTTTTGTTCATTCACTTCACATAGTCTTACTAATTGGATTACATGTTCTCTTTTTAGTCTACTTATTTCTTCATTTAGGAGTTTGTTATTGTCAAGTAGATTTGTAGATGTTTTTTCATTTGGATTGATTGGTTCAAACAATCCTTTAGTCTCAATTTCTTCATATAAAAATTGTTTTATCTGAATGACAATTTCCTTTCTCCTTTTAGGGAATCCTTCGAATCTTGTCTTGCCTTCTCAAATTTCTACAGTATGAGTTGGGTGTCAATCACATGATTGTCAATAACCTTGTCTAGTTTGAAAGCCTCCATCTCCAAAATCTAATCTCCAAGTGATTAAGCTTCTCTCAAAGAACCAGTGCTCCAATACCAATTATTGATTGATGGAGGTATAAATAGGATAAACAAGATACTAAGAGGGGGTGAATTATAATCTTAAACACTTAAACTTTTCACCAATTCACTCACACCTATCAATTTACTTGTGCATGTAAAACTTCTAATGTAAATATGTTGTAACATATAAATATGATCAATTGCATGCATTAAAATAAAACACATAACATAATATTTTTTACTGAGAAACCCTCCAAGGTGAAGGTAAAATTAGGGTGGGGACTAATCCACAAATCTTTATTACTATAGTAATAAAGTTAGCCAGCTAAGGTTACAATGTTTGATCATAAGATATGATCTACCCTATGAGGAGCTAGCCCTGTTAAAGGCTTAAGAGACTGATAGATCTCACCTTCTTAGAGGATTTAACACTTACAACAAAGTAAGGACACTATTGGAGATTTACAAAGATCTGTTAAGACCACTCTATTAAGAGATTTACCCTAATTCAAGTCAGTTAAAATTGATTTAGTGCCTGACTCTTAGTTTTCTCTACAAGTTGATTTCAAGTCTTCTCCTTGCTAACTGATCCTCTCCTCTGATTTGATATTACCTATTTTTCCCTTTCACTTCACTGTTATAAATAGGTCACTTTCTCTATTAGATGATAATAGAACTCTTCACTAACTTCTAATATGATCTCAATCCTTCACTTTACTCCTTTTTTCCATGCATACACTTCTCCATTCTTTCTCTTTCTCTTTCTTGCACATGCATCTCTTTGATCTAGGTTAAGAAAAGTTTCATAAAGAGTTTTCTAGATTCTTCCATAATAGCCTCTCCATCTGAATCATTCATCGCACAGCAGAGGGATCTATGATTTTTTTTGTGTAAATATTTTATAACAACCTCTACACTACATGTATTAAATGTTCTATAACAACCTCTACAAAATTAAAGTGTTCCTTCCGAGTTAGCTTGATAATTATTTTGCCTAAAACTTTGTTCCATTCCTAACTTTTATGTAAACTCTACATTGCTCGATCTTTACTATGTCCTGATGCTCGACATGTATTGTGCTTGACACAGACTATATAACTTGGCACTTTTATACTTGATACTTTCTTAGTTGATGTTGAGCTCAGATTGTATTGAAATACTCGATGACCATAAACTTACTCAGCTCCTGTAGAGCTTGGTACATACTTGTTTGTATACATGACTTGACCTCTATAGAGTAGCTCAATCATAGTGATGACCATTTTAATCTACCTTGTAAATGATTTAGTGGTTGACACTAATAGACAAGAATGGTTAGAGATACCAACATAGTAATCATTGACTTTCTTCTTCTTCCTTTGACTGATTATTGCACATTTTTCCAATCAAATACTTTTGGCCATCAATGGCAACACTTCATACTCTTTTCATCCTTTGTGCCAAAAAAACTTATAGGGTCAACAACTTCCCCCTTTATTATTAATGGAAAAAATCATTTACCAACATTCTCCCTTTCTTTTTTACAAAGTTTCTTTAATGGAAACATTTTTTACCGTTCCTTTACCTAAGCTTATATATGGACTTGACCAAAATTTGTTAGAAGCTCCTCCTAACAATATGTATGTCTCTCTTTATTCTTATTTTATCTTTCTATTCTTTTCTTGTTCCTATTCTTCCTCTTGTTTTTCCTTTTATCTTCTCCCCTTTTCTTTTTAAGTGTATTTTCCCCCTTTTTATATTCTCCCCCTAGTGTTGAACCTTTTCTTTCTCCCTATTTCTATATTCTCCCCCTTTTCATCATCAATGACAAAAGGTGTTGTAGGGTGGCTACAAGCTACTGAATATGTCTTGGTATTGACCCTATATGATGGCAAGATGAGTATCCCTTATTTCATTAGATTTTTCAGAGCAATGATCTCACTCTTTACCTATCCTAAGAGTTCTTTGAGTTCACTTGTAGTGTTGTCTAAAACTCTATTGACTAGTGCATCTATATTTTTAATTTGTGTTTGGATGATGCCTATCATTTGGGATACCTTTTATTATACTTCTATCAGTCAAATTTCCTTTTTCTCTTGCTCATCTTTGAACTGATGAATAAGAGTTGATATCCCTTAGGTCTTGGTTAGACAATCAATTGCAAAATCAATACTACATTGAACTTATCCTTCAATGTTTATAGCTCATGTTGATCATGTTTTAGCTTTTGTTCTAGATTCGGTGAGTTTGTGTGGTTCTATTACATGACTAGTGCTGAAGTTTGAAAAAAAAAATAAGTTTGTCCCTTGCTTCATGTTGGGTGGTCATGTTCCTCTCCACTAGATTGTACAAATTGTTCATTCTTTTGGCTTCAAGCTTCTTTTCTACCAGTGCTTCTACATATCCTTGAGCATTTTTTACCTTGTTAATCAATTTGGAGAGTTAATTGATGAGATCTGTATTAAGTTCATATTGGAAATTTGAGATTAATTTAGCATTGATGTTTCTAGTGATTACTAGTGTTATTTCTCATTGTTTCTTTTTTAGTTCTCCTTGCCTCTTTAAGTACTACTTGTACTCATTGATTTATTCTAGGTGTATGTCTTCAATCTTTTATTTCTTTTTAGCTATGAGAGAATCGAGTTTCTCGTTTCCTTTTGTTGCACTAACATCCTTCTCATAGAATTCTCCTTCATACTTAAAGCATGAAGGTGATGATGATGATGAAGACATTGTCATATGTCTAACTGACCTTGTCTTCTTCCTAGAATATTCAACACCTATTGTTCTTGATACCACTTGGTTCTCTCTTTTTTATTGCATTTCCATGTGTCTTTCATTTAGACACTTTTGATCATAAAGATGTGGGTCTAGTTGTGACATCTTGGCCTTCTCTATGTGGCTTTGCTTCTTCTTCAGCTTCTTTACCTCCCTTTTATGGTGGTTCTTGTTCCTCCATTTCAAGGGGCTTTTCCTCTGAAGGTTTTCATCTAGTATTTGTACCAATTCAAGTGATTTATCCCTATCATCCCCAACCTTCTCTGGTGATGAGTCAATAGAGATGGTCATTATTTTGATTGTTCCATCAAATTTTTGTCAAGTCATGCCCAATTTGTTGACTTGGCACATTCCTCTATGGGTTTTTTCACTACCCTGTGTAACTGGTGGGGTGACTACCGGTTGCTCATCCTTTTTAGCTTTAGTTATAGGCCTTTCTACATCAATTTCCTTGGTTTTTGTTGACTCCTCTTAAGTTACACTAGTTTATATATATATATCTCTTCTTGTAGGACATCTTCCTCCCTTTGAGGACTAGGAGTTTCTTATCTCCTCTCTTTAGTTTTTCTCTCTATCTCAACTCTTGAGTTGGTTTTGTCCTCTCTTGGCTTAGTTTTAGCTACTTCCTTGACCTTTGAGCTAGATGGTTGCTTTATACCTACCTAATTTTTCTTTAAATAAGTATCAACATTTGGAGTTATTTCCTTCAAATGTTGGGCTTTGGTTTCCCATGTCTAATTGATTTGACTAGTTTAGATGTATATAACATATCTTGTGTTGTTGAACCTTCCTCTATATACTTTTTTTAAGAACATCTTTTGAGACTCATTTGTCCTTGGTCTCATCTTGATTATATAATCTTCTACCATTTTCTCATAGTCCTTTCTTCCCATGCTCAATTCATCATTTAATATTTTTCTCAATTCCTTGGGTAATGATAATCCAATATCATATGATTTCTTTCTATTATCCTCATGCTAGTTAATACAACACTTATAGCCTTGGTCATAGTTTCTATAGAAAATCTTAAAAATCTATTCTAAAGAATAGTATAATCATGCTTCTTTACAATTGTATTCACAATTTTACTGATGGGAACTGGTTTAGATTTCTTCTTATCTTACTTTGGTGCCAATGATGCTTCCACTTCTTCTTCCTTAGTGGCCTCAATAATCATAGCTACTCCAGTTACGTCTCCTTCAGATTTGATTTCCTCAGCCTCAGGTTTCTCTGGTGAGGGTTATTTTCTTTTGAGTGCTTGAGTTGTGTGAGGGGGACTCATTACCAATTCTTCTTCCATTTCCTTGGTGCTTGCCACTTTGAATTTCATTTCTAAAAATGATTTAGGTTCCTAACTCCTTGTTACTCTCTGTGGAGTTGGCTTTTCAGCTTTCTTCTATTCCAAGAGAAGCTTGTTTCTTATCTCTACACAAATGCCAAACATTGGGAAAAATGGGGATTTCATCTGATGTGATTAACCTTTCTATGTAGGTTCAAGCCTCCTCGTCTTTTACTTTATATCCAAATGGTATTAACCATAGAGTTCTTGTTTGAGCTGAGCACACAATACACTTGGTCGTGCTTGCCAAAAAGAAAACTTTGTCTTTGTAGCTTTCCACTAGATTCATGGGTATTCACTCTCTCTTATTCATCTCCTTTTGGAACCCTTTGAAGTATTCCCATTTCATGGCATTCCCTTTGTCTTCCAGTTTCCTGTATAGTGCTCTTATTTGAGTCATGACTAGTTGGTCTTCACTCCGCTTGACGTTTGGGGATTCAGGAAATTCTTCCCTTGGGTAGAAGAAAATGCATATAAGTATGGATCCAAACTATAAGGTTTGATCTTGATGATCATTCATTACCTTTCTCATGTTCTTGATTCTCTACATATGTAGTTATCTGCATAGGTCAACCTTTGACTTGTTGTAGATGATCTAAACTACTTTGTATGTTATGTTGGTGGGAACAAAGTTTTCCCTACTAGTGTGGCAAAATTTATATCCCAACACCATGGTTGCAAACCTTAACTTAGGGTTTTGAATTTCATGCATAGTGAAACCCATACTATATTATGTCATCATTCCTCCACTCAATGAAGTTTGTTTCCTCATTGAGACAACATTTATTGATAGATCAATGCCAAATGCATTGTACCCAATTACCTTTTCAACTAGGACCTCTATGATTTTTTATGGCTTGTCCAACCATATGTATTATTCATAAATTTTGCATAGAAAAAATCTTACCCATTCTTCATGGAAGAAGTTGGGTATTTTCATGACTCTAATTAGCATGGATTCCAAACAATCTTTTTATTCTTCCTTTAGGGCTTCTTCAGAGAAAAAAGTGTCATACAACTCTCTTATCTTATTGTCCCTAATATGTTGGATTTTGTACTTCCAAATATGTGCCAACATCTTTTGTGAGCAATACATCATTATGAAGTAACAATAGTGAAATTTCATTCTCTACATCCTTCCCCTTTGCTATGATTGTTTGGTACTTAAGGCAATTACTTTTCCTATAGTCGATTAGATTCACCTTGCTGATTTCTTCAACCACTACTTCCTCTTAATTCAAGATTATTCATTGAGAAGAACTATAAAAGATTCTTCTTGCAAGTGATACCTTCACAACTTTATTGTCTATCTCTTAGGTTTTTTTAATATGAAAGCACAAGTGATTTAAATAATTCAAATTATCAAATGACTCTTTGATCCAAGGAGAGAAAGATTAACGAGGGCCAAAGACAAACCCAAGAATCCAAACCAACCTTGAAGAGTAAACACAATAGAAGGAAACACACAAAGAGAATAGCACCACAGAGAGAGAGAGAGAGAGAGAGAGAGAGAGAGAGAGAGAGAGAGAGAGAGAGAGAGAGAGAGAGAGAGAGAGATATTCTTTTATTGATTCATCAAATGATTAGTATACATGCCCAGCTGTAAGGCCTTCTAGATTATGGCCAAATACAAAATACATTCCAGATCCAAGATCCAACTTAATATTCACACTTCCAAACACATGTGCAATAGAATTTTTCTAGTCCTTCCCATTCTACCCTAACTCTAAGCCTAAACACCCTATTTATACTTTCCAAAATGGCTCATGAAAGATTCTAGAACATTACAAAACATAAAGACCAACCCAAAAATGGTCTACACACATCCCAAGACAATATCTTACCATAAACATTATGATCAAAATAAATCTTGCAAGTTAGCTCCTATCAAAAATGCAGAAAACTATTTCAAAATGCTGACACTTGGCATCAACAGGAAAACTCGACACATGAAGGATCACTTGGCACATGATGGATCACTCAGAAATTTTTGCAACTTAGCAATGACTATAACTTGACAACAAATGGCAGAATGAACACAAATGAGAAAGATAACACATCAACCTAGGATGCTCCTACATCAGACAACTAGACTAGAAAGAAATGATTGTCCTAAATCATTGAGATGTCACAACCTAAGCTGAATCTAACTCAAATTAAGAAATCCATGTAGCATCTTCAACTGGTCTATTTTTCCACTTCACCAAATATTCATAGTACTCTTTTCCTCTTGTTCTTTTACCAACTCTCTGATCTAATATCTATTAAACCTTTCAATCTTCTTCTTAGGATAATCATCAGGTATAGAAACTTCATCATCTAACTCATGATACTTATATAGATCAGTAACATTGAATATAAGAGATATGTCCATGTCATCAGGTAACTCAACTTCATAAGCATTTCCACTGTCAAACTTCTTCAAGATCTTACAAGGTCCAAATTTATTCATCTTTAGCTTACTATTTGTCCCAACTAGAAATCTTCCTTTCTTCAAATGAACCATCACCTCATCACCAACTTCAAAAAATCATGTCTTCTAGACTTGTCAACATTCTTCTTGTACTTCTAATTACTTTGTTCCAACTTCAGCTTCACTTCCTTATGCAAAGACTACATAAAATCAAAAAATTCTTCTCATGTAGCACTTCTCTTCTCTTCACCAGCAACATCTCTTAAATTTGATACCCCTCTAGGCTTCATTCCAATAACAATATCAAAAGGTGTCTTCCCTGTACATCTATTCATAGAATTATTATATGCAAACTGAGCTTGTGCCAATACCATCTCCTAATCATGTGATTCATTTCCAATGAAGCATCTTAGCAAATTATCCAAGCTTCTATTTACAACCTCTATATATCCATCAGTCTACAGATAGAATGTAGAACTAAATTTCAACTCAGTACCCATCTTCTTACACAAAGTTCTCCAAAAATAACCAACAAACTTATTCTCTCTATTAGAAATAATACTTCTTGAATCCATGTAATCCAACAATCTCTTTGAAGAAAAGTTAGTAACATGCTCAACATTTGATATCTTCTTACATGGTATAAAATGAACCATTTTAGAAAATCTATCAACAACAAAAAATATAGAATCATACCCCTTTGTTGCTTTAGGCAATCCAAGAACAAAATACATACTAATGTCACTCCAAGGTTTCTCAAGAATAAAAGTAGGTGTATACAATTTAGCATTTTGACTTAGTCCTTTTGCAACTTGGAAAACTCTACAACTCTTCATAAATTTTTTAACATCATTATCATCTATGGCCAATAATACTTTTCCTTTAGCAAACTCAATGTCTTATGAATTCCAAAATGTCCATTGTATTCACCACCATGCTTTTCCTTATTCAAATTACTCTCATAGAAATTCTAGGGATACATAACTAAATACCTTTGAACAACATACCTTCTTGAATGAAATATGCATCATACTTACTAATGTGATCTATTAGATTTGGTGTTTTGGATTCTCTCCATGCCTCAGAAAATTAGGATCAGTATCATACAACTCTTTCATCTTATCAAAACCAAGAACTTCAACCTTCATCTCAGTCAACAAAGAACATATTCTACTCAATGCATCAACAACTCTATTACTAACTCTTCTCTTATGCTTAATCACAAATGTAAAACTTTACAAATACTCAACCCACTTCATATATCTTTGGTTCAATTTATGTTGACTTCAAAAGTACTATAAAGTTTTATGATTGGTATACAATACAAACTCCTTAGGAATCAAATAATGTGTCCACTTCTCCAAAGTTTGAAAAATATTACAAAAATCTTGATCATACACAAAATACTTCCTTTTAGCATCATCCAAATTCTCACTAAAGAAAGTAACAATTTTACCTTATTGATTCAATACAGCTCCAATGGCACTACCACTTGCATCACATTCAAAACTTGAAATACCTTATTGAAATCAGGTTAAGCCAATATAGGTAACTCAACAATATTTTGTTTCAAAGTCTCAAAAATCTTATCAACTCCATGTGTCCACTTGAATTCCTTTTTATCTCCTCATTGTCTCAATTGTAGCATTACAAACATCAATGAAATTCTTTATAAACTTTCTGTAAAAACTAGCCAAACAATGGAATGATCTTACCTCACCCACATTCTTAGGTGTAGGCCATTCCAAAATTGTTTTAACCTTCTCAGGATCCATTCTCAAACCATCAGCTAAAATAACAAATCTCAAATACATGATCTCCTCTTGTATAAAAGAACACTTTTTCAAATTAATCATCAACTTATCCTCTTTCAACCTTATGAAAGTACTAGGTGCATTAGTCAAACCAAAAGGCATAACCAACCATTCATACAAATCATCTTTTGTCTTGAAAGTAGTATTATGTTCATCACCTTCTCTAATTCTAATCTAATGATAGCCACCTTTCAAATCAATCTTGGTAAAATACTTTTTTCCACTCAAAAATCCATAATGTTATCCATCCTTGGCATAGGAAACCTATATTTCACTGTGATCTTGTTCATAGCTCTAGAATCAATATGCATTCTCCATTCTCCATTCTTCTTAGGTGCTAATATGGTAGGTACATCACATAGACTCAAACTTTCTCTGATTAAACTTTTCCCCAATAACTCATGCATTTGTCTGTTAAATTCTTCATTCTCTGTAGGTGTCAATATATATGGTGCTTTGTTTGGAAAACTAGCTATAGGAATCAAATCCATACAATGACTTATACTTTTTACTAGAGGTAAACCATCAAGAATATCTTCAACAACAATATCTTTATACTCATTTAGCAATTCTATAATTTCTTCTAGTACTTGGCTACCACTATCTATTGTTACTCGATCATTACCAGCTTCTAATGGTCAATCATTACTACCAATACTCGATCCTCTAGGAACTATAGCAAAATAAACTTGATTCTTCTTTACTTCTTTTTCAAACTGATTTCCATTAACCATGCAAATTCTCATAGTAGTACACTTAACCTCATCTAAACTTTCAATGAAAGGCAATAATATTTGCTTCTTCCCATTCACCCAAAGAGTATATTGATTCAATATTCCATCATGTACAACATATGTATCATATTGCCAAGGTCTAACCAACAAAATATGGCATTAATTCATAGGCATAATATCACGCAAAACTTCATCAAAGTAATGTCCAATCTTGAACTTCACAACACATTTCTCACTTACCAATATCTAATCCTCATCTTTGATCTAGGAAACATGATAGGGTTTGGGATGCTTTAGCCTCTATAACTAAAACTTTGTAACAAGCTCTTCTGATGCAAAATTTGAAGAACTTCCACTAGCAATGATCACCTTATAACATTTTCTAGCCATCTTACATCTAGTCTTGAAAAGACTTATTCTACGGAAAGGTTCCTTATTACTTCCCTTATTACATAAGGTTCTTCTCACCATTAGATTTTCTCCACCCTCAAGTCCACTTGGTGAACCTTCATCATCTCCTTGAATCATAGCATTTATGTTATCCTTCCCACTTTTAGAGGATCTACATTCAAAAGATCTATGTCCTTCTTTACCACATCTGAAATAATTACCATGAAAACCACCTCTAGAACAAGAATTACCTCTTCCTTGGTATGAATTAGTACCTCCTCAGTAATAATTACCACCTTTCCATTTGGTCTTGTCTTTATCATCATTCTTCCATTCAGATTTTCCTTTACTTGCACAAAACTGTCGAATCTACCACCTTTAGCATAAGATCTTCCTTTACATCTATAGAATCTACCACCTTTACATTTTTATCTTTGTTCATGCTTCTTTATCAAGATCTCCTCAACTTTCAATGCATATTGATATGCTTCTTCCACACTTTCCAATTTTAGAAAACTTATTTCATCTTGAATTCTAGATCTTAATCCATTTAGATACCTTACAATTTTCTCAACATCATCATCCACATGTCCAAATCTGGTGTCCAATCTATATAATTCCCCATATACTCTTTCATAGTCATATGTCTTTGTCTCAAATTTTGCATCTTTCTCAACAAGTTAACTTGGTAATCAGTAGGAAGGAATTTGTTCTTTACCTTATTCACTATCTTTGGCCAGGTCTTGATCTTTTCCTTTCCTCTCCTTTATCTATTAGTTTGCAAATGCTCCCTAGTGAAGGATGACATTTCAACCTAGTAACAAAAAGTTTCACCTTCCTATAATCAAGAGTTTTTTCATAATCAAGGAACTTCTCCATATCCAAGATCCAATCCAACATAGCATTGGCATCCAATTTTCCATCATAAGGAACAACTTATACAACAGGCTTTGAATGTGCCCTAGACAATACTCTCAGTAAGATTTCCTCATCTTGATCTTCTTCCAATTCTAGATTTGGGTTTGGTGCAATTGCTTCATCATCACTCACATCCTCAAGATGCACTCTTCTCCACTAGGTTGTCTCCATAGCATCTAATCTTGTTGCACTTTGTCTCAATGCATCTAACATAGTATTATAAACATTTCCTCTGCCATGAGCCATCTTTACAAATCAAGTTCCTACAATATTGTAACCCTCTACAAGTTATAGGTCAAATATATAGCTCTATAACCCTATAACCAAATCCACTTAGGGTTTTATATGATCCAATCACCACAAGCACAAACCTTAAGCTCTGATACCACCTGACACAAGAAGCGCAAGAGTAACTAGGGCCAAAGAAATAGCCAGCAATCTAAACCAACCTTGTAGAGTAAACACAACAGAAGCAAACACACAAAAAGAACAACACCATAGAGAGAGACAGAGAGAGAGAACAATATTATTTTGTTGATTCATCAAATGATTAGCATGTATGCCCAACTATAAGGCCTTCTGGCTTATGGCTAGATACAAAATACATTTTAGATCCAAGATCCAACTTCATATTCACACTTCAAGACACGTATGCAATAGACTTTTTTTGTTCCTTCCCATTCTACCCTAACTCTAAGCCTAAACACCATATTTATACTTGCTAAAATGGCTCATATAAGATTCTAGAACATTAAAAAACATAAAGGTTGACCCAAAAATGGTCTACACACATCCCAAGATAAGATCTTATCATAAATGTTGTGATCAAAATAAATCCTACAAGTTGGCTCCCATTAAAAATGCTAAAAACTCAGCACATGAAGGATCACTCGATAATTGTTGCAACTCGACAATCACTATAACTCAGCAACAACTAGCATAAGCAGGATAATACATCAACCTAGGATGCTCTTGCATCACTCTTGGCCCTTGTATTTATGTCACAAACTTGTAACATTGGGATTACAATGGTTGTAAAAATATTTTACCTACCAAAAGACATATGTCATTAATTCTTCAGATCATTCTATAGCAGTTATTTTTCAACATCTTGATCTTTCATCAAGAGGTTACACTTTCTTTTAGCATTAGCATCTTCTCTATGACTACCAATTTAGACAAGGGGGGAAATTTATGATTATTTCCTTTATCATCTAACCCCTCTAAGTTTTGTGAGCTTAGTCAATTTGTGAGATCTCACCACTTACCAGTCAGTTTTCTACATCATTTGGCTTTGCTTCAGCCACTTTTCTCTTCTTCACCCACTTGGTGGAAAAGTCCTTCTCCAACTATTCTATGCCCTTATTTTTCTCTTTTCTGACTGGTGATTTATTGTCTAGTCTTCTACTACATCTATAATCTCTTGCAAGATGAACTATCTTTTGGTAGATATAACAGGTCATTCTAGTACCTTTCCATAGTCTAGTGTTGTTCCTTAGGTTCATTATCAACTTTAATTGAGTTACAAGATGACCTTCATTTCCATAGGTTGTGCAAACTAGTGTGGGGAACCTATCCATCCAACGAGAATCGTTTCCTTGAAAGACCTTTGATTATCTTTGGCTATTGTTTTGTAGTCTTATAATCTATGCACATACTTGTTGCAATAGTGTAAAATGTCCATCTATTCTTTTCTCATTGGAATGAGAAATACACTAATCTGTAGTATGATCATAGAGATGGTAGTCATTGTTGTACCCTTCATAGGTATATTATTGAATAGGTATTATTTTATAAACCAAAACACACCAGATGTGTGCCCTTTCTTTTCATAGAAACTACAAGTAGGTTTAGCGATACCCTTACCTTTTGGAGACACACTTCTAGATATGTCATTGTTTAGGTTCCTAGATCTAGAGGTCTCTCCTTCTTTAGTATTGTTGTCATCTTGGTAATGAAAAATGGTTGTGCTCTTGATTCTTCTTTGAGCCTTCATTTTTTCATCACTATTCTTGGAGCTCTCAATCAATATCCTCAGTTCTTCCTTTCGTTCATTTGTGCTTCTTAGTTCTTTAGTGATCTTGAGCACTTGCTCGGTTAGTTCCATGAACTACTCCATATTGGGATGTCTACCTTTTTTTTACTCTTAATCTCACCCACTCTCCTTTTTGTTTCTATGACTTCATCTCTTGTTAGGATGGAAACATCTCGTTCAACCTAAGCTCTAGAAACCTCTCTAGTTAGATCTTCTTTCCCCTTTCTCAGCTAAGAAATAGTTTCCTTTAGCTACTCTATTTCATCCTTTAGGTTACAATTGACTTCCTTTGAATCCTTAGAACTCTTCTACTAATGTTCTATGACTTCTTGGATTTCATTGAGATTTTGCATTAGCTTCTTCCTCTTAGCTAAGGACTTTCTCAACTTTTCCTTCAAGTCTTAAATGGTGTTTGGGGCTTCCTCTAATTATATTCTTAGCGATGCCAGTAGATCTTCCCTTAAGTTATTAGACTTGCTCCAATAGGGATTTGTGCTCTGATACTAATTATTAATCCCCACCGATACTAAGAGGAGGGGAATCAATACCATCCACAAAATTGGTTGATCTTATAACCATTTTGAATTACTTTGGTGTAAGCCACTTTACAAATAAAACCAAGATAAATGTAGTAAGACAAAAGAAATTAAGTTTACACAAAAAAGAATTCATCAAGTTGACACAAATATTTTTGTATGTGGAAACCCTTGGTTAGAGTGTGAAAACCATGGTGGTTGTAATTTACTCGCTATCCCTTATAATGAATGTAAAGGGGTGCCCTATTAAGAGCTACAAGTGCTTCTTCTAAAAGTGTGTCTTGTTAGGAATGTCTACAACTTTCTAGGTTATGAAAGCTTGATAAATCTACCTTGTTAGAGGATTACAAATATCCTTCTAAGAGACACCTTATTAGAGGATTTTACAATAATTTTACTTTTGAATCTTTCCCTATTAAGAGCTACATGTAGATGCAATGTTGAGAAATCATACTAAGTATTTTGACCTTAAATATGACACTAGATTGTCATTTATATCTTTGCTTTATATCCTTGAAAATGCATTGATCTTCCTACTTTCTTGATGAATATTATGATCTCACCTCTCCCTTGGTTAGCTATGGCAACCTATTGTTATTTCTTCTCCTCTATAACTACTACTTCTATTGGTTTTCTTCTTTATGAACTCTTTGTTTTATTTCTCTCCTTCTCTTCTTACAATGGCAACAACCTTCAACAATAACACAACTACGACTGATTTAGTTTCTTTTATCCTTTCTTCAATGTTAGAGCACATTTACCCATGACCATATTATCTAGCTCATTTTTTAACTCAAAATTTGAATTCCATGCTTGATTTGTTCATATCAGACTCATGTTCCCTAGGCCTAGGGTATAGACTAATAGACATGCACATATTTTTTTGAACAAATGGTGGCTTTTCATTCTTTTTTACTTCTTTTACTTTTCTCTTACCTTCTATCACATCATTAGTGACTCATTATGGTGATAACTCAGATCTAATTTATTCATTTTTTACTGCCTTTTTCAATAAGGGTGTGCTAGAGTCTATATCAATATATCTCATAACTAGTAATCGTCAACTTTCTTCTTCTACTTCTCCCTTTGACCAATTGCCACACATGTTTCTAATCAAATACTTTTGGCCATCAATGAAAAAAAATTATACTCCTTTCATCATTTGTGCCAAAGGTGTTTGTAGGGTCAACATTTTATCTACTCCTAATAGGGTTAGGTCTCCTAAAATGAACTGTTTTACACTAGTGAATTATCTCGTGGGTTTAATCAACATTGGGATTTTTCCTTGGCCATGGTTTCCTTGAGAAAAAATGATGGCATTGTGAATTCCTTTCCTTTATGGTGGATAATTTTATTATGCTTTGTCATTTTAGCTTTTTATGTTATAGAAGGGATGTACTTTATAAAAGTATTGCAACATTGATTCACCTCCCCTCTTAGTGTTTCATTATCCTAACATCTTATTGACAATGTGCCTAATTCCCCCATAGGATTTTTTATATGGCTTGACTACCTCATCTAGTTTGTATAAGTATAGTGTTTGCATTAGATATTGTCAAGTTGATATTTTGGTGCAATAACAACTACACTTGAGTGGTATCAAATCTTGGTCATATATTTGAATCTCATTTGTGAGCAATATGAGCTTATAGTAAGTAATGTTGGAGGATCTTTGTCAGTGCACCAACATCCCTTGTGGTTTGTGACATGATTTAACTACCTCCTATATTTTGTGTAAGTATACGATTATATTAAGTATTGATAGGTTGATATTTTGATTTAACAATAACCACACTTGTAACATGTCTATTTGAATATAGAATTATTTTCTCTTTCCAACAATGAAGAGTTTGTAGAATTTTGTGCTTAGTGCTAGGATTGGTTTTTCTTGTTATTTCTAAAGGGAAATTTATAGGGTTTGAGTATATTTGGTGCATCACCCAAGTTTTTATACTTAATATGTTTTTCCCTTTCCTAAAACACCATTATGAATAGATATCTTATAAGATCCTAGAGGTTTTTTCACAAACTATAATTTTTCCCACTCCTATGAATCTTCTTGGCTACCTTCTTTATGTATGATCATCTTACAAATAAATAATTGTATTGACATTCTTGGTGTGACAAAGCTTCCACATCTAGACAATCAATGCATTCTTTATTATTTTTAGCCTTCAAGAGGCATGTTTCAAGGAATTGGTGATATTGTAGCTCAAGAAACTTAACAATTTTTTATTGTATGTACCTAGATTCTAGAACTTTCCCTCTGGTTTGAAATATCATTTATAGATCCCTTTCTTTCCTTGTACCTTGATATTGAAGGATACTACAAAGAGTGGATTGTCCCCCTCATTCTTATAAAAGTATAGACTTATTTTCTCACTACCGATTATATTGGGTTGTATTTATGATTTTAATCTTGCTCCATATTCCTCTAATAGTTCAAACTATGAGAAAATTTATATTTTTTTCCTCTCATCCACCCATATACAATCTCTTTAGAAACTTACATATATTTATCAATAATTGTACAAGGATTATTTTAGCCCCTTTAAATATGATTATCCTCTCACCCCAACATCAAGATGTGAAAAGACTGGAAATTTAAGTTATACGGAAATAATGTTGAATTTCCAAAGAGAGAAGAGGGTTATTAAAGAAGAGTGGCAATATAACCAGTGACAAGAACAACTTTCTTACTATGCTCAAATGCTACATCAACAATATGAGGTACTAAGAATATATAAATATCATATTAATGCAATAACATTTATATTTAGAGAAGAAAAATTCAATAATTTGGATACTAAGAGTTATTTCCAATTGGATGTTATGCACTTCCATTTACTTATAAAGTTGATGGGGTCTCAGAAGAGGAGAAGGAGGAGGAAGAGGAGGAAAGAGAGCTCAAGAACAAGGAAGAGCTAAAAGGGGATATTAAGAAGGTTGTATTTTAATGTACCTCTCTACAAATATATTATAATTAAGAGGAAAAAGATCCAATCCTCTAATTTGAAGAGCTCATTTCTTTAATTATATAAAGGATAAAGAGAAAGGTCTTAAGGACATCGATGTCCTTGAAGATAAATAGATAGGTGTACAATATATTGTTCCTTTTCCTATACCATTTCACGGCATGGAGGGAATCATTCAAGAGATTGATGATGAAGAAAACTTTCCAAATGAGTTTGATTTCATATGTTGATTTATTGGTTTTGATCCAGTAGCTCGTAAATAAGAATTTTATGAGTTGCAACAAAAATATGAGGCCTCCATAATATTAAAGAATCCATCAAAGCTAATCCTTCTTGTCTAACAAAAGATCCAAATTGTAAAATTTTGGAGGATGTACTATCAAATATCTACCTAATATCTACAAGTTCCCCTATTTATGATTACCCATGAGCATGAAAATAAGAATGAAGGAGATCAAGGTTAGTTTATTTATTTATTAAAGGCAAAATAATTTCAAAAATGGATGATATTTTTTGTTCTAAATATTTATAAGGGATTCTATTTTGTTGAATGCATGTAAAATTTCCTTCTCTATCTATTCATCCAAAAGTATCTAAAAATTATTTACCTAGTTAATAAGGTTAGCTACATTAATAAGTGAATCAGTGGCTTTGTTTAACATTATTTCACTGTAAATAATTGTACAAAGTTTAGAAATTTTGTTGTTTTCCAAGAAGCATTGTTACACATGCTACATTTTTCATAAGGGAGTACATATTGTAGTTTTTAGTTTTTCTCCAAGTGCAGGCTTGGATAGGTTTTCCTATCTTATCTTGTTTTGAGGCAAGTCTATTTGTCATAACCAGGGATAACTTTAAGAAACACCCCTTTGGAAAAAAGCAAAAAATTGTGGCAAATCCAACATTATTTTAGAGAAGAAAAATCATTTCTATTGGTGATTTTTTTCAAAGTAGGAAAATATTGAATTTTATTAGTGATTTTGTTTCTGTCATATGAAAAATATATAAAACCTTTGAAAATCTTTAATTATTTAAGAAAATTGTGACCAGAAGAACAAATACCTAGAAAACATAGTTTTATATCATCTAAAACATAGTAATCCTTTTTAATAACCATTAGATGATCCTAAATCAATGACATAAATCCTACTTCGGGCCAAATGTTAAAGGGCAAAATTGTTTGGAGAAGTTCTCCATAATAATGGCACATGTCCACAATCAGATCTATTTTGGGCCAAAGATTAGAAGGATTAAAAGTTCCTTGGAAAGTCTCCTAAATAGATACATTTTTCAAGTCTATGTACTTAACATATTACCTAACTTAAAGTGTTACCACACATAACCTAACTCAAAGTGTTACCACATTAAGTGGGGGAGACATGTACACCCCAAAAGTGTAAATTTTTTTGCCAAATTGAGGGTCCTCAATCAATGAAATTATCCATGTGGTGAATATTCACCACTAAAGTTATCCTTGGATGATATTGTAATCACCTAAAAGTGGTCATTTAGACCATTAGCCCTTTTTCTCAGCATTTTGGCTAATTTAATTAATCATTTACCTAGACCAAATTGCTAATAATTGATTAATTTGATTATAACCTATAATTTTACTATGCTATCCTAAGTTCATTATTTAATTAAAAGAACATGTCCCCTTCTAATTAAATAAAAGACTTCATTCTTCTAACCCACATAAATTCCTCTTTCTATTTTGCAATTAAAATAAAAAGCTTTTTGAGACTTTTGTCTTATGTGGGAAGTCAACTTATATTCTATTGGTTGACTTGTTTGTGCACATGGATCACTTCTTTTTTCAAACACAACCATTGATCATTCACCATCTCCATCTTGATCTCTACCATTCGTACAAATTTAAAAGGGAGAGAGCTTTCCCCCTCAAAGGATCCACACTCTTGAGTATTGTTATGCTACAAGTTGTCTATTCAAATTCTTGAGAGCTTTTGTGGAGAACTTCTATTCCTTTTCTATATTTCTTTCATATGGCATCCTAGTTTAGTTGCATGTTAGTGTAGTTCTTTTGCAATAGTTTAGATCACATAGTCTAATTAGTATGGATGTAACACTTTCATTTGCTTAGCTTAGTTGCATTATGCATTTCATCTTACTTTATTCTCATCCTTGCATTGCATATTCAAGAGTTCTTTGACACTAGCATTCTTGCTCTTGTTCAAAGAATCTCCCATCTCATGGTTTACTAGCAAGGGTTGTGTTTCTAAGGCTTAGTTGAAAGCTTCTTTTATGCTCATTTGTATGCCTCTTGCACTCCATGAGTAGGGAGCTCTAAGCTACCATTTCAAGCTTTCCAATCTATGGAAAACCTTGAATAGAAGGGTTTAGAGAAGTGCACTTTTCTTAGCATACATTTTTGACACCCACCATGGGGCAAAACGTTTAGTTTTGCTCTTCTTTTAGCTGTATTTTTCACATTTTTTTTGTATTCCATCCATAAGTTTCTTTTTTATAAGTCACAATTTTTTGGAAATATTTTTCCAGTATCACATGACAGTTCTCATAATTATTAGGTGATACGTTTTTGGAAAAAAATTTGTATGAGCATACTAAACATCATCGCCTCGATATAGGAATTTTTATCATCTTGCTTAAGGAGAAATATTGCACAAAAAGTTATGTTGTGCATCTATATTGTGAAGTATCGCACGATAGTCTTCCAACAAAAACTATCACCTGGCAAGGATTTTCTTACTGATTGGGGTGTTTTCACTCAGTTTTTAGTTTCTGCTTGTTGCTTGTTGTTCTTTTTGTAAGTCTTTAACTATTTTCCAGAGGACCATTTACAGATTCATTTTTGTTTTTTTTGGAGCTAACCCATGGTGCTAATGGTTGTATTTGCAGGTTGTCATCTTGAAAACTTTAACATTTCCTAAAAGAATGCATTTCAAAGCTTCAAATGCATAAGGGCTACTAATGATTGTTTGTAGGGTTGCCCGACACATAAAAACACAACTTGCTTGTTTTTTGATTTCATGTGCGACATCTACTAGTTGTTCTTTTTTTAGGCACATGAAACTTGTGATTGAGATTCTTTGATGATAGGAGAGTATACTCTTCACCCTTGTAGTGAATCATAAATCTTGAACCACATTTGGATTTCCAAAGCAAGGGGGTAACTAGATATTCTTAGCATGTTTGGGGGAAGCAATCAAGATAGGAGGGTATGTTATTCACCTTGAGGTGAATCAAAAATATTGACCCTTGAGAGTGGATCCATTTTGTGGTAGTTAGGATCCTTTAGAGGGCTTCCTCTTAGACAACCTGAGAGGAATGACCCAAGTGGAGATAAGCAAATTACCCAGCTCTTCCAACCCCCTAAAAACTCAAGGCTATCAAGGACACAAAACCTTGGTAGACATAGTGTTTTTCTTCGCTTAGTGCGATCACTTATGGGATTTTGATCATAGGGAGATCACTAGGAAAGAACACTTAAGGTTCTCTTGTGACCATGAAATCTATTACCCACTACAAGGTGGGGTGTTCCTTAATTGGGTGTAAGAGGAACACTACGAATAGAAGCCCTATCTAGACACCCTAGGTTAGTATCTACCCTATTTTTCTGCTCAACTTCTTAGTGTAAGGATTGATCCTAGTGGACTACCTAAGTCACCCCAAGATTTACACTCACCATATGTCTTCCCTTGGTTGTGCTTATGGAACTTCCATGACAAAGCCAATATCTCTTGTGGGTAACCACTTGGTGTGAGGTGAAGGAGCATCAAGCATGGGCCAAGTTGTTGAGTAATGAACTATGACCTTAAGATAGGTTGCTTGGCTACTATTTTGGAAACAATCTTGGTAATATTAGTAGAAAGGTTGTTCTAATATCACAAGTGTGTGTTGGAAAGGTTATTTTTACCCTTGTTCAACTATTTGAGACATGTTAAAACACTTACTATTTGCAAAACTTGCTAATGACTGACATAAATAGAAAATGTACACTGTCTGATCTAAAAAATCATTTGATTATCAAAACTAAAACAAAAATCTTGGAGTCAAAATTGGTCTTTTGCACACAAACTAGCACTTTATCACCTAGTCTCTAGAGAAATATTGTGCGACAGTATTTTTTCAAAATTGTGTCTCCCTTATGAGATAGATCACCCTTGTATACCAAGATCTATCACCTCACTTTGTGTGAACTGTTGCTAAAGAGAATAATATTTCCGTACTACTAAGAATAATATTTCCCTGCTACTAAAAATTGTGTTGCACGACATTTTATGTTATCCTACTGTCACCTAGTTTTTGAGAAAGTATTGCCTAAGGTTATTTGCTGTCAAAACAAGGTTTGTGTTCTAATTTTTCTAATCTAGGGTCTCATTACTTCCATCCCCCAAGTCTTGGTTGCACATATGTGTGTTAGGAAGCTATCCTAGGTTGAAAAGATGGGTTTAGTCCATCAGGTGTAAGTCTTGAAACATCACTGATAAACCACTTGTCAAAATCCAGTTACCGTTCTATTTTAGCTATTTTCTATTGAGCTTCTTGCTCGCTCGCTCAACTTGAGTCATTAGTGCTATGAATTCTTGAGCATTGTTTGACAAGCCATCTATTATACTTTGACAAGTGACTAATCTTGATTGTAAGAGCTTCAAATCTAACTTACTTTTCTTGTCATATTAAACAGAGACAAGTCCTTTCATGTTAGTTATAGCTAGATTTCAAGTTGGGAGTGGTAGTCATACCCCTTTTGTTTTCAAACAATTAGAAACCCCACCTAGACATCCTCATGGATAGCCTTGTGTGGAAGACCCTAAGCCTATTGAAATGCAAATAGCTAACATTAGGCATAATCCACTTTACAGTTTTGAAAACTCATTTGGCACACCCTGTGAGACACCTAAGGGTGAAGATGGTTTGGTCACCTTGGTTCACCCTAATGAATTCCAACATCATTTAGAAGAACAAGAACATGAAAATCAAAGGATCTTAGAAGCCATGTACATTAGTGAGAAAGAACATCAACAAGCTGAAAACAATAACCATACCCACCATGAATGGAACAAGGGGACTTTCTCTCAAAAATCATTTTGATGGCAATGATGGCAACAACACATCTCCAAGAACTCCTAGAGTCACCATAGGCACATGCCCTTCTCATCATGAAAGTGATGAAGAAGTAACTAGCGAGGATGTTATAAAATTTCAACAAGATAGCTTTGCTCAAAAACTGATGCTTAGAGCTTTAGAGGAAAATGGAGACCAATACTTTTGATGCATGGTAGCAAGAGCATGGAAACTCCCCCAAGATTTTGATATAGAGTGCATAATTCCAAAACAAGCACCCACTGAAGCTGAAATCTTAAGGGAAGAAATACAACAATTGAGGAAACAATTTGCACAATTGCAAACTTCAAAAGAACCACCCAAAACTTCATTTGTTGAACCAATATGTGCTCTTCCATTTGATAGGAGTCTCTACATGCTACCATTTCCTAAGGATATAGAGGTTCCTAATTATAACAAATACGATGGAAATTGTGATCCTCATGATCATGTGAGGCATTTTTGTGCTCTTAGCATGGATTTTATGCATGAAGACACCTTTCTTATGCAGTTATTTCCTAGGACTCTAAGAGGGCAAGCCATGGAATGGTTCACCAAATCGAGTCCTCCTATTAAAATATTTGATAAGCTTGTGCAACATTTTATCCAACAATACTCCTATAATATTCAAGATCCTATAATAGTGTTGGACTTATGCAACATCAAAAAAACCAATAGAACCCTTCACAACATATCTTCAATGATGGAGGTCATTCTACTCTCGCTATCCCCAGCAAGTTCCTAAGGCTGAAAATTTTGATATTTTTGTCAATACACTCATATCAGAATTATACTTTGATTTAAGGAAATAGTTATTCACGTATTTTAATGCCATGGTTGAGAGTGTGTATCATATTGAAGATGTTGCTATCAAAAGAGGTGATATTATCATAAGCAAAGACAAAAACAACAATGGAAATGGTAAAGACAAAGGTAAACCTTGGAATAAAAACAAGTATCTTGTAAATGATAGAGTAGTGGAAACTCCTAAGACCAAGGAACCTGTGTTTAATATTTCTACTACCATTTATGCCACAAAGAAATAAGAAAATGTGAAACCACAAACACTTGACAAGAGCTCTAAATTTACAAAGAAACGATGTGTTTACACACCAATGGTTGAGACCTATGAAGTGGTCTTAAAAAATCTAATTACAAACAAGTTGATTACTTTCCAAGATAATTCCCAACCCTATGACCCACCCATCAAAACCCTATGGTGGGAGAAGATTATATCTATAGTTATCACCGAAGTGAGGGTCACAACATTAAAATTTATTTCAAGCTCAAAGATATAATTCAAGATTTTATTGAGGAAGGAAAAGTTGTCATAGATGGTTTTTCCAAAAATGCTAATCACAAAGCTTTTAAACAACATTTACTAGAATATGAGAAGGGTGAAACCTCTAAAGCTGCAAAAAAGAATCATGATGCCAAGATTAGTTGTGCTTATGCTAATATAGACAATGTTATAGGCATGCTTGAGCCTATTGAGTATTTGTGCATGGAAAGTTATAATGATGACAACCAATATGTAGATGAATGACCCAAAGTTGTCTTAAAAACATGTGATGTTCCTCAATACCATAATGACTCTAGACCTAATGTGGTGCTCCAAGTAACTAATTCTTTTCCATTACAAAGTGAACCACTTAATGTCATTACTAGGGGGGAAATCCAAGGTTGTTCTAAAAGTTTCCTAGGATCTTAAGAATGCTTCATCTTCTAAGCAACCAACTACTTCTAGGATCTCAAACTATGACCTTGTTAATCAATTACAATGTACCCCAGCTCAAATTTCTATTTTTGAGTTGTTAGAGTTATCTCCTTTGCACAAGGATATCCTCGAAAAAGGTTTACACTTTGCCAATGTTCCTACAAACATTGATGCAGAACAAATCCAAGCTATGGTGAATCACATCTCTTCACCTCACCACCTCACTTTTTTCAAAGAAGATGAATGAGCTCTCAATCATCCCCACAATCTTGCTCTCCATGTCAAAGTCCAAATCTTTTATACTCTCATTCAATGAGTCTTGATAGACAATGGTGCAAGGTTAAACATTATTTCATTTAACGTGATCCAACAATTGGGCATGTTAGAATTTTCTATTGACCCTAGGTGCAAGATCACCATAAAAGCCTATGATGAGGTTGAAAGACCTTCTAAGGGTCTAATTGTGCTACCAATAAAAGTTGGTCCAATGGAGAAGGATGTTGTTTTCCAAGTCCTAGATATACCCCTTGCATACAATTTGTTGTTGGGATGACCATGGATTCATGAGATGCAAGCGGTGCCTTCTACATACCATCAGTGCATCAAGTTCCCTTTTAATGGTACCGAAGTAATTGTCCCTGGTGACAACTCAATGTCCATCAACACATTATCTACTACTGAAATAGTGGTTCCACATAATCATTCTTCTCATGAGCCAAAATTTTCTTTTATAGTGTGAACGAAAAATGAAAATGATGAGCCTTGGTATGGGTGAATACACTTTAGACTCTATTACTGCCCTACCTATTTCCCCTTAGTCTTATAGAAAGTTTTCTACCAAAAAGAAACCTTTCGCATCTACCATGACTCTTTTTGGCACTTTTGTACAGTCCTCAATTCCCCTAGAAGTAGGAAAAAAAAGAACAAACTTTTAAAGATTGGATATATAGGGGAGAGGATGATGAGGAAGATATTACAATCACCACTCCCATTTCTCCTAAATGATATAAGATGCTTGCAAACATGGGCTATCAAGGTCATGGGTCCTTAACTAGTAACAAAAAATCTCTAGCTAAACCTTTAAGTCATACTCAAAGTTGTGATGCTCAAGATACTATTAGCCTAGGATTTGGGCCAGAGGATAATATGCTAGAGTCTGCTCAAAATGTGCCCATATCTAGTGAATTAGATGACGATGATTCTCCCTTTGTTGTTGCCACTTCACAAGATGTAGACTCTATACCTATAACTTCTCTTCTTTGGGGAGAAGAAACATTCACTATCAAGAATGATGATGAGGCTTCCACCTCTAGACAGCTAGAACAAGATGAAATTGGCCCTGAAGATTTAACTAGAGGATAGATTAGACAAGATATTGCTCATCTAATTGCTATAGATTAGAGTAGAGACTCTCAAGAGTATGAATGGGAAATTTTATTAGACACCTCTTGTGAACTCGAGGTTGATGTCATTCACACATATGCAATCCAATAAAATGTGGTAGACGAGTCTAATGTAGGGTCTAATGAGTTTGGCTGGAAAAATGCTTTAGTGGGCCGCACTGGTCCCTCTGAACTATTCCTAATTTGGATACCTTTGCAACATTCACTATAGGCTCAACTTCGCACATCACCAAAGATGACTTATTTCACATCAATAACCTTGAAGCTTCTACCTCACTCTCGTTGATTCATCCCAATCTCATAGATTGGTCCATTCAACGTCAAAAATCAGAAATACAATCTTTTTGAAATGACTATGAGATCCATCTATTACCTAAATGTCATTGAACCCATTACTTCTTCCACCAGTGAACCTGCTATTCATATGATGGAATCAGATATCAAGTACCTTAGTCATAAAATGAAAAGAAAAAATAAATGGTCAGATCGTAAAAACCACATTGTGGCAGTATTTGAGCCTTAAAATAGTAAAAATAAAGATGTATCTAATGGTGAAAACCTCTTTGAGGCACTTTCAGATGAGGTACTTGGTAGTCTGCCAAGCTATTTTCAAGACAGATCATTGGTTCTCATTGAGCCTAGATAGTTATTTAACTTGGGGATAGAGGAATATCTTAAAATAATTCATGTAGCTCAACCATTGTCAACTGAAGAAAAGGAACAATTTGCCCAATTTTTTCAAGATAAAAAGATCAATTTCATATGGATATACTCAAACATGCATGGGCTTGACACAGATCTTGTCATGCATCATTTGTCTATTTCTCCTGATATCAAGTTTGTTAAACAAAAATTGAGAAAGATGCATTTACATGTAGCCTTGTTGGTGAAAGAAAAATTGGAAAAACTCTTGAGTTCAAATTTTATTAGAGCAATTGACTATTCAAAATGGATCTTCAACATTGTACCTGTATCCAAACATGATAAAACCATCTGAGTTTGTACTAATTTTAGAGATCTTAACAAAGCATGCCCCAAGGATGACTTTTCACTACCAAACATCGATATAATAGTGGACATGACTACGAGTTATGAAATTTACTCCCTTTATGGATGGGTTTTCTAGGTATAATCAAAATAAGATAGCTCTAACTAATCAAGAGAAGATAGCTTTTACATGTGCATGGGGTACTTTCTGTTGGAATGTCATGCCTTTTGGGCTCAAGAATGTTGATGTTACCTACCAAAGAGCAATGACCACCATATTCCATTATATGATGCATAAAATATGGAAGACTACGTTGATGACACATTGGAAAAATCTAGAAAAAGAGATACATGTCTGGAAGACCTTAGTTTGATATTGGACCATATGGAACAATTCCAATTTAGGCTAAACCCAAAAAAGTGTGCCTTTGGTGTCACTTCTAGAAAATTTCTAGGCTACATTATCTCAACAAAAGGTATTGAGGTTGATCATGAAAAGGTCCAGGCTATCATGGATATGCCTCCTCCAAAAAATATCAGTCAACTTCAAAGTCTACAATCCATAAGAAGGTTTATTTCTCAATTGGCTGATAAAGCTCAAACTTTTAACAAGAATTTGCACAAAGGTTCTATGCATATCTAGAATGACAAGTGTCGACAAAGTCTAGATCAAATCAAAGGATACTTGGAAAAACATCTAGTTTTGATGCCACCTATTCCAAGAAAACCTTTGATCTTGTATATCTCAGCTATAGCTTCTTCTCTAGGAGTGCTATTAGCCCAAAGTGATGAGACTGGTAAAGAATAGGCTAAATATTATATTAGTCAAACTTTGGTTTCTTATGAGATTAACTATAATAGCATCAAGAAATCTTGTCTTGCAATGGTCTTTGCTTCTCAAAAGCTTCAACATTACATGTTAGCAAATGTAGTTCACCTAGTTACTAAAATTGATCCTTTAAAATATTTGTTGAGAAAAGTTGCACTTACTGGTCATCTAGCTTAATGGATGATGATTCTTTTAGAATTTGACATTCAGTATGTCAAATGTAAAGCCATCAAAGGACAAGCTATAGCTGATTTTTTGCTAGAGGATACAACACCCATACAAGCTGAATTTCTAGATGCCTCAATTATGTATATCATTGAGAGAACTTGGAAAATGTTATTTGATGGGTCTCATACACAAAATGGAGTTGAAGTAGGTATCTTGTTTGTTTCCCCTCATGGATATATGATCCCCAAATCTTACAAAATCTTGTTCCCTTGTACAAACAACATGGCAAAATATGAGGCTTTAACAAATGGGATCAAGATGGCTCTTGAATGGAGAATAACTAATTTGCATATTTATGGAGATTCTCAACTTGTTATTAACCAAGTGAATAATGACTATCAAATGAAAGATAACAAGTTGATACCTTACAAAAGGTTGATAGACGCTCTAAGGAACTACTACACTTTTGTGACATTCTAGCAAATTCCTAGAGTAGAAAAAAAGGTCATTGATGCCATGGCCACTCTAGCATCTATCCTCCAACTAAAAAAACACGAATCCTTATTTGAGTTCCTGGTGGAAGAACTCTATCATCCTGTCTACAATTCCTCTAATAATCAAGTGATCTGCACCATTGTAGGTCACGATTCCTCCCACTATGCTACCATCTTCTCTTACCTGCATGATCCAATTGTTCCTGAGAGCCTCATGCACAACCAAAAACACCAATTCCTTCACAATGCCTCACATTACATCTTGGTCTCTAGTGACTTCTATAGAAAGGGTTTAGACAGAACATCGCTTAGGTGTTTAGAGCTAGAAGAGTTTGAAAAGGAACTTGCTAAAGTCTATGATGGAATTTGTAGGGCACATTATAATGGCCTTGCACTTGCTCAAAAGCTACTTAGGGCAGGTTATTACTGGCCAACAATGCAAGCTGATGTTGCTCATTATGCCAAGTCTTGTCAAAAATGTCAACTCCATGGTAACTTAATTCATGCTCCTGGATGTGAGTTGATTCCTTCCGTGACATATTGGCCATTTCAACAATGGGCCTTTGACTTGGTAGGAAAAATTCACCCAAGTTCATCTAGTGGTCATGAGTTCATCATTACAACAACTGAGTATTTCACTAAATAGGTTGAAGTTGTGTCATTATTTACTGCTACAAGAAAACATGTTACCTTGTTTATACTAAATCACATCATTTGTTGGTATGGTATTCCTTCCTCTATTATCACTGATAATGAAGGTAAATTCAAAAATAAGGACCTAAGGTAGTTATGTAAGAAGTTTCAGATCAGACAATAGTGGTCTTCTATTTATTACCCTAAAGGGAATGGCAAAGCAAAGGCCTCCAACAAAACATTGCTGAAAATATTGCTTTGCACAGTTCATAAGTCTAGGAGAGATTGGCATCTATAGATAAATCTAGCACTTTGGGCCTATAGAACCACCATCCATACTCCTACAAGGCCCACACCCTTTTCTTTAGTCTATGGCTCCAAGGTCATTCTCCCATTAGAAGTAGAGATCCCCTCCTTGCAAGTCTCTTTACATAGGTTGATAACAGATGAAGACTATAGAGCTATGCGAATATAGGAATTAGAGAATCTTGATGAGCATCATAAGGAAGCTTTTGATCAAATGAGGGCTTATCAGAAGTGCATGTCTACTCAATAAAATAAGAAGGTTCATCCACATGAGTTTGAAGTTGGAGATCTCATGCTTAGAGAAAATCTGAAAGATCAATAGCATAGAGAGTAGAAGGGAAAGTTTGAACCTAATTGGTTAGGCCCATACATTATCATAGCAGCATTTGGTCTAGTGCTTATCAGTTATCTACTCCTGAAGCTGAAGAACTTGCAGAGCCTATCAATGTCCTACACTTAAAGAAGTTCTATGGTTAAAAGCTTACTACTCAGCTATCTTATACATATCTATGATCTTGAAAAAAAAATCCTAAAAATTAGAAAATGTCCTAAAAAAATGATCATCTTAGTGAAAACTTATCAATAGGCACTTTGATGTATCACAAAAAAAATCAAAAATTTCAAAAATACAAAAAAATTGAAAAATCCTGAAAAAAAAATTTCCAAGTGGTGAAAATCTGGAAACATGCACTATTTGATTGTTTCTTGTCCTTGTCTCAGGGGCACTGCTACTTAGACTATTTTGAGGTTTCCTTATGTTTTAGGTTTTATTTGGAAACTAACACAATAGTGTTTCTCAACACTACTCCCCCAACTTGACATCAAGTGTTTCTCAACACTACTCCCCCAACTTGACATCAAGTGTTTCTCAACACTTTTAAGATAGTTTACCTACAGTCTCTGATGTTGTGATATTTCTCATTATCAGATTCAAGTCTTGAAGAAATGGCCAAGTGATTTACACACACGCACTTAAACACTTAAATGACTAAGCTATGTTAATTTTTGTCTACTTTGTGTGTTTTCTATGATGATTTCTTTGCTATATGTTCCCTCCCTAATAGTCTTTTGAGGATGTCATGGACTAGAAGACTGGGGGCATGGGGCATGTTTTTTTGATTTTTGCTTGTGGGTATACTTTATTTTTCTATAGTGTTTAAAGCATTCATGCTTGTCCTATTTGACACTTTGACTTATAAACAATCATCCTTGATTTTTTTTGTAAGACCGCACTTAGGGGTTACCTTGGCACTTATCCCTTGACACAGGTATAGTCTTGCTATAATAAACTTAGCGAATCCAACTACATAGTCATCTTGACTTACATGTCTCTGATGCATAGGTTAGATTCCCACATTTCTATCTAATGTAGATCATAGTCATATCCTCATAGTTATACTAATGATGATTGTATGGTCTCATGATGTCCCTAATAAATGCTCAATGACAAAATAAGAGTCTAAACATTATGCATCCCTTGCTGCTAAACCACTTTGCATATTAGCTTGTATTATAGGTTCATTTTTAGCTTAATCTTGCATATGGAGAAAGCTCTCTCCTCATCTTTTGTGGATATGTTAGCTAACTACTTTCGCATTTTTCTTCCATCTTCTTGATCTTTCACCTCATCCTTTGCTATCATATCCTCTCAAGGGGTTAATTTAAACATCACATTCAATCTATCCAAGTGTCACAAATTTTTCATAAACATAAGACTATAGCATACACATGAGAGCTAAAAACATCATACATAAGAGAGATACATGAGCATATACACCAAAGTATCCAAACAATGCATACATGATCAATAGAAACTGAAGCATCACATGAAAACTAAAAATGTTGAAAACATCCATTTTGAGACAAGTACACAAAACTACCAATCAAATCTAGTATCTCATATATATATATATATATATATATATATATATATATATATATATCAATGTGTCATGGTACATATACAAAAAAATGAGATCCAAAATCTGGATATTCATCTCAAAAATGCATAGAGTAGAATCAAAACTATCACTATCAGCCTATGACTAGCTGCCACCCTCTACAGCTAGTGGTGGCAATGGTGGAGGAGCCTGTCTCCTATCCGACAGCTGTACCACACCCTCTGATCTACCTGCCCACTCTGAGTAGTCTAGGAGTCCCTCTCCTGGTGGCACTACACCCTTGTAGGTGGCATAATAGTATGTGGCACATTAACCATGATGTTTTGTCTCTCACCTCATGGCATCTTGCTCCCTTTGGAGCTCATCCCCTCATGCTCACTCATCTATGAGCTGCTGATCTTGAACTACAATCACAACATGAACTATCTATAGCTTCACCTCCAAAGCATGAATCCTTACATCTCACTCATCATCCCCCCTCCCTGGCTACTCCACCTATGCCTTCACCCTCTCTACTCATCGCAGCCTCAGTGGCACCTCCTCCTCCTCCATCTCCCTCATCGCCTATGCTCACGTCCTCCTCCTCCCTAATCAAGACCCCTCTCCAACCTCCATCCATTTGCCACCTCCTCATCCACCTCCACCAACTCTGTGTCCCCCTACTATAGGTAGTACATTATGATGTGTAAACCATGGGAACAAGTGCCTCTGTCTCTCATAAAGGTATGTCAAATCTGCTCTTGCATTTGCCACATTTGGGCGATAATCCTAGGGAGCCTACACTAGAGCTATTGTATCCCATACTATTTTTTGATAATCTAGCATTGGCAACCATCCCTGTGCCTCATCAGAATGAATCACGACATAGGTGGTGGTCTCTACTAATATCACTTGCCACTCTGCAAACTACTACCATACCCAACTGATCACAAATCACTCCATGATATCTAGGCTCCTACCCACTAGTGGCCTGTTGTACCTCATATAATCTAGCTCCCATGCATCAAACCATCTATGGTAATCTCAGTAAAGCCATCATGTGAATTTTTTCATCTCATCAAAAACCTACCAACAATAGGTCACATCCCCACTATGAGCCTATGGGACAAATCCTCTATACCCAAAAATATATGGCTGGCTCTACTCCCGTGGCTACACTTGTGGCCAAATCATAGTAATGTTCTCCCAGGCCTAGATCTATGCCAACACTACTTTGCATGCCCATGAGTGGCCTTCATGATAAACCACATCATGAAGCTCATAATACATATTAGCCAGTATCATTGGTCCCCATGCCATCCTACGTGGATGTGCAATTAGATCTACCACCAGTCAACCCCATCCTAGTGGGAAGCCCTTCTACCCCTGTCTGTCACCAAGGCTTGAGGTACCACCAAGCACAACAAGTTGGGAAGAGGATAATCTACTCCATACTTAGCAATCAATCACTCCCAACCCAAATAGTGGTCTAAGTTGGTGACATCATAGAACAACTGCTACATGACGGCTCGCCCCTATGTTAGCGTCTGATCATAGTACACCTGTATCATCACCAAATTTAACATTAGTATCCCTCATATCAATATTAAAATTTGCAAAATATGGAAAGATCAATAAAATGTACAACTTATCATATCTCCATAGCATGGCACTTGAATAATTTTATACACATCTGCTAATGTGATCGAGGCCTCTTTGGTTAGTAGGTGGAAGGTCTTATGCTCACTATGCCACTACTTAGCAAGTGTGGTCAGAAGCCCATGGTTTGCCTGTATATGGGGCATCTATATGACCCATTGCAAACCCATGGTAGATATGGTGGCATGCTCATCATCTGTCAAATACTCTACTACATGAAACCCCACCACTTTAGGGGCTTAGATAAGTAGTGTTGGCAATACACATGACGTGAACACATCAGTAAGGCATCAAAAACATCATCATAATGAAAAAAATCAATAAAACATGCTTAAAACTATCTATGTGATACTTTTTCCTACTACAAGTGATACAATTTGCTAGAAACATATCACATGATACTTTTTATAAAGTCATGTGATACAATTCTTTTGTGTGATATTTCGCACCGATGCAGAGGATAAATGGGTATGTCTCATACAATAGACTATCAAACATGTATGTGATATATTTTGTAACAAAATGTATCATGCAATATTTGGTAAAGAACCCATGTGATATTTTGCATTAAAACCCCCCAAAATGTGTGAAAAACACCAAAAAAGAGGTCACTTATTGGTGTCCTCTAGTACTTTGGTCAATTGTGCAATCAGTTGTGCTCAAAAATGGTGTCAGTGAAGCAAGGTGTTCACCAAGGCCATGATTCTCTCTAGACCACTCACAAGCTCTCACAAAATCACAAAAGATAAATGATTTTGAAAATGACACTTGGGCCCCTTTTATAGCTTCTGACCTCATTTTGACCTAATTTTCAAACTCCTCGAAATTTCACAAAAAATTGCACACCTAGCTAATTTAGACATCTTGGATCCATTTTTGGGATTGAAATTGAAATCTAAGTTTTTCTTGATGGTCAAAATTGCATTTTAAAATTCTACCTTCTTCTAAGCATTTAGTTGACTTTCTGAGGTCTAATCTCTAGATCATCGCTAGGGCATCTTCATTTCTTCATGTCTTCATCATTTCTATGCTTCATATCTACTAAAATTCACCCTTTCATGTCCAAAATCATCTTTCTACTCGATTTGACCTAATTTTTATGATATATTCTTCATGGTCAACTCTAGTCAAACTAGGGCATTTTCTCATTGTTTAATAGTTATTCTTTGGTTATACTCATCTACCTATCATCTTGGACATTGCTATATTTAACTTTTCTCATATCTCACTCATTTCTACATTCCCCTTACTTCATTTCAATTTCGATCCCAAGGGGGCAGAAATACTCTGTCATCGCTTGCTACAGCTATCTATTTCTTGTTGATATATGATTGAAAAGATCATTTGAGTAGAAAGATTGTTATTGTTAAAGAAGTATTTTCAATCATTTTTTTGTCACTGATGTCAAACCTGCTATATGTTGGTAAGACAATTGCTTATATGTTTCAAGCACTATCACTTAGTTGATTGATGAAGAGGATTTGATCAACAAGATGTAACAAAAGTACCTAGAGGAAAGGTTGAGTTATGATTAGTATTGAAGTGAAATAATCAGTTAAGATAGTGATAACATAATGTATTGATGATCTACTTAAGGTTACAAAATGATTGGCTACACTTAGAAAGTTTAGAAGAAAAAGATTGGACAAAATTCATTTCCAAAGCTTGACCAAGTTGATAGAAGGTGCCAAGAAAGGTTAGTGCAAGTCAAGCAAAAAGTCAGTTGGAGCTGAGTGAAAGTAATTTCTAGTGGATGTTGAGAAAACTAATGGGTGTTGAGAAAGTTAGTTGATGTTGAGTAATTTTTAGTTGATGCCGAGCACTAGTAAAATCTAGTAGATGCCAAGTGATTTTACAATAGATGTTGAGTAACATAGTATGTGTTGAGCATCAATAAATTGATAATGTCAAGCTACTGCATTATGAAAAAGATCAAAGAATCACCAAATAAAAGCTGACAAGTTTTTTTTCTTGGAACATGTAAATTAGGAGGAAGATAAGATTGATGATCTAGAGGCATAGAATATGTTAGGAATAAGGTGTCTCAACCTTGTATAATTCCTATTCTTATATATTTGTTTTGTAAAATGTATTTCTTGCAAATAATGTTGATGTGTCAACATCTTGAATTGTGTGTAAGGAGATCATGGCTAAAATGGTTATGACAAATTCCTATGACACGTAAGAGCTATGTTAGGAAGATTCAATGATAGGTGAAGACATGTGGCAAAGTGAAGTGCATGTTATAAGCATTTTTAGGGTTACAAAGAGAAGCGATGTGAAAAAGGTGTATTGTTGGTACTGTGAGTAGCTACTAGTGTCTTCTGTTGTCGATGTTGAACTTGCATTGCAAGTGTATTGTAACCTTGTGTTGAAGATAATACATTGCGCAGGTTCTGAAGGGGTGGGGTTGTTTTACTGAAAGGTTTTTCCCCACTGGAAAATCCTTGTGTTATGTGTTCCTTTCTCTGTCTATTTTTTGTATGCATGGTTGGCTACAATATTGTTATTTACATGATATTGAATCTATAAGTGAAGAATATTTTAATAGGATTTGCATCATACTTTCCTTATGAGATTAGTGTAGGAAGTTGTTTCCGCACTTGATTTTCCTTACAAGTGGTATCAGAGCTTGATCAACTTTTTATCCTAGTTGTTGGGTAGGGTTTTTTGAGCTAATCTCAAGTTGAGTGGGAGTCTTGTGCAAAGCATCCTGAATCTTATTTGCAGATTGAGATGGCAAGTTCATCATATGGAAGAATGGAGGTGGAGAAATTTAATGGCACTAATTTCGAGTTGTGGAAACTCAAGATGGAAGACATGTTGGAATATCGTGACCTATGGGAAGCGACTAGAAGTGCTACAAGACCAGCAACTATAGCTTAAGTAGATTGGGATATCAAAGACCGTAAAGCTAAGGGTCTCATAAGACTCTGTTTAACCGATGCAGTCCTTCTGAATGTTCTAGATGAGAAAATCGCATATAGTTTGTGGGAGAGACTTGGGGCCATGTATCAGGCCAAATCTTTGGTGAACAAGTTGTTCCTGAGCAAGAAGTTGTATTCTCTACGAATGGAGGAAGGTAGATCCTTAATGGATCATTTAAATGCATTTAATCTATTGGTTGCACAGTTGACATCAGCTGGTGTCAAGTTAGAGGAGGAGGATCGTTGCTACACACTTTTGTGTTCTTTACTAGATTCATGGAACCATCTTGTGATGGCTCTCAGAAGTACATTAGTCACCTTCAAAATGGATGATGTGGTGTCTTCACTGCTATTAGAGGAGATGCGCAGAAAGGCTTCTATTTCAGAAAAAGAAGCCCTTGTTGTTCATGGAAGATCCACGAAAAGAGGGAAGAAAAATGACAATAAGGGTAGATCCAAATCCCATGGGAAATCAAAGACTTCCAATAAGTCCAAGGCAAAATGTTGGAACTATGATAAGACTGGGCACTTCCGTAAAGACTATAAAGAGCCTAAGAAGAAGAAGAAAGCCTCAGATTCTGGTTCTGAAAAATCTCAAGAAGATGGTGATGCATTCATCGTAGCTTTGGCAGCCCATGCATCTAATGATGTGTGGTTGGTTGACTCGGGTGCATCTTTTCACATGACCTCTCATCGAAACTGGTTCTCAAGATATGAAGAGTTCGATGGTGGAAAGGTGTACTTGGGTGATGACTCTCACCTAAAGATAGTTGGACGTGGAAGGGTCACTATCAAATTTCCTGATGGACAAGTAAATGGAATCAATGGAGTTATGCACAATCTAGGTTTGGCATGAAACCTATTATTTGTAAGTATGTTGAATGATGTAGGTGTGCAAGTTGTTTTTTCTAAAGATGGATGTAAGATGATGAGAGGAGCTATGGTGCTTGCTAAGGGTACTAGGAGAGGTACTTTGTTTCAGCTTGATGCATACATTTCTCAGTGTAATAGTTCTTCTATTTTAAAGAAGAGAGCAGCTATCACTTCATCCCCACCATCTGAACAAGCAGTAAAGAAGACTGTGGTTAGTGGTTCCGATGGTAGTGCAACAAGTGTACCTAAGGGTGCAAACACTTTGGAAGGAAAGCTTCCTGCAGAAAAGACAATGTTGTGGCATATGAGATTTGGCCACATTGGTGAGAAGGGTCTCAGAACCCTAAAAAATAAAAATCTCATTGAGGGGTTAAATGATTGCAATCTCGAGTTTGACTTTTGTGAACACTGTGTCTATGGTAAACAAAATCATGTTCAATTTTACTCTAGTTCTCACAAATCTTCTGATGTTTTGGATCTTATTCATTCTGATGTATTTGGTCCTGTAAAAGTTCCTTCAATCTCCAAGTCTGTATTTTTTGTATCTTTTATAGATGATTACAGTAGAAGTACATGGATTTATTTCCTTAAAAGTAAGACACGAGTCTTTAGTCGATTCAAGGAATTTAAAGCCCTTGTAGAGAATCAAACTAGTAAGAAGATTAAGTGTATGAGAACTGACAATGGTGGTGAGTTTTGCTCAGCAGAGTTTGAACAATTATGTAAAGAACAAGGTATCAAGAGGCATAAGACAACTCCATATACCCCACACCAAAATGGAGTTGTAGAGAGAATGAATAGGACACTGATGGAGAAGGCTAGGAGTATGCTTAGTGGAGCTAGTTTAGAATAAAAGTTTTGGGCCGAAGCTGTGGCAACTACTTGCTATCTGGTTAACAAATCTCCTACATCAGCCCTTGTTGGTAAGACACCCATGGAGGTGTGGTCTAGTAAGAAGCCTTCAATTAGACATCTTCGTGTTTTTGGTTGTGAAGCTTATGCACATATTCCAATGGAGAAAAGATCTAAGTTAGAAAACAAAGCTGTTAAATGTATTTTTATCAGGTACAGTGCTGGTGTGAAAGGATACAAGCTTTGGTATCCTATGACTAGTAAGGTGTTGTATAGTAAAAATGTTATTTTTAGAGATCTAACATCTTCTCCTATTGTGCTACAACCAGATGAAAAATAAAAGGAAAAATATGTTGTTCAATTGCCTCCTACCCTTGAGAAGACTAAATAGAGAGACCATGTTGGGTCTAATGATGAGGAGAGCTCTAGCAGCTCTGATAGTTTAGAAGAAGAGGAAGAACAACCTCAACCTTAGCCCTTGAGGAGATCCATGAGAGAAAGAAAGAAACTAGAAAGGTTTGGTTATTCTATTTTAGATTCTAGTTGTGTTTTTGCTTTGATTACTAACACTGATGAGCCTAGATCTGTGAAAGAGGATTTGGGCATGGAAGATGTAGGTTCTTGGATTGAGGCTATGGATGATGAGATGGCTTCATTAGAGAAAAACAAAACATGGGACCTTGTACCTTTTCCTAAAGGGAGAAAATCTATTGGCTGTAAATGGGTGTTCAAGAAGAAATTCTGTGCAGATGGCAGTGTTGAAAGGTACAAAGCTAGATTGGTTGTAAAGGGGTATTCACAGGTAGAGGGAATAGATTATGGTGAAATATTCTCTCCTGATGCAAAGTTGACATCCATTAGCTTTCTATTATCTCTTGCTACATCATATTATTTAGAGATAGAACAGATGGATGTGAAGATAGCTTTCCTTCATGGTGATTTGGAGGAAGAGATTTATATGTCATAGCCTGAGCACTACATTGTTAAAGGTAAAGAATCCTTAGTTTGCAAATTAAAGAAATCTCTATATGGTTTGAAGCAATCTCCTAGGATGTGCTACCTTAAGTTTGATGCCTTTGTGTTGTCAATTGGACTTGTAAGATCAAAATTAGATCATTTTGTTTATTTCAAAGTTGAAAATGATCGCCTTCTTATTGTTGCATTATATGTTGATGATATGTTGCTATTTGGGAAGGGTAAGGGTATGATTTCTAATTTTAAATCTCAGTTGTCAGCAAATTTTGAGATGAAAGATCTTGGGGCAGCTAGGTACATCTTGGGTATGGAAATCAATAGAGACAGGTCTAATAGAAAACTTTGGCTGAGTCAGAGTAAGTATGTGAAGTCTGTGTTGGATAGGTTCAGCATGGCAGATTGTAGACCACTATGTGTTCCTATTCCTATGGGAACAAAGTTATATGTAGATGATTGTCCAAAATCTCCTAGGGAGGTGGAGGACATGAGTAGAGTACCTTATGCTAGTGCAGTTGGCAGTCTTATGTATGATATGGTCTGTACTAGACCAGACATTGCCCAAGCAGTGGGAGTCCTAAGTCGATTTATGGCTAATCCTGGACGGATACATTGGGATGCAGATAAGCGAGTATTCAGATATTTGAGGGGTACATCAGATTACTCCATATGTTATCATGGTAACTCTTCTGGATCTCTGCATTCAGTTTGTATGCATGGGTTTGTGGATTCAGATTGGGCAGGTGATATTGACCACAGGAGATCCATCAGTGCTTATGTGTTCACTATGTTTGGTGTTGCCATCAGTTGGATGAGAAAGCAACAATTTGTGGTTGCTTTGTCCACTATAGAAGCTAAGTGCATGGCTGCTACTCATGCTTGTAAGGAAGCCATTTGGCTTAAGAGATTGTGTTCTAAAGTTGGTGTTGATGCAGAACAGATTACTATTTAGTGTGATAGTCAGAGTGCTATTTGCCTTGCGAAGAATCCAACTTTCCATGCCAAAACGAAGCACATTGATGTGCAATATCACTTTGTGAGAGATATGGTGGAAGATGGAAAGGTAAATTTGAAAAAGGTAGATACTGTGAAGAATGTTGCAGATGCATTAATGAAACCAGTGGCCACTGAGAAGTTCAGATGGTGTTCGGAGTCTATGGGCCTTTTGGCCTATAGCGGTTAGTTCCTGTTATGTTCCTGTTACTCTTACAAGGTGTTCGACAAGTTGGAGAATGTTAGGAATAAGGTGTCTCAACCTTGTATAATTCCTATTCTTATTTATTTTTTTTGTAAAATGTATTTCTTGCAAATAATGTTGATGTGTCAACATCTTGAATTGTGTGTAAGGAGATCATGGCTAAAATGGTTATGACAGATTCCTATGACATGTAAGAGCTATGTTAGGAAGATTCAATGACAGGTGAAGACATGTGGCAACTAAGATATTTGAGTACTGTACACTCTACCGCAATAGTGAGGTTCGTGGCATCGCCCCAAAAAAAAATTTTGGGTTCCTATTTTCTCAAAGAATGGTAAAACCCTAATATGGTTTACCTTTGGGAGTAGCCCTAAAGTGAAGTGCATGTTATAAGCATTTTTAGGGTTGCAAAGAGAAGTGATGCGAAAAAGGTGTATTGTTGGTACTGCGAGTAGCTATTGGTGTCTTCTGTTGTCGATGTTGAACTTGCATTGCAAGTGTATTGTAACCTTGTGTTGAAGATAATACATTGTGCAAGTTCTGAAGGGGTGGGGTTGTTTTACCAAAAGGTTTTTCCCCACCTGCAAATCCTTGTGTTATGTGTTCCTTTCTTTGTCTATTTTCTGTATGCATGGTTGGCAGCAATATTGTTATTTACATGATATTGAATCTGTAAGTGAAGAAGATTTTAATAGGATTTGTATCATACTTTCCTTATGAGATTAGTGTAGGAAGCTATTTCTGCACCTAATTTTCCTTATAGAATCTTATGTAAACCATTTTTTAGGCAAATTCAAATGGATTCTAGGAGAAGTTTCTAGAGAAGACAAGATACGGGGTAGATACATTGTATCCTACCTATTCCATCAAAAGCCCTTAATTATTGAGATGGATAATGAGTGGGAAAAAGAGTTATAATTTCCAATATGTAGGGATGTCTGGTCATGAAGAAAAGTTGGTTGGAAGTTAGAGAGTTTTTGGATGTGAAAATTTGAGAAGGTGAAGGAAGAGGGTTTGCTTCATCAAGTGACCCAAGTGAAGAAGTTTGCAATGGTGAACTGAGCAAGAAGGCTTAATGAGGATGAATGTTTGAAGGGTGAACAAACTATTAGAACTACAAAGATAGGAAGCCAAGCAAAGTTGATGACTGAATGGCGATCTATAATCTGCAAGTAAGGTTGTAAGTTGTATCAGATCAAACTCTACTATTACTCTCTAACAATTGTATTAGATTAGGGCAAATCCTTTGGAGAAAGGTTGACTTAACTATCATTGGAAAATTCTTTAATAGGGTGGCATTCCAAGTGAATGACTTAAAGTCTTCTAACAAGGTACACTTTTAACAAGGTGATTGAAATCCCTTAATCAGGTCACATTTAACAGTGTGTGTTGTAACCTTTAATAGGGTTGGCCTTTAACATGGCATTATTTCAGAAGAGTGAAAAAGGAGTAGCATGTTACTGGTGGTTTTTCCCAAATTGGGTTTCCATGTTAAATCATTGTATCAAGTGTACTGATGGATATGATGTGTTTTATGCTTTACATCTATGCATGTTAGTTTAACAATAGCATATCAATTTTGGTTAATACACAATGTATGCATGCATGGTTAAGAATTTTATATGGGTTCACTAAATAGTGAAAAGTTTTAGTTGGAGATCTAGACCTTGATTAATTGATTCACCCTCCCCCTCTCAGTTAATCTAAAAAAGTTCCAAAAATTGGTATCAAAGTGTAGTTGCTTAAGAGGATTAGTTTTAAGGTACTAAAAGCATAAAGACCAGGATAACAAATAGAGAGGTACCCAAAGTAAATAGAGATAACTTCTCTACATGGAAAAGTTTGATGAAGCTACACCTTGGAGGACTTGGAGATTATGCAAAAACTTGCATTATAGTAGAACATGTTGATCCATTTGAAGCCTTAACTACTGAAGACTTGAAGAAAAAGAAAGAACACAATCAGGCGATTTTGGAGATTGTCTCTGCCCTAAGCTATGCTAAGTTTGATGACATAAAGGAACTTAAAAGTGTAAAGCAGATGTGGGATGCCCTAACCACTATCTATGGAGGATACAAAAATGTTCAAAGAGTCAAGTTAGAAAGCTTAAGAGGTAAGTTTGATGACATGAGAATGGAAGAAGGTGAAAATATTGCTCAATATGTTGCTAGAATAAAAAGAAGTTGTTAATGCAATAAAAGGTGCTATTGGTAAGATAGATGATGATACTGTGTTAAGTAAAGTTTTGAGAACACTACTGCCTATGCATGTCATTAGAGTGTCTGCAATTCAAGACCTAAGATGTATGCTAGGGAATGATCTAACCCTTAAAGGTTTGGTAGGAAGACTCACTACCTTCGAGTTATCAAATTTTGATAACTACAAACTAGAAAGTATTGAATCATCTTTCAAAGAAAAATTGTTACTGAAGGACTCTAATTAGGTAAAGCCAAAGAAGAAGAAAAGAAAGATAAAGTATACATCCAATGAGAGAAGTACAGATGAGGAAGACATTAAAAAAATTGGAAGCATTGATGGCTAGAAGATTTCACAAAGGAAAAGGTAAATTTAAAGTTAAGTTGCCTATCATTTGTTTTAATCACAATGAAGTTGGTCATATTGCAGCAAGATGCACACAGAAGAAGAACTTTAGAGAAGGGAACAAGCACAAAAATAGAAGAGAAGATGATGGAAGAGACTACAGAGACAAAGGCAAGAAGTCATGCTATATTGTTGATGAAAATAACTCTGATGAAAATGATGATGAAGTGGTATATGTTGCAATGAAGGATGAATTAGATGAGGGTGAAGCTACTACACTAATAACTTGTGTTAATAAGAATGACAAATGGATCATTGGCAGTGGATGCTCACATCACATGACTGGAGACCAAAGTAAGTTCATTACCTTAAATTGTTATGATGGAAATAGTGTAATATTTGGTAATGATGCACCATGTTCAATAAAAGGAAAAGGGTCTATCAAGCTTATAGACAAGATTCATGTGACAATGCTTGCTATGTTGAAGGATTAAATTATAACTTGTGAAGTGTGTCACAACTGAATTATTTGCGGTGCAAAGTTGAGTTTGAGAATAAATCAACCAAGATATATGATACAAATGGAAACTTGATTGGAAAAGGTGATCAAACTAGGAGTAATCTATTCTATTTGGATATAGAAGATGCCACATGTCTTATTGCAAAATTTGATGATGTATGGCTTTGACACAAGAGATTATGTCATGTTAACTTTGATAATTTGATTAGTATCACTAACATGAAAAGAGTTAGAGGTTTGCCTAAGTTGAAGAAACCAGAAAATATAATGTGTAAACAATGTCAACTAGGCAAGATGACAAAGTCAAGCTTTAAGAGTAAAGCTTATACCTCTAAGGAAATACTTTAAATTGTTCATACTAACTTATGTGAACCTGACAAGTATATAATCCTATTTTTTTATGATTACTCTAAAATAATGACAATTATATTCCTAAAACAAAAATTAGATGTTTTTCAAATGTTTAAATGGTACTTGGCAAGAGTTGAGAAACAAATAGGTAAGAGCATGAAATGTTTGAGATTAGATAGAGGAGGTGAATTCACTTCACATGAATTTGAGATGTTCTGCAATGACTGAGGAATCAAGAGATAGACATTAGCACCTAGGACCCCTCTACAAAATGGGATTACTGAAAGAAGAAATAGATCTATAATGGACTGTGTCAGAACACTAATGATGGAGGAAAATATTGCTCTGAAATACTAGAGAGAAGTTGTAAGTACTATAGTATACACTTTGAACCATATGCAAGTAAAGAAAGGTACTCACTCAACACCTTTTGAACTATGGTATGGTCATCCACCTAATGTAAAATATTTTATGGTATTTGGAAGAAAATGCTACATTCTTAAAGATGTTAGGAGCAAAAAGTTTGATGCAAAGAATGAAGAAGGTATATTCCTTGGTTACTCCACAAGAAGTAAATCTTATAAGTGTTTAATTACTAACACTAACAAAATTGTGGAAACTGCAAATGTGAATTTTGATGAGCTTACATAAGCACATGAGGCTGAAACTACAAAAGAACTACAAGACTACAAGACATTGTCATACTAATATGAAGGAATGCCTACTGAAGAAGATGTTACAAATCACACAACAAGTCAACAAAAAGTTTCAACAACTGCCAAGTCACATCCTGTAAATGTTGAGTTGCATTCAGATGTCAAGTTACGTTTAGATGTTGAGTTGAGAAATGAGGAGAATGCACAATCTGACTTTGAGATTAGCACACCTGAAAGAGATGTTGAAACACCTAACAAAGATGCACATAGTGATATTAAAATAGAGAGACAAACTGCAGCCACAAGAATTGAGCCTAGACTATCCAAGTATGTCAAAAGACACCATCCTGCAAATCAAATAATTGGAAACAAAGATGCAAGGCCATTGAAAAGCAATAGGTTGAGAGGTGAATCATTTTTTATAAGCATGAAGGAACCTAACATAGTGAGATATGCATTGGAAGATGATGATTAGTACAAGGCTATGGAAGAAGAAATTCAGTCGATAGAAAAGAACAAGACTTGGAGCCTAGTTCCTAGACTAGAGGACAAGAATGTGATTGGCACAAAATGGGTATTTAGGAACAAGCTAGATGAGAATGGTGAAGTGACAAGAAATAAAGCAAGATTAGTTTGCAAAGGGTATGCTCAAGAAGAAGGCATTGACTATGGTGAAACATTTGCCCCTATTGCAAGAATGGAAGGAGTAAGAATTATGCTTACTTATGCCACATACAAAGGTTTCAAAGTTTATCAAATGGATGTTAATTCTACATTTCTAAATGGAATGTTAGAAGAAGAGGTCTACATAGAATAGCTAGAAGGATTTGTGGACAAAAACAATAAGAACATGGTATGCAAACTACACAAAGCCATGTATGGATTGAAACAAGCACCAAGAGCATGGTATGGGAGACTTCATAATTATCTTGCTAAGATTGGATTTGAAAGGACAGATGATCACAACAATTTGTACGTGAAGACAGATGAAGAAAAAGGTATACTGTTATCTAAAAATTTTGTTGATGACATAATATTTGGAGGACAAGATGCTCTATGTAAAGATTTTGCAAATCAGATGAAGAAAGAATTTGAAATGCCAATGTTTGGTGAAATCAAATTCTTTCTGGGACTACAAGCATATCAAATGAAGTATGGTGTATATATCACTCAGTCAAAATATATCAAGGAAATATTGAAGACATTTGGACTTGAGGATTCAAAACTAGTAAGTACACCTATGGTAACAACACTCAAGCTATCAAAGAATGATGAATCAACTAAGGTCAATCAAACATTATATAGATCTATGATTGGAAAATTGCAATATGTAGTATATAATAGACCTGATATTACATTAGTTGTGGGGATAGTTGCTAGATTCTCTACTAATCCTAGAGAGAATCACTTGATGGTAGTAAAAAGAATAATGAGATACTTGAAAGGAACAGAAGAGTATGGCTTATACTACAAGAAAAATGAAAAGTTTAAACTAAAAGCCTACACTGATGTTGACTGAGCTGGAAATATTTATGACTAAAAGAGAACTAGTGGAGAAGCATTTTTCTTAGGTAGAAGATTTGTTACATGGACAAGTAAGAAGCAGAGTTGTACTTCCCAAACTACTATTGAAGCAAAGTATGTTGCTATTGCCATTAATTGGACAAACATTGTATGGATTAAATTGTTACTAAAGGGAATGAAGGAAGAGATCACTAAACCAGTGACACTTTATTGTGATAATACAAGTGTTATAAATATATCAAAGAATCTTGTTATGCATACAAAGACACAGCACATTGCAATAAAGTATCATCATGTAAGGAACTGGTTCAAGACAAAGAGGTGAAGATGGAATATATCAACACAAAGGAACAAATTGCTGATATCTTCATCAAAGCATTACCTAAGGATGCTTATGAGTATCTAAGAGGTAAATTAGGGGCAATACCCCTATCAAAGGCTATGTAAAACATAGAGGGAGTACCCTGCATCAAGCAAGCTGATATTTATTTCATACACATTGATGCAATGGATCTTACTTTAGGAAGTTGCCTAAAGTAATTATAGAGTTGGAATTACAAATCAATCACAAGCAAGGTGAAAGAGGGAGAAAATTGAAGAGCCTACAAAAGCTTATAACTGCATATATAAAGATGTCAAGTATTGAGTACATGTCTTTGGCATTATTTTCAAAGAGGGAGAAAACACAATAAACTGATTAAGAGGAAGATGATCAAAGTAGAAAATCAAGTTAGAGGAAGAAAATCCAATGTAAAAGGAGAAACTATGAAGTGAAGGTACATCATCAGAAGATGAGAAGACTAGAAGCAAGAAAGAAGGAGAAAGCAGAAAACAAAAGAGGGAGATATTTTGATATTCTGCTAATCCATGGAAGAAGAGAATGGTGTATTTTGTAACCTAAGAAGGAGTTGTTGATAGAGGGAGAAGTGTTACTCACAAGATTTCTTTTTGGTATTTCCCTACTATTCTAAATTAGTTAGTCTGATTGAACAAGATGTTCATCATTTGTTTGACTGGTTGATCAATTTGGTTTGCTATCAATGCCAAAGAGGGAGATTGTTGATATATGATTGAAAAGATCATTTGAGTAGAAAGATTGTTATTGTTGAAGAAATTTTTTTAGTCACTGTTTTGTTACTGATATCAAACCTACTATATACTAGTAAGACAATTGCATATATGTTTCAAGCACTATCACTTAGTTGATTGATGAAGAGGATTTGATGAACAAGATGTAACAAAAGTACCTAGAGAAAAAGGTTGAGTTATGATTATGAATTGAAGTGCAAGAATTAGTTAAGATAGTGATAACATAATGTATTAATGATCTACTTGAGGTTACAAAATGATTGGCTATACTTAGAAAGTTTAGAAGAAAAAGATTGGACAAATTTCATTTGCTAAGCTTGACCAAGTTGATAGAAGGTGCCAAGAAAAATTAGTGCAAGCTGAGAAAAATGTCAGTTGGAGCCAATTGAAAGTAATTTCTAGTGGATGTCAAGAAAACTAATGGGTGTCAAGAAAGTTAGTTGATGCCAAGTAATTTTTAGTTAATGCCAAGCACCAATAAAATCCAGTACATGCCGAGAAATTTTACAACAGATGTTGAGTAACATAGTATGTGCCAACTGATAATGTTGAGCTACTGCATTATGAAAAAGATCGAAGAATCACCAAATAAAAGCTGACAAGTTTATTTTCTTGAAACTTGTAAATTAGGAGGAAGATAAGATTGATGGGTTGGAGACACAAAATCTTATGCAAACTATTTTTGAGGTGAATTCAAATGGATTATAGGAGAAGTTTCTAGACAAGATGAGATATGGGGTAGATACATTGTATCCTACCTAATCCATCAAAAGCCCTAAATTATTGAGATGGATAATGAGTGGGAAAAAGAGTTCTAATTTCCTATATATAGGGATGTCTGGTCATGAAGCAAAGTTGGTTGGAAGTTAGAGAGTTTTTGGATGTGAAAATTTGACAAGGTGAAGGAAGAGGATTTGCTTCATTAAGTGACCCAAGTGAAGAAATCTGCAATGGTGAATTGAGCAACAAGGCTTAATGAGGATGAATTCTTGAAGGGTGAACAAGCTATCAGAACTACAAAGATAGGAAGCCAAGTAGAATTGAGGACTAAATGGTGATCTATAATTTGTAAGTAAGTTTGTAAGTTGTATCAGATCAAACTCTACTATTACTCTCTAACAATTATATCAGATTAGGGTAAATCCTTTGGAGAAAGGTTGACTTAATAGTCATTGGAAAACCCTTTAATAGGGTGGCATTCCAAGTGTATGACCTAAAGTCCTCTAACAAGGCTCTCTTTTAACAAGGTGATTGGAATCCCTTAACTGGGTCACATTTAACAGTGTGTGTTGTAACCCTTGATAGGGTTGGCTTCTAACAAGGCATCACTTCAAAAGAGTAAAAATGGAGTAGCATATTACTGGTGGTTTTTCCCAAATTGGGTTTCCATGTTAAATCATTGTGTCAAGTGTACTGATGGATATGATGTGTTTTATGATTTACATCTCTCCGTGTTAGTTTAATAGTAACATATTAGTTTTGGTTAACACACAATATATGCATGCATGTTTAAGAATGTTATATGGGTTCACTAAATTGTGAAAAGTTTTATTTGGACATCTGGACCTTGATTAATTGATTCAAGCCCCCCAGTTAATCTAAAAGAATTCCAACATTTCTTAAGAGAATTTGTGTGATCTTTCCATTTTCTCTTAATCTATTTTGCTTTGCTAAGTTTTAGCATTCTTCTCAAATTCTAACATCATCTTTTCCTAGTGTTCAATACTACTGCTATCAAGCTGTACATTCAGGATTTTTTTATCTCTTTCTATATTTCATTCTTCGAAATCTAATATCCATATCTATTTCTACCTACTTGGCTTATGTTTTCTTTGAAGTAATGTGTTCCCAAATTGATCACACATTAGTCAAAGAGTGGCAAATGTAATCACCTAAAAATGGTCATCTAGACCATTAGCCTCTTTGCTCAGCATTTTGGCTAATTTAATTAATCATTTACCTAAAACAAATTGCTAATAATTGATTAATTTTATTATAATCTATAGTTTGACTATGCTATCCTAAGTTCATTATTTAATTAAAAGAATATGTCCCCTTCTAATTAAATAAAAGACCACATTCTTCTAACCCACATAAAGTGCACACATAAAGTCCTCTTTCTATTTTGTAATTAAAAGAAAAGGCTTTTTGAGACTTTTGTCTTATGTGGGAAGTCAACTTATATTCTATTGGTTGACTTGTGTGTGCACATGGATCACTCTTCTTTTCAAACACAACCATTGATCATTCACCATCTCCATCTTGATATCTACCATCTATACAACTTTAAAAGGGAGAGAGCTTTCCCCCATCAAAGGATCGACATTCTTGAATATTGTTATGTTGCAGGTTTTCTATTCAAATTCTCAAGAGCTTTTGTGGAGAACTTTTATTCCTTGTCTATATTTCTTTCATATGGCATCCTAGCTTAGTTGCATGTTAGTGTAGTTCTTTTGCAATACTTTAGATCACATAGTCTAATTAGTATGGATATAACACTTTCATTTGCTTAGCTTAGTTGCATTGTGCATTTCATCTTAGTTTACTCTCATCCTTGCATTGCATATTCCAGAGTTCTTTGACACTAGAATTCTTGCTCTTGCTCAAAAAATCTCCCATCTCATGGTTCACTAGCAAGGGTTGTGTTTCTAAGGCTCAGCTAAGAGCTTCTTTTGTGCTCATTTGTATGCCTCTTGCACTCCATGACTAGGGAGCTCTAAGCCGCCATTTCTAGCTTTCCAATCTATGGAAAACCTTGGATAGAAGGGTTTAGAGAAGTGCACTTTCTTAGTGAATAGATATGTTCCAAAGCATTAATTAATTATTCATCCAAAATTTCAAGCTCTTGTGATCATTGTTCTCTAAATCTATCCTTATCAATTATACCCTTAATGAAAACTCTTAAAGAAGGAATCTCTAATTCTAAAGGTATAACTACATCCACCCCATAAACCAAGATATAGCTAGATGTTCTAGTCCTTATCCTAAGCATGTTTATAAACCTCGGCATGTTTATCAACCTAAGCATGTTTATGCTAATCTTGAGCATGTTTATCAACCGTCTTATGAAGAATTTTTTCAATAACCTTATTAAAAGATTAATCTTGACTATTAGATTGAGGAAAATAAAGGTTATAAGAAAGCTGACGAATTCAATATATTTCCAAAAAATCCTTAAATTCTTTGTTTTTAAATTAAGTTCCATTGTTAGAAAAAAATTTCCATGGGAATACCAAATCAAGTAATAATGTTTTGAAGAATGAAATCACAAATAACACCCACAATAGTTGAGTGAAGAATGATAGCTTCAATCCACTTAGTAAATTAGTTAGTAGCCATAAGGATGTATGTGTGTCCTGATATTACCAATAAGATCAAAACTCCACACATTGAAGGGTTATGGTAGAACTTATGAATGCAACACATAAGTGGGAGCATGAATGAGATTGTTATGATGTTGATACTATGGGAACCTTTGACAAAATAAAATGAATCTTGTTCCATAGTTTTCCAATAGTGCCCCATGTGAAGGAGTTTGTTAAATAATGACTTCCCACAAAAATTCCCCTCGCATGATCTTGCATGAGCTTCTTGCAAAGCCACAACCACTAGGATTTCATTTTTATTAAGGCATCTAAGCAAAAGGTCATCATAAGAAAATTATTACATAATATCTAAAAGGATGATATAATGGATTATGAGCTTTAAATTTTTATTTATGTACTTCCTATTAGATGACTCATGAAATGAATCATCCTTTAGATAATGATAAATATGTGAATACCACTCATCAAGATGTAAGTTGAGACAAGAAACATCTAATGAGGTATCCCCTAAGATCACAAGATGTGACAAAGTTTGGATGGTGAAGTGAAAGTTCACCACACCCTCATCTAAAGAAATAAGGGATGTCTCACAAGCCATAATATCAACATGCATATTTGTGTGCTAGAAGAAATGACCTGTTGGGAGCATAAATAAACAAGCAAACATTAGGTCAAATCAAAACATGCAACAAGTACTCATCAAAATGAAAGAAACCTTAACTAATGCTTGCTTGAGTTCTGCAACTCAAAGTAGCCAACAAATGAAGCCTTCAAGCCACCTCTACAGCTCAACAAAGGCACCCATGAGAGGCCTTGTTGGTGTGTAAGGATGTGAGGTATGTTTGGTGTGCTCTCCCAAACACAACAAGGTAGTGAATCTCTTGAATGTGGATGTGCAAATGTGAGTGATGATGAAATATGAACCTAAGCTACATGAGATGAAGAACACTTGAAGAAATGGCTATGGTGAAAGCCATACTTGAAGGCATTCAAGGATGAAAATAAAATGCAACCAAGAAAACTAAGTATGCAAGCTACACTAACATGTAAATGCATAAGTAAACTAGACTAATAATGCAAATGAAAAGCTAAACCAGCTACCAAATGGTTAGTATGCATCTAGAAATCACCATGAAAACTACCATGAAAGCTACTATGAAAGCTCAAACTAGCATTCAAGTTCAACTATGATGAAAGCTCAAATCTCAAACCAACATGATAGCAATGCAATAATTAGAGATATAAATGCTTGAGACAAGGCCTCTATTTATGGGCTTGAGAGAGACCCTGAGTGAGGTGGCATCTATGTGGTATCTGCATAGTGCCACAAGGAGACACATAAGCAAGCCATGCAAGTGGTCAACATTTCAAACTTTTCTCAAACATGTGTGAGCAAACTTGGAGAGAAGAGTGGGGGACAAAGCTTGAAAGAGGGAGTTGTCTCACACATGTGTGAGCATACACTTAGGCTTAAGAAGGGATTAGCAAGATGATAAAGGGTAATTAAGTGGGATTAAAGGGTGGATAGGCTTAGGAGGATGAAAGTGATAGGTGTAGACTAGGCTTTATGCTAGGTTTAAGATTAAATTAAATAAGATTTAATTTAATCATAGGTTTAGGGGAATTAATGAGATGGAGGGATTATAATTTATTTAAAAGGGGGATTTATGGAGAATCATGTATTAAATAAATTTAACACATTATGGAAGGGGGGAAGTATTTAAATTAAATTTAAATACATAAGGAAAGTGAACCTATTTAATTAAATAGGTAGAAGAATATGATAAATATAATTAATTAATAAATAAATAAGTATAATGTCAAGGGCAATATTAAATAAATTAATATAGTGTTTAGGACAATTTTAAGTGTCTACACTATTATCTTTTCAAGGTAAAGTTTGAATGGAGAAAAAAGAAAACCTTCTAAGGAAGCCTATAGCAAGATCTTGATAGTTTGTTAATTTATCATTCTTTGTTTGATATGTGTAATTAATTTGCTACATGATTAATTGAATATCACTAGAAATTTTAATATATTTGATTTGCAAAGATAAAGTTGCCTTCAATTCCATGATCAAGGTTTTGTACTCAGCTATGTGATTGGTATAAGAAAAAATAAGCTTATATGATAGAGGGATAGGTCTCCTAGATTGGGCTACTAATATGAAACCCGCACAAGATCTAGTTTGACATCTAGATCCATCAAAGTATAATTCCCATGTGTCATCAATTTCAATAGGCAAGACAAATTCATTGTGGAATTCAATCAATTCTAACTTAGAGGGAGATGATGGATCCTCAACTAGATGGTTAGTTAAGGGCTACCATTTAATTGATTTATGAGGGATAAACTTTAAGCCAAAATTTCTTAGGAGCATCTCCTATTTAGATTGTTGTCCTTAAAAATCCATTTTTGAAAAGAGATGTTTCCAAGGATCAAACTTGACATAAACATTAACTTATACATTAAGGAGATAATGTCTGAGTTTTTTAAAAGTAAAAAATAGAGTGAGACATTGCTTCTCAATTGAGTGTAATATATTGCATAATCAATTAATGTGTGACTAATATAATAAGCAACACGCAAATCACTAGAAGAAGTGGAGGTTTAGAGGAAGAATGGCCTATTAGGTTGAGTCAATTGTAAAATAGGAGGATTAGCGAGACAAGTCTTGAATTGTTGAAATGAGAACCTTCAATCTTCATTCCAAGAGAAAGTGCCATCTTTCTTGAGCAAGGAAGTGAAAGGGATGGTATGATCTACTAGATGATAAACAATTCTAAATGTATCTTCTCTTGCAAGCTACAAATTTGTGAGATGTTTCAAGAAAGAGGCATATTAACAATAGTGTTAATCTTCTCAAGTATTTGCCTTTATGCCTCTATTAGAGGTGATGAATCCCATGATTTTTACACTATAAATCCCATAGGCACACTTTTATAGATTCAAATACATAGTGTATTTCTGTATCCTTTCAAAGATTCCTCTAAGGGTAGGGACACACTTACTTTTTTTGTAGATTTAGCTAGAATATCATCCACATAGGTCTCAAGAATCTTATGAATGTAGTCTTGAAATATTAATGGCATAGCTTATTGATAAGTCACACCCTCATTCCATAATCCAAAAAGTATAACTACCCAACAAAAGGTTCCCCATGGAGTAATGAAGGTGGTCTTCTATTGATCATAAGAGGGAATAAAATATTGATCATAATAGGGAATGAAAATTTAATTATATCTTAAAAATCCTTCCATGAAAGATAATAATGTGTTCCCTATTGTGGAATCTACTATCATATCTATGTTAGGTAAGGGAAAATAATCCTTCAAGGAAGCCTTATTCAAATCACAAAAATTAGTGCACATCCTTATCTAATTTTCTCCTTCGACGTGTCTACGGTGTTAGAGATTCAAGGGGAATAATCTATTGGACATATAAAAATGGCATCCAAGAGTTCCTCTATTTTAACCTTGAAAAGAAGAGAAATGTCAAGATTCATTTACAAATCTTTTTTTTAACTAGCTTAGCATTTGATGCAAGAACTATGTTTTGAGTAACAATCATAAGATCAATGCGAGGTGTGTTTGAATACATTCAAGAAAAAATATCAAAGAATTTGAGGAGAAGCTCATTGAGTTATTTATGATCATCCTCTTCCAAACATTTTCCAACCTTGATAACCCTTTTTAGATCATTAGGATAAATTTACACATCTATTGTATCAGTAATCAAGAAATTACTTTTCTATGTATCTTCTATAGGGGGAGAGGATCAAGATATGGTTTACATTTAGTTTCCTCTCCAAAATATCTATTAGTATCTAAAAAATATGATTTTCTCTTATCATGATGAAAGGATGGAAAATGATCATATGCCTCCAAGAATTTTGCTAAAGCATCGTAAGAGAAAAATATATTGAAAGATGATTGTTGATCAAATGTGATAAGTTGTAGGTTTGTTAGCTTCAAAGGGCCACTAGAATATGATTCACATTTGGAAAGAAAGAAGCTTTCTTATAAGGATTAAATCCCAAACCATAGGTATGTGTACAACCATGATTTGTTAAAAGAACTTGCATTCCTTATTCAAATTTCCCAAATTAATGACCATTAAATCCATGCTTAGTGAGTAAATGATATCTAGGACCATAATGAAAAACCATGTTAGAAAAAGTTAAAGGATATTTTTAGGTCACTACATCATAACAATTAAGTCTGATAGTTGTAATGGTTTTGTTAAATGAAGACACAACAAGGTTATTACTTAACTCTCCTAAAAGAAGGGTCAAAACAACTTTTTTGGTCTTTATTCCTCTTTTGATTTCATAAAAGAAAGGTCAAAAGAATTTATATTACCAGTCCAAGGTTCCCCAATCATCCTCAAATAAAGTGGAAAATAAATTTTCTTCACTTAATTAATTTTAATTTTAATTTTTAGTTTCTTGTTTTTCCTCCTTAGGTTTTAATACCTTGGTGGACTCAAAATTTAAGCAATTGTAAGTCTTGGCACCTGTATGAAGAGTATACACCACATTATTGAAAATGAATTTAAATTTACTATGAAGAGTGTAGGTCATATAATGCATCTTATGCAACCATAGTCTTCCCAAAAGAAGGTTGTGATTGAGGGGTCCAAGCATCACATGGATTGGAGTATCTAATATAATTGGACCAACCTTTATGGGTAGATTTATGATTCCAAAGGTCTTCTTAGAAATAGTATCAAAGCCATGAATAGGGAGGTTATTGGGTTTAATGGTTGACATATCAACTTTGATGATTTTCAACATTTCTAAGCTACACATATTTAACCATTATCCATCATCAATCAACTTTATACAAATAATATTTCCATTAAAGAGAACAAAAACCATAAGAGAGTTGTAAGAATTTTCCTTAGGGAAAAATTCATCCAAGACTAAGGAACTCAAACACAAACACAAAATAGACCAAAGTATGATTAGAATAACAATATAGTATTCAATTCAATGTATAAGTACACTAGGAGTATCTGTATATAAAGGCCTCTGAAATGCTTCTAGAATGTCTAGGAGTTAGCAACATGATAAGTCCTACAACTAGGCACATGTCCACCAGGTGTGGGTTATCCTCCATTAAGGATAGGAGTAAGTGTTATGATGAGAGAATAAGCCTACAAGGGTGTAGAAACAAAAATAATATTTTAGACACCATGTGCTTAATTAAGAGTGCAAATAACTATGTTTTCTACATGACAACTCAATTAATAATGCAAACTATAGTGTTGTAGGCACCATGTTCTAAATTAGAGTTGTGTACTTCTGTGCTATCAACATGACAACTCATAAAGGTACGCAAACTCCTAAGTGTCAACCTAATAAATAATAAAATAATGCATTGACCTAAGTAAATGTAAGTAAAGTGTAAATAGTAAATACCTATTTACACCAACACCACCCCTTAAGTGTAACTTAGGAGAATGCACTTAAGCTCACAAATGCATCATAGGTCCCGACTACAATTCCATGTTAGGTACCCATGTACAAAAGTAATGCTCTACATACAATGATGCAATGCAATCTCTCATAAAGCAGAGAAAGATGGAAAACCTCATGGGAAAAGCCCTCCTCCAAAAAGAGAGATATGTAAAATAAAGAAGATGAGAGAGAAGAAGACCTCAGATAAGGAAAAGATCCCTCCCAGAAGAAAGAAGAGAGAAGTCAAGGGACTACCCTTTTTGCAACATCCCGCACCCCCAAGAGATCTCATAAATTAGTATACTTGACCTCAATGAAGGGTTTGGTGAAGATATCTATGGCATGCTCTATTGTAGGACAATATCATAATGCAATGGTTTGTTCATGTATCAACTCTATGATGTAGTGCATATGAACCTTGATGTGCTTGGTCTGCTGATGCTGAATTGGATGCTTAGAGATCCCAATAGCACTCTGGTTGTCACAATGTATGACTATAGGTTTAGGTAGAGAAAATCCAAACTCCTCTAGGATATGTTGTAGCTAAAGTGCCTCTGTAGCTGCATTAATAGTGCCTTGATACTTAGCCTTAGAGGAAGAAATATCAACATTACTTTGCTTCTTACTCTACCAAAAAATAGGGCTAGAGCCAAGGTGAAATATGTAACCTAAAGTAGACTTGTGAGAATCAAGGTCCTCAGCATAGTCTAAGTCTATATATCCAACTAGCTAAAGTCTTGAACCTGTTGCATAATGTATCCCATGTGTATGTGTACCCTGTATGTAGTGCAAGATGTGCTTGGCGGCCTTCCAATGAAGCTCATGTGGCTTTTGCATGAAGCGAGAAACCATGCCAACTGCAAAAGCTATGTCAGGGTGTGTATGTGTCAAGTATATCAGACTCCCAACTAACTATTTGTACAATGTAGCATCAACAAGTGGAGTGGTACACTTGGCCTCTAACTTGACGCCTGAAAGAAGGGGAGTAGGAGTAGGCTTGTAGTCACTCATGTGAAATCAAGAAAGCAAGTGTAGAGCATACTTGGGTTCAGAAAGTGTGATCTCTACTGAAGACTATGTGATCTCAATATCAAGGAAATAATGTAGTAAACCCAAGTCTATCATAGGAAATCTATTCTACAAAGAGGTCTTGACACTAGCAATGATGGATGAAGTGCTTCCTGTAATGATCAAGTCATCTACATAAAGCACAAGTATCAAGTGTGATTCATCCTTTTGAAGAATTTAGACATTCAAATTAGAATGACACCTAGTGAATCCTATTGAGAGTAAGAAGGAATCCATCTTGGCATACCAAGCATGAGGAGCTTGCTTAAGACCATAGATAGACTTCTTCAATCTACAAACCATAGTATAATCTTATATGAACCCCTATGGCTGCTCCATATAAATCTCCTCATGAAGATTACTATTCAAAAAATCACTATTTACATCCATCTAGTGTACAACCCAACCATGAGTTGCAGCAATAGCTAGTGTCAAGCGAATGGAGTTCATCTTGGTGACTGGTGAAAAAGTCTCTATATAGCCAATACCTAGAACCTACAAGAAACCTTTGGCTACTAGTCTAGCCTTATGCTTATCCACACTTCCATCTGTGGAAATTTTGGTTCAATAGATCCACTTACATCGAACCACCTTTCTTCCCTTAGGAAGGGGAATTAAGTCCCAAGTGTTGTTTTTCATCAAAAAGTTATATTCTTCCTCCATAGCCTTATCCCATTCTAGAATCCCTGATTCTTCCTTAAATGACTATGGATATGAAGCAATGGCAATATAAGCATGTGGAAATGATTTGTGTTGTGACCTTTTCCTCCAAGTGTTTGAAGGATTCCCCATCAATGAACCTGCTAAATCAAGGGTTTTTTGTGCCCAATGAGGTTTAGTGGAAGAAGAAGAAATGTCCTCAACTATTTGTGGACCTTGTGAAGGTGGTGTCATGTGAGTCAAAGTTGAAGGAATCTCATCTTCCAAGTCACTATCATCACTATGATCATTGTCCACGAAGGAGGAAGAAGGAGGAGTTGAAGAAGCCAAACTTGGACAAGTTTCTTTGAAATGAACACTCCTCTCATAAAAGATTTCATGTGTCTATGGATCCATGAGTTTGCATGCCTTAAGATGGTCAGGATATCCAACAAATATACATGGATTGGTTTGAGGTTCTAATGCCTTTCACTTTTGTGGAGGTATCCTTGCCCATGCTATACAACCAAAAACTTTAAAGTGCTTTACACTTGGTTTTCTACCACACCATGCCTCAAAAGGTGTAATTCCATCTAAGGCATTATGGGGACTTCTATTTTGGATGTAATTGGCACAACTTATGGCTTCTACCCAAAACACTTGATCTAGAGACTTATGTCGAAGCATAAAGTGGTCATTTCCTTAAGGGTTCTATTCTTCCTTTCAATGACACCATTCTACTATGGCATGTATGCAACTGAATGTTGAAGATCAATACCCTCATGAGTGCAAAAGTCTATAAGCCTAGAGTTGACATATTCCTTGCCATTATCTATTCATAGAATCTTGAAGGCTTTTCCTAATTTTTTCTCAACTTGAGCTTTGAAGGTGATGAACTTATCAAATACTTCACTCTTATGGGTAAGAAAAAAGACCCAAGTGTACCATGAAAAGTCATCAATAAAGGTTAGAACATAGCGCACCTTACCAAATGATGGTACTGGAAATGGGCTAGCTACATCACTATGAACCAACTCAAGAACAACAATAGCCTTCCAAGACTTCCCCTTGTCATATTTCTCTTTAGGATGCTTGCCTACTTCACAACCTAGACATACACCCTCTAAATTTACTTGACTTGAGGTAGACCAATGACCATATCCTTGATGTTGAGTTGTTGAAGGTAATGATAATTGAGATGTCCAAATCTCTCATGCCATAGTTTACTTTTTGTATTTTAATGAGTCAACAAGGCAAGGAAAGTGGACTTAGGCACAAAATGTGAGAAAGAATAAAGTCTTGTCTCATGATAAGCCTTTCCAACTACCAACATAGAATCATCTTGTAGATTTTTCACCACAATTGTATCAAGGAGGAACTCCACTTTGTTGCCACATCCATAGTGAGTTGTTTGATACATGAAGAGAAGGTTGGTGCTAAGGTTAGGAATATGAAGAACATCCTTGAAGATGCCATTTTCCAACTCAACATTTTCTTCCCCTTCAACTTCCACTTGAGTGTCATTACCCACATAGATGCAAGGTACATTTGATGGTTTCAAAGAGGAAAACTACTCCCTTGAAGCACCCATATGATGTGTTGCTCCTGAATCAAGAACCCATTCCTCAACATTATTTGTACTTGTAACTAAAGCTTGTTCCTTACCTTTTGAAGTGGTTGAAGATCCCTTGTCCTTATAGGCATTTGGTACATCAATGTTGTGTTTCCTCATTAGGTTTACCAATTCATCAATCTACTTATCCTTACACTCATTTTCATCATGACCATTCTTTTTACAATAGGCACACATTTTCTTCTCCCTTTTGTTGGAGTTGTTATCCTTATGATTATTTTTGAAAGAAGACTTACCTTATTGTGAAGAAGATTGTTGAGTGGAAGAAGATTGATGTAAGGAAGATTGTTGTTTAGAGGAGGATTGTGGTGTGTCATCCATTGGCTTAGCCTTCCACTACTTCTACTTCTTGTTGGAGTTTTTACCACTTGAATTACCTTCATTAGCTACCAAGGCTTTGGTCTTGGAAGACTTGAGAATTCTCATACTCACTAAATTGTCATGTTCTAAGATCAACATTTTTGAAATTTTTTGGAATGAAGGCTCAGTGTAGGCACTATCCATTGTTAATTTGTGAGTATTATAACTGGAAACAAAAGGAGCATATTCAAGTGGAAGATGAGTCATTATATGTTTGATCATTTTTCCATCCTTTATGGGTTCACCACAATCCTTAAGTTATTCCCTATACATGTATACTTGGGTAAGATATTCTTTGATGGTGTCAAAATTCCTAGGATCCAACTTGAGAAGTTTTTCCTCAATGGTATAGGCCATGTCTTCATCTACTATCCCATACAAATCTTCAAGTTTAGCCTAGACCTCTACTAGATCAGTAAGTCTCCTAACATGATATTTGATAGGATCAGAGATATTTTTCAATAAGATTCCGAAGGCCATCTCTTGTTTGGATTCCCAGTCTTCTTTGCAAGCCTCATCAGCATTAGTAGGATATTTCTTTGTTGCGCCAGTTACATAACGTAGTAAACCTTTTTCAACCAATGGTTCCTTTATGTTTTCTTTCCAAGTAGCATAATTATACGGAGTTAACTATGAAAAAGAACCCATAATGCAAGAGCATAATAACAAGGAGACAACACACAATACACACACCCCCTTTTCACTCAATCAAAAAATCCCTCCCCAAATGAAAGATTTTGACACTTTACTTATAGTGTGTTTACAATAGGCCACTTGTCAAAATGGATAAAGTGGGCTTCTGATTTTTTTATTTACAACCTCTTTTGAGAGTACAAATGTAGAACTTTACAATGTAGCTTAGCAATACAACAATTTTGAAGCAATATAATGCAAAATAGGACCTATTTCTGAAACTACATTTTTTTCCATATAGGCCTATAATGTGATAGTAGATTTGGAAAGTAGACAAAAAAATGCACTTTCAAAAAAAATGGAACCTAAAAAGGGGTCCAGATGAGCCTGTATGGAGCATTTGAAGTTGCAAAATACAGGATTGGATAGGTATAGTCACCAAAAAATGTTATTTCTAACAAATGCAAGCACCAAAACTAGAAAAAAAATGTACCACTAAAAAGTTCAAGAAATTCTACCCAAAATCAAAAATAATTACACTTGATTTGGAGTCTAGATGGTCAAGTTATGGCCTCTCAAAGTCAGGCTATCAAATCAAAACTACATCTGAAGAGGGGTCTGGAGAGGAAAACATGATGTTAAATTTGATTGTCAAATGACCATCATAGCAGAAATTACTTAGAAATGATGGTCAGATGGCCATCAAATTTAACATAGTAGAATGCTAACGTAAGTGAAGACACGGGCTCTTTCGGATGTGGAGATGATGTCTTGATGATGTCAACTATATGGAATATGCTAACATGTTGAGGCATACAGTAGGGTCTAATGTGGATGTACAACTTAAGGTGATGTGGGCAGGCCACATGTCTAGCTGAGTCAGCTTGCTAACTATGCCCTGAGGTGGATAGTCCATAGTCAACATGGAGATGCTGACACGTCTTTACTACTGACTGGGGCATAGAGGAGATGACATGGCACCAAAATCTATCTACATTGCTGGAGAAATTTATGTGGCCAACGGGAGGGAAACTTGTCAATGCCAAAGATAGGCAATCTGTAGTGGGTTGGGATCTCGAGAATGGTGGTTAAATTAGTTATTACGACTGGTGATGGAATGTTACGTTGTGATGGAAAAAGCTATCACCAAGTGTTGTTCTTAGTGCTAGAAAAAACAAAGTGCTATCGACGGTGTTGGAAATTAATCCAACATTGACCCCGCTATGCAACATAATAGTAAATAAAAGAAAAAGCCTATGTTTATAAATAAACAAAGAACTTTGTGATCAGCGGTGGGCAAGGCAATTGATACTAGCCAGAAAGTTGTAAAATGGTTAGAATTTGTAGAATTTTCACTTCCAGTAATAGTTGACCGCTATTGATGCTAGAAATGTGCACCTAGACTATAATGAAACTGCCAATAAAGGAATAATATTTTGCGCAGGGTTGGGGTGTCACTGCCCAGTGCTCCAAAAATGCAGAAAAATAGTAAATCTAAAAATCGATTAAATAGATCAAATAATGACCATACTAGATTTGTAAATCAAGCCTTTAGGTTTTGGTTTGCAAAAAAAATTTGCCTCAAAATTAACTATGGCCAAAAATAGGCAAATTTATAGTCAATTTTCACTTAATCAATGCTTTGGACATAATGGCAAGGTTTTCTTTGGCTCTAGACACTCCCAATTATTGTAGATGCTCCAGATCTGAATCAGATCCCTTCGAGAGATGAAGCAAAAAGGTCTCCAATGGCTATGTGACAAGAATCTCCCTTAGCTCTAATACCATGTAATAATTTGCCTTAGGGAAAAATTCACCCAAGACTAGGGAACTCAAACACAAGCACAAAATAGACCAAAGTATGATCAAAATAACAATATAGTATTCAATTCAATGTACAAGTACACTAGGAGTGCATGTATATAAAGACCTTTGGAATGCTTCTAGAATTCCTAGAAGTTAGCAACATGATAAGTCATACAACTAGGCACATGTCCACTAGGTATGGGTTATCCTCCATTAAGCATAGGAGCAGGTGTGGTGATGAGAGGATAAGCCTACAAAGGTGTAGCACCAAAAATAATGTTGTAGACACCATGTGCTTAATTAAGAGTGCAAATAATTGTGTTGTCTACATGACAACTCAGTTAATAATGAAAACTCTAGTGTTGTAGACACCATGTGCTAAATTAGAGTTATGTACTTTTGTGTTGTCAACATGACAACTCATAAAGGTACGCAAACTCCTAAGTGTCAACCTAATAAATAATAAAATAATGCATTGACCTAAGTAAACTTAAGTAAAGTGTAAATAGTAAATACCTATTTAGACCAACAAGAATCATATTTATTTTGAATCTCTTTAGGAGGTAGATCATCATTAGTAAGAACAATTTGAGGATGAGAAGGTAAAATTGGGGTGGGATGACACCGACAAATCTTCACTACTACAATAATTAAGTATATCCAATGAAGGTTACAATGTTTGATCATGAAACATGATCTACCCTATGAAAGGTCTACTTTGTTAAAGGCTTACAAAGACTGTTAGGTCTTACCCTGTTGCAGTATTTCAACACCCTATTAAAATTGTGCCTTGTTAAAGGACTTCAACTCATAATAAAGTAAGCACCTTGTTAGAAGATTTCAATATAGCCTATTTGGACTACTTTGTTAAGAGATTTAATTGATTCACCTATTAGAATGTCTTAGCATTGATCCTGTGGTTAGCACTTTGGTTCTTGATGATAGATCACCTCTAAATAGATGTATTCTTGATCCTTCTTGATTATATGTATCTTTATTGTTCACTATTTCCTTCTTTTGTTCTCCTTTAACTGATTGTGCAATACAATTTCAGATCATAATACCTTGGTCACCATGAATGTCCTAGTTTGGGCATGCAAAACTCTCCTTGATTATTCATACATTCCCTTTCATGCTCATAAGAAGTTTAGGGTTTGTCCTCCTTAAGAAGACCTAGGTGACTTAGGGTTAGGTATGAATCAACGGCAGTGATTCACCCATTTTTCTACTTAAACCTTACCTTTACCTAATTGGATGCATGTAATTCATAGAGATTCCAACTTAAGATTTATCCTTATCACCAAACTATTGTAATTCAATCTATAAGTCAGCTCAAAAGTGGTTTACATAGTAGTTTGTGCCAATACAAACAACTATGACAAAATTGTGTTACTCGGCATCTAAAGTCTCTGATGCTCGGCATATACTGATTTCAATATTGTGAATCAACATCTGAATGACTCGACATGCACTACTTGCTTAGCACTTGAATCACTCAGCATATACTATCTACTTAGCACATGAGTGACTCGGCACTCACTGTTGACTTGGCATGCTCTAAATTATACATGTTCTTAGCATATACTACTTGTTCAAAATGAACTAAGTAAATGACTTAAGTGTATAGACACTCACTTGTCAAAACCAATCTGAGATCAACAATCTCCCCCTTTGACATGAGTGTCAAAAATAATTGGTCATGCATTAATGCTTTTATTCTTATGAGCATAACATAACTCTTATTCGGATTCTATACAAAAATTTAAAATTTCAAAATTTTGCAACAACTTATACCTCAAAATCTTATAACTCCCCTTGAGTTGTTTGATCTGGTTGTGTACTCAAAATGTTACCCTTGTTGAATAGATGTACCTCAACTGATACTCTTTTGCTTGCTTGTTGTTCTATGCTTGCTCACCCATGCTCTTACTCCCTCTTAGCTCTTTCTATATCTCCCTCTTTCTAAAACTGATGGAAATGAGTCATACAGTAATAGTGTATATGTCAAAAAAAGATTTATGGACCTTAAGAATAATCTTAAGAGTGGCATCCCAATTGTCACAAGCTACCTCCAAAGACTTAATTTGGATGGCCAGCTCAGCAGCAAGGTGAACTAGGCCATCTAATGTAGAATGATTAGGATCTTTCTTCATAAGAGTTTTTGCATAGCCTAATTCCTTGTGCAAAATCTCCATCTAAGGATTCAATGTAGTCTGGATGCTTATCAATTTAACCCTTATGTTAGCTTCATCTGTAAATAGTGCTACTAACTAACTTTGGGTTTGTAATAGGGTCCTAAAATGCTTTTCACTTTGAGCTAGAGTCATGGGTAATTTTGCACCTGATGAATTCATTTGACTTTCTAAGCTCGGGATGTGATTCCTTGTCTCTTGTGTAAAGAGTGTAGGATGGCATAGTTTGGTGTACAAAGAGAAAATGTTCTCAAGTACCTTCTTCATATTGTCTATCTTAGTTGCCAATGCAACTTGTGTAAGTGCCATGTCACTAGATATCTTTTCATTTTCTTACTTTGGAATTTCTTTTTAGACCATTCTAATAATTTTGCATTTGTATCATTGTTTGCATCACTTACTTTTCCACTATCTTAGTCAATTGGTCAATAAGTGGCTTTGTTTCATCTAGAGTAGGCATACTGAATGCATCCAAGAAGATGTCTTTAATATCAAGCAAAGCTTGCTTCTGCGTATGCTCCCTTCTGAGTAGTTCTTGATGTTTCTTTCTAGCTAGGGCTTCTTGAAGTATACCCATCTGCTCGATTATTATTGTTCCAAGATCAAATTTAGGCAATATAATTTCTTCATCAAGGCTTACATCTCTATATGTTATTACCTCTTCTACCTTTGATGAAGTTGGACTCAACACTGAGAATTGCAAAGGTGTTACATATGTACTCGACCTTTGAAGAGTATGATTAGAAGAAGTGTCAGATGTTGGTAAAGTTACCAGTGCTTGAATTATTGCTTGCTCCTTCAGCTTGGGTGCCAACTCAATCTCTTTAGGCTTGTTCTTCTTTGCCTCATTGCTTTGGACTGCACCTTGAACTTTTGTTGGAGTTGTAGATGAATCTGCCTGACCTGTTTGACTCTGTGTCTTCACCTAATCTTCTCCAATTATGTCAACCCTATTTGTTTCCTCCTTGGTTACAATTTCTGAGATTGGAGTGGCACCTATGTGTACTAACACTAGTAACTTGAGGGGCAACTCTAGGTGGTTCTTTTGTTTTTAACTCCTCCTTTGTAGTTTTAGTCACTAATTTTTGAAGTTCATCTACACTCACCAATACAGGGTTGTTACACGATTTAGCCTACAGAGTAGATTGATCAAGTATCTTTTACAAGTCTTACTCTATTAGGGATTGATGTTCTAAATAGTGAGATCAAAAACATCCTTTACTATGATAGCTTCAGTACTTACACTTGTTATTTGTGGAGGGATGACATTCAAAATTTTTGTATCTTGTAAACTTTGTTCCTATTGTTGCTCTTTCTCACTTCTTGCCTAATCAGTTACATTCATTTTGGTAGCTCTCTCAATTGTGCCTTCATTATTATCATCATCTTCATCATCTTTAACCTCAATAGGCTCTTTCTCTCCTACTTTGACTATAGCTAGCCCATATGTAATTTTCCACATTTGTGTGGTCTTCTTTACAACATCTTCAATGTTGTTTTGCAGTATGCTAAATGCTCTATATTTAGGAACAAATCTAATAGTATATTTCTTTATGGCTTGAGTTATATGTGCCTTACTAAGTTCAAGAATAACTTGAGCAAGGGATATCTCCCTAATTTTCCTTTCTAATTTCAAACAATAATGTCATTTTTGCTCAACTCTTTCATATAAACTTTTAGGCATGGAGTTGGCAATCTCTAGAGGGGATTTCTTAAAATTTTCCATCATGGCATACATTGCCTCCTCCACTTGATTCTTTTCAAATTTTCCAAGATTTTCGAAATCAATGTGAGAAAAACCTAATAAATTTGTATTATTTCTAACATTGTCACATAAGTTGTCTAGATTTGATGATGGATTATGACTCACCACTTGGAATTGGTTGTTGTCATCAAATTTAGTTCTTTCCTCATCAATTTTAGCCTAAGCAATATATTTTCTTTTTGGTCTTTTATGTGCTTGACCTTGTTTCTCTATAGGCTTGGATTTCTCTTTAGCCTTTTGTGCAATGACACATGTGTTGGCCCTTGTAGTAGGTGTTGAAGGTTTTGGTTGGCTTGGTTTAGCAACATTCTTAGGTCTTGTCAATGCTTGTGCCTTAGCCTTTCTTTTCTTCTATTTAGTAGGAATAGGGGCTTCCTCAGCTTCTTCTACCTCAACACCTTCTACAAGCTTTGTTTCTTCCTCTTACTAATCTTCACCCTTTCCTTGTATCAATGCAAGTGGTGCTTGAATCTGAGTGTCTTCTTCCTCTTCATCTTCCTACTCAGCACCTTCACTGAATTTTTCTTTTAGTTTCCTTACCAGTTTATCCTTCTTAGTCTTCAACTCCATAGTAATCTTAGACTTGGCCATCTCATAGTTACGAAATGCTTTGGCATCTTTGTCTACTTCTTCTGCAAGTAATGTTGTTATTATTGTAGAGGCCTCATCAACATTTATTTCATATCCTAATGGGCTCAGCCATCTTACTCTTAGAATTGCAGCTTGAACAAATGTGTAATAATCATCAACTAGGGAACAAACATCATCATAATGTTTTCCACTAATGACACTAGAATCCTTAATCTCTTTTTCATGGATTGTTTGAAGTCCTCAAAATAACTAGTCATTACTGACTCAAAATTTTTACCTAATTGTTCAATAACCTCTCCTATTTGAATTGCAACAAACCTATTTGTCTTCCATGCAATAGTACCAAATGTAGGAAATATGTTCTAAACATAAAAGAAGATACATATCAAAATAGATTAGAATTTACACTGAGCATTCCTTGTTTTCCTTATTGCTCCTATGTTTTCAATCAATTGTTGTAGCTACAACTTGGCAAGATCATATGTATGATCCTTCTTCACAATCTTGTAGCCCATATCTATTGCAATGTAGGGTACACTATTCAATTTTCTTGATTGATAAAATTTCTGTGCAATTACCTTTATTGCAAAATCTATTAGAGGATCTATGATGGTGTCTATGGTCATTCCCCTCTTATTCCACACACTCATGTGTTCTTTTCAATGACTTCTTTAGACTCACTTCTCATAGTCTTTGGCTAATCTAGGGTTGGATACCCTATTACCATATGGATTATTCTCTTTGTGATTTTGATTGGCCCATTATCAAACCACACTGAACTATCATGAATTCTACTCAAAACAATCCTGATCCATTTAGTTTTGAAAACATTAGGGAAATCTAGGGAACGAGTTAACCCTTTTTTTCAACAATCTTGAATTCTTCCCTTAACACACCATTTTCACATAGTTCTCCATATGCTTCTCTAATTTTGATGTCACCAATTCTACCAATCGTACAATTATAACATTTCCTGACATCCTGTATCATTAGAACTCGTGGTGGTATCATAGATGATGCACCTAAGCGATCTTGTTTGTATGTTATGTCTAGAATGGCCTTAAAAACAAGTTGTTTTACCTCATTTCTAACTAATTAAACATTTAAAACCTATTTTCCCTCTACAACTTTTGCTTTTGAAGGACTAGAAGCCATTTTATAAAACTAGAGTTTATGAAATTAGAAACAACATAGCTCAACACACAATAAATACCTTGCAAAATTTGATGAAATGATGTCAAATAGTTGTTCAAATCACTTGCAAACACTTTGGATGAAATTTCCAAATCACCTTTATCTCTTCTTTCTCTCTCAATTTTGAATGATGTTAAGTAAGAATAAATTGATCCAATACCCCTTTAAAATATTGCAATTAATGCTAAGTGCTTACATAGCTATAAGCTCGATATCAACTAATTTCTGGCTCAGTCAACATCCACTAGCATTTCAATTCATTCGACAACCATTATGAACTCGACTACAACTAACTAGTTTGTTAGCTTGGCATCCTCTAGCATTTCACTCAACAATCATAGGAAACTTTTCATGCATAGCATTAACATGAAAAACTTAAAAAAATTATTTGATTCCTAATAACACCTTGCATCTTTATTCATGCTTATGTAATATTTTCAAAACTAAATCCTTTGGAACTAATGTATGATATGACTTTCGAATATTAGTCCCACATACCTCTTGATTTCTTAGTTTGATCAGGTGTGATCACCTAGCCCATTGGGTTAAGTGATACCTTCTCCACTTGATATGCTGCACTCCTCCTTTTTCTTCCATGTCTTGTTCATTTCATTTCTGAAATTTTCAATATCTACCTTGCCTTTGCCTTTATTGAACTCACAGCTTGGTGTCTTTGACCTTGTTGGACAATATTGGCTAATGTGACCAATCTTCAAATAGCTAAAACATGTGGTTTAACTAAACCACCTTTTGTAGTCACTTCTGAAGTGTGCTCTAATATAATTCTTAGGAACATGTCCATACTCTTGATAGTAGTGACAACTATACCTTGTATTATAGTCCCAATTGTAAAAGTTTCCATTGTTCTCTACCTTTGTTTGCGTGTTTGATGACCACATGGGTTTGGATATGCACTCAAAAGCTCTATACCCATACTTCTGACAGATATAACAATATCCTTCAAATCTTTGAGTGTGCATGGTCTTAGTTCTACATTGATGTGCTTGATGACCTTGTTTGTTGCACTTATGACAGTGACCCATGCTCTTTTGCTTAACATTCTAATTTACAGTCTTCTTCCTACATACATTGGCAATATGTCCTTTCTTACCACAATTATGACAAGTATGTTTGGAATTCTTACCTTTGTTACTCCTTTCTTTAGCACTTTTAGATGACTTTCCTTCTTCAATACTTATGTATCCCAATCTAGATGTATCGTTGTTAGATCTAGAGGATCTCATCAATTGCTGAAAGTATTTAATGACTTTACTGGGTTTATTAATTTTTTAAGTGAATTCCTTGTCCATTTTTAAGTCAGTGCTCATTTTTCAAATTCAATGTTGTTTTCTCAATGTCTTTGGCATTCAATTCATGTTTGGCATTAATCATTTGACCTAAAATTTCCAGTTGCATGTTAGCAATCCTAGTTACTTCTGATGATTTCTCTTCCAATCTACTAGTCAAAACTCTTTTTTCATCTTCAATCATGGCTTTTTCTTCCATAGCTTTCTTTTTTTGTTCAGTCACCTCACATAGTAGTATGGCTTGTGATTCTTTTTCTAACTTGAGATTTATGATTTCTTTATCTTGGGCTCTATTCTTTTCCATTAGATTTACAATTGCTACATCAAATTCATTAGAGTCTCCATTTTCAAATACCTTAGTAGTGTCTATCTCTTTGTATTGTGTGTCATTCTCCTCAATAGCAATTTCCTTCCTTCTCTTTAAAGATTTCTTTAAATCTTCTCTTGCTTCATTCAACTAATGTAGAATGAGATGTTATTCAATCTCCTAGTTCTCAATGATCTTTCCCAACTTGTAGAGCTCCATTTCCAAGATCTTTCCTCAAAGCTACAAAGCTTCACTTTCAAAGAACAAAGCTTTGATACCAATTGTTAGAATTACCATAGGAAAGGTAAACTTCTAGGGGGTAGAATCAGTGCTTTAAACTTTGACCCATAAAACATTCACCACACATCCATCTCATACATTTAATAAGTAAGTTGAAATACCATGTAAAGCATGTGAACAAGTAAGCATTCACACATATATGACACCAAATATGATTACCCAGAAACCCTCCAATGAGAAGGTAAAACTGGGGTGGGAATGATACCCACAAATCTTCATTATTGCAATAATAAAATGTATCTAATGAAGGTTATAATGTTTGATCATGAAACATGATCTACCCTATCAAAGGTCTACCCTATTAAAGGCTTACAAAGACTATTAGGTCTTACCCTGTTAGAGGATTTCAACACCCTATTAAAAGTGTGCCTTGTTAAAGGACTTCAATACATAATAAAATAAGCATCTTGTTAGAGGATTTCAATACAGCCTGTTAGGACTACTATGTTAAGAGATTTAACTAATTCACCTATTAGAATGTCTCAGCATTGATCTTGTAGTTAACACTTTATTTCTTGATAACAGATCACCTCTAAACTGATATATTATTGATCCTTCTTAATCAGATGTCTCTCTACTGTTCACTATTTCTTTCTTTTGTTCTCCTTTAACTAATTCTGCAATGCAATTTAATATCATAATACCTTGGTCACCATGAATGTCTTGGTTTATTCATGCAAAACTCTTCTTGATCATTCATACATTCCCTTTCATGCTCATAAGAAGTTTAGGGTTTTTCCTCCTTAAGAAGATCTAGGTGACTTAAGGTTAGGTATGAATCAATGGCTATGATTCACCCATTTTGTTGCTTAAACCTTCCCTTTACCTGATTGGATGCATGTAATTCATAGGGATTCCAACTTAAGATTCATCCTTATCACCAAAATATCATAATTCGATCTATAAGTTGGCTCAAAAATGGTTTACATAGTAGTTTGGGCCAATATAAACAACTATGACAAAACTATGTTACTTGGCATCTGAAGTGTCTGATGCTCAACATAAAGTGATTTCAATACTGTGACTTAGCATTTGAATGACTCGGCATGCACTACTTTCTTAAGACTTCAATCACTCAGCATATACTGTATGCTCGACACTTGAGTGACTCGGCACATGAGTGACTCGATACTCACTATTGACTTAGCATGCTCTAACTTATACATGCTATGCTCGGCATATACTACTTGTTCTGCATGAACTAATTAAATGACTTAAGTGTATAGGCACTCACTTGTCAAAACCAATCTGAGATCAATGAATTGATTTTTCTACCAACATCCTGAGAATGACTCAACCTAGAGGAAATGTGTCTAGACATCATTCTACAAAATCACCATGTTCCCAAGGCATTGTAGCCAAGTCAACCTGACTTTTTTAGATAGGTTCAGAGATGTATTTTTCAGATCCAAAGCCTCTTAATTTATATCCTCCAAGTCTTTTATTGATATGGTATGTGTAGGTGGCTATAAACGGGTTTCTCTTATTCAATCCCCCTTGTTAGTGATTTCCACCTCCACCAATAGTTGTTGATAAGATTGTATGTGTGTTTATGTGGTACTCATGTATCCTAGATTATGGATTTGGAATGTAAAAGAGCTAGAATGTTAAGAATCTACTCTATGAGTGAAACCCTAACATGTAAATATTCTTGTGTGTGTAATGTTTAAAAGATATGAAGATTAACATAGTGCATAAATCATACCAAGCCCCCAAGGATAAAGTTCTCTAACCATCTTCATGATCCCCTTGCATCTCCATGTTGTTTTGATTTGAATTCTTGATCATAAATAAAGACCTCAATTTTTAATGAAAGAATAAGAAATTAGCCCCTTACTTCCACCTTGTAATTTCTCTATGTCAGATTGGGTTATCTGCATGTGCTAGTTCTCCTTCCTTCATGTACAAATGAGGTGTTTGATGTATTTTTATAGTCAAATTTTGAGATTACCCAAATAAGAGCTTAGTGCAGTGCATGGGAATCAAATGGAAAGTTAAAATAGGTCTAGAACCAAAGCCCTTGGGCCCTTTAAGAATAGGTCAACCTATTCTTCAACCTAGTTGATTCACTCCCCAAGAGGCTAGGATTTTGGATTTTTATTCCAGCATTGGGGACTACATAAGTTTTGGGTGTAATGCACATCAGGGTTTGATAATTTGAGATTAGATATGAGAAATATGGACTAGAAAGAGGAGGATTCTTAGAAATTAGATCCTACCTTTGGCCCATGTGTGATAAAAGGGGGAATTAAGGAGGACATATTAGGTTCACCCTTAATTTCTTTAGGAGAGAGAAAAATAAAGAGGGGAATGTATGTGCTCCAATTACAACTGTGAAATGAAAACACACTAAAGAGGAACTAATTGAGTCATAAATTGAAGTGCTTCTGATTTAAGATGTTGCATGTTATAATTAATAGGTCCACACATCACATGAATATGAGTACCCAAAATAATTGGGCCTACTTTAATAGGTAAAGTGATGATACCTAGGGTTTTCTTAGAAACATTATCAAATCCATGTATAGGAAGATTATAAAGTTGAATATTTGGAAGAACAACTTTAATTTATTTGAGCATATGCATAATACAAACATTAGGTCCAATGTTATTATCAATCTAGGTCCTACAAATGAGATTACCATTAATATGGATAGAAACCGTAAGAGAATTATAATGATATTGAATTTGTTTAGGAGGTAAATCTTCTTAAGTAAGCACAATTTGAAGTTGAGCAAGTAGCATTCATGCATTAAAAAATGCATTGGTATTATCTTGATTATGAGGTTTATTTTGAAGTGTGGTTAAATAATTATGTAAGGCTTCATGATATATAGGAGAATTTTGAATAAGTTCCCAAAGAGACATTTGGGAATGATATTATGAAATTTCTCTACCAAATCATACTCGTTTCCAAGATTTTGGGAAAATATTACGTAGAGGTGGAAGAATAGGTTGATAAGGTCGGAGATAAGTAGGGACAACTAGATTCAAATGTTGAGGATTATATTTCGTATGATAGGTGTAAGTCACCAAATTATAATTCTTAGTAATGTGTAAAGGAATTCTTGGTTTTCCTTTCACTGTTATAATAAGCTTGTTTGAAATGAACTTCGAGAACTATATTGTTGAGGAGAAAACTATTGAGAGTGATGAGAGGCATATTAAAAGTTTGAGAGGAAGTCAATCTATGGTAACCTTTGACACTTATAGGCTTGCTGACTATCATAGGTTGAGAATGAATATTGACGATATTAACTTGATTAGGATCTTGATTCTTCATTGGTGCATCAATGAAGGAAGAACATTATGGAGAGTGATATTGTCCTCTTTTTCCAAGGCATCCTCAGAATATGAATTTTGGACTTCCTTTAAGCTTCATCTCTACTATGATTATCATAAGTTAGATGAAGAGAAACATGTGTTATATCTTCCTTTTGCTCTAAAATATCTCCAGGCAGAGGGTACATTTTAGGAGGAGAAACATCAAAAATGTCATATAGAAAAGAAATGCAAGAGTTATCAACCATAATATCATCTTTTTTAACCAAGGTTATTTCACAAGGAAGAGATTAATCCATGTCATTATGCAAGGGCTCATCCCAAATAGGAGAATCATCAAAGGTAGGAACATCTCTATCAAGAAAGTACATTCTAGAATATGAATAGACATGGTTCATTAAAATTTGTTCCATAAAACAAGAGAAATTGAAATAAGGTATAATATCATCCTTAGCAAAAGTGTCCCCATAGATAAGGATTATATTAGAAGAGTTAACATAAATCCTTAACTATCCTCCTCAAAGAGGGAGAGCATCAAGAGAAAGGTTAAATCATATTCTTGCTATAATAGTTCCTTATAAGATGATATAAGAGAGGACAACACAACATCACATGCATTGAGTTTATTATTTTTAGTGGTAACATTTTGTAAAGTTAAATTAATAGGAGGAAGTTTTTTATTTCAAAGGTGATAGGATTGTGGTGGGAGAGTGCTCTAAATAACTTTTACACAATGAGATAGAGATAAGTACATATAAAGTAGACCTATATGTATATAAATGCATACAAAAGAGAATTTATCTACTAATGCATACAAAATAGATCAAGATAACAAGAATAATATAACACCCAAAATTAAGAAGTATAATGCACATAATACAAGTCCTTGACAATAAATCAAAATGAAAAGAGAGATCACATAAGGAGACTCAAAATACCTAATCAAAAGGTATATAATGTAAGATTGAAGATTTTTCTAATGTAACATAAAAATTATGGATCAATGAATATGGGGTATTATAGATAAGGTGTGTTTATTGAACTCTGAATTTGAATGTCACAATAAGGAAAGGGAAAGAGGGTCCTTCAACTTAAACCTTCTAGAGGGCCCAAATTAGATCGACACTACCCAAAATGGATGTAAGGGATGCCGATACTAAATCAAATCCCTTTTCCAAGATATATATTTAAAGGATCTCTTTCTATAGTATGTTATTTCCCTTTATTGGTGTGATTATGTGTTTATTTAGTGCAAGTGATGACCAATTTAAATGGAAGTAATGAAAAGAACATATGATAACAAAGGACTTGAAAGGATTAGATGTGATAAATAAAATTAATAACTATCAAATGAGAAATGATAAATCAAACTCATCTTGAGGATTAATAGTAGACATTGACACAAATTGAAATGTATCTAGATCTAGAACTTGAAAAACTAATAAACACAAAATATAAGAGAATGGATGTCTTTGGATATAGACAAATTGAAGGTCAAGGATAAGCTGAAGGTCAGGTATAACTTGGGTCGAGGACAAGGCTGTCCTAGACCTGTTCTACACAAAAATTTAGAATCTAAAGCTTTGTCATAGATTTGAAACCCTAGTTCAAAAATCCAAATTTGTTCCTCTAAAAAATATTTAGATCTAAACTTGCACACAAGGAATGTGATATTTTTTGGGGGTAGGGGGAGGAAATTAACTTGGTCAATCCTTCATTTAGGAATTAACCTTGAGAATGAAAGACATGTAAAAAGCAAGACAAATATAAATATTCACCTTGCTTGTCAAATCTCTGTGGATGGGTTCAGATTTGCTTTTCACAAATATGTATAAATGCTTGCATGTAAGATGTAGAATGATAATCTAGGATTTATCCAGAAATGCAATAGATAGACGAGTGCCAAATCATAGATTTGTAAATGTAAGTGTTCTCTTAAATGTTTGAGGGTTGAACACTTCAATGCTTATGCAAGGTGGAGGAATGTGGATCTCTTTCTTTAATGGATAACTCCACTATATCCAATGAAGAAAGAAGGTAGATTTTGAGAAGGATATGCATCATTGATAACATGGGAATAAGGGCCTTTAGTGAATCCTCACTCTCTAGTTTGAACTCCTTGAATGAATCTTGAAAACTTGCTTTAATTGATGACTTGAATAGATCTTACTCTTGAAGTTAGTAGCATGAAAATAGTATGAATGTGCACAATAATGATGAAATAATAGCTTTCATCAAAGAATGGATCATATCAGATGATAATAGATGGAAAAATGCTATGAGTAATGTTCCTTTTATAGAAATTTTAAAATCAAAATCAAAATGGTCAACTATACTAGGTGAGAAAACAAATTGGAAACCCAAAATTAGTTTGGGATCCTAGAGAAAATCCCTCAAGTAAGGATTGATCTCATCCTTGACCAAGTGGCAAGGGATGAGAACATCAATTACCTAAGGATAAGGGATGACTTCATCCCTTATTAGAGGGATTTTGAGCATTGGAATGGCCACCATGATCTTGAGAATGAAAAAGGAAGGGTTATACATGGGAAAACACTTGAGGAAAGGCAATAGTTTCAATATATATGCATTCATGAACCTAGGAGATCACTAAACATAGGGCTAAAAGGTCTTACAAAGCAAGTGCACACTTTTTAAAATAGTACAATTGGAACATGAAATCTTATATTATCTTTGATTTGTGCTCTTGTTCTTTTTAGGTGACCACTTGTGCCCTTGCAATAACTTTATGAGAATAATATGAGTGATTGAGATATTTTCTCTAGCAAGCTATATTCATCTACTTGACTTAGAGTCTTATTAAGCTTAAGGTCTTATTTTTATTTTTTTATCCCCTTGCATATGGATGTATAAGTTAAGCTTAATGCTTTAGGGGTGTATGTCCTTAAACTTAGAAATATCTTATCTCCTTTAAATTTTCCTGTAACAGCCATCTTTCTCTCTCTTTCTTCTACTTTACCATGAGCATCAAATGGACTCATACACTCACTGAAGTGAGGGGTGAATGTATCACCCTAAAAAGTTAGAACCCTTAAGTAGGTGCTCATTTTAGCCCCATTTTAGCACGTATTACTTACTACATCAATTTTGTGCTCTTCTAACACTTATTATACCTTTAAATTGTCATTATTTGTTTTTAAAATAAGGTTAGACCTTATTTATCAGACTTCTTTATCTCTCATCCAATAACATAATTAATTTCCTCGCCTATGACCTTTCCATTTATTTTCAAAATTGGGGATTTTCTCTAACCTCACAACAACCTGTATTTCTTCTCCTCACTGCTATTTATTTCCCCTAATATCCCTACAAATTTTGAGCCTAACTTGCCTAGAACATGTTGCCATTTCCAATAGTGTCTCAAGAAAATGTCACCACTTCTAGCAATATCCTTGAGTTTTGGGCCTAATTTTTTCTTAGGGATCAATGATGGGGTTTACTTGCAGGATTTAGATTTATAGTCAGACTAGATTAGATTTGAATCCTAAAATGGAGGGAGATTAGGATGAAAGGAAATCCTCTCCCTTCATTTAAATGGACGTACAAACATCAACAATTACATAAGAAATTAAGAAATCAAGAAAATCTTTAAGATCTTCAAGGCATTCTCTTCTTCCTCTTTATCAAGCATTGTAGGAAACTACAACATCCATCATTCAAGGATTTCTTTTTAATGATTTCTTCTTGGGATTTCATGGAATTTAAGCTATTTCATCAATACTTGTGATCACATCCAAAGAGGTATTACATCATAAGGTATAAGGAGATTTATGTTTTAGATCTAGGTTTCATTAAATCTTTCCTTATGCAATTTAATTCACTTTCAAGGTTGATTCTTAAACATGGATTTTAAACAAGGCAAAACCTCTAATCCACAAGCTTTTTCCCATCTCTTAATTTGTAGGTTCAAGTTACAAAGTTGTTATTCTAGATCTGGACAGTGTAGGTGTGATTACAGGTTCTAGGAAACTTTCATCAATTTTTTCCAAGGATAAGTTGTCATTCCAAACATGTTTCTAGAAAGTAGATTTGTTCACAAAAAGTCAAATTGTTTGTAAGAAATGATAATGTTGAGCAAGGAATGAGAAACAATCCAAGTAAGTTAAGTGTGAAACAATGTTACCATAAGATAAGCAAACTCCAAGAGCATACACCAAGATGGTTCAACAATGGAGACAAGGATTTATAAGGGGAAAGCAAAGAAAACCCCTTGTGAGTATTATGAATGAAGGCAAATGCCTAGAGAAGAGAGAGAGAGAGTGTTGGAGCAAAAGTAGCTCAATACAATAACATCAAGTGCTAAGAGTGTGTTGAAGAAAGAAGGAGGAGCATCTCTTATATAGAGATGAGAGAGGAGTTGCATTTGTAACTCCCATTTCTATGAATGCCACATTCATAATAGGTGTGTGCAAAGTGTCACAATCCTCTTAAGGAGGATAAACTAAATAAAGAAATAAACAAGAGTTGTCCTTACATGTGGAATAAAGGACAAACAATGACATGTCCTCCACATGTGTACAAGTGGAAAAACTACATTTAGGGACCCTTGGAATATCCCAATTAATATATATATCCAAGGAAAGATTAACCTTTCTAACACCCCCCCTTAATCTTTACTTGGGGAGTTTACTTCAACGGGTTGTAAACCCAAATTTTTACAATGGAACTAAAATTTCTCTTTAGAAAGTGGTTTGGTTAAAATATCAGCCACTTGATCTTCTCCTTTACAATAAAGAAGAATAATTTGATTGTCTTCAACTTGTTCTTGAATGAAGTGATGTTGAAGTGAAATATGTTTGGTGCGTGCATGATAAACTGGATTCTTTGCCAAGGCAATAGCACTTTGATTGTCACAATGTATAGGTGTAGGTGATTGTTGAGGTAGACCCAAATTGTCAAGAAGTCTCCGAATCCACAAAGCTTCCTTAGCTACATTGGTACAACCTTTGTATTCAGCTTCAGTTGAGCATAGGGAAATAGAGTGTTCTTTTTTGCTTTTCCAAGAAATTGGACCTGAACCAACAAAGAAAAAATAACCACAAGTGGATTTCCCATCATTGGGATCTCCACCTAGATCGAAATCAGTATAGCCATGTAAAATAAATTTAGAATTTGCATCATAAAACAATCCAATATTAATAGTTCTTTTAATGTACCTTAAGATGCATTTAGCAACTTTAAAATGAGTTTGTTGAGGTTTAGACATAAATCGAGAAACTAAACCAACACTATAAGCAATATCAGGTCTAGTAAGAGTTAAATAATTTAAACTTCCTACTAACTGTCTATACAAAGTTTCATCAACAAAAGGAGTATTCATATCATTCATTAATTTAGTTCCTAATTCACATGGAATTGAAACATGGTTAGATTCATTCATCTTAAATTTTTCTAAAAGATCATAAGCATACTTGCTTTGAGAAACAAAGATACCTTTAGGAGTTTGAAAAATTTGCATACCTAAGAAATAATGTAAGATACCTAAGTCTGTCATTTGAAATTTCTGTTTAAGTTGGAATCTAATATCAGAAATCAAAACGTCTGAACTAGAAGTGAGTATTAGATCATCTACATAAACAATAACAATGATAATATCATTGTTAGTATGTTTAATATACAAATTAGGATCATTCTTACTTCTAGTAAAACCTTGAGAAACAAAGAAATAATTAATTTTAGAATACCATTCTCTAGGTGATTATTTAAGACCATAAATAGATTTGTTCAATTTGTAAACCAGATTTTCACTACCTTTCTTAACAAATCTAGGAGGTTGAGCCATATAGATTTCTTCATGTAAATCACCATTTAAGAAGGCACTTTTAACATCCATTTGATGAATGGGCCAATTCATTTTAGATGCTAAAGCAAGAACTAATTTGATAGTAGGCATCTTAGCAACAGGAGAAAAAGTTTCATTATAGTCTAATCCTTCAATTTGGGAAAAACCTCTAGCAACTAGTCTAGCCTTGAATTTACTAATTTCATTATTAGTATTCAATTTTGTTTTGTATAACCATTTACATGAAACTAAATTCTTGCCATGAGGTAATTTGACTAAGTCCCAAGTTTGATTAGCAAGTAAAGAATCATATTCCTCTTGCATGGCTTTCTGCTAATGAGGTTGAGAGTTAGCTTGATCAAAAGACTTAGGATCATTAGAATTCATAATAGTAGTCATCAAAGCATAATTACAATAATTAATCCTTCTATGTTTAATTCCACCAGATTTAGAAATATAATCATCAGCTTCATTGATTAGGTTTTGAGCCCATTTAGGTTTACGTTTAGTTGTAATTGAAGTATCACTAGAGGAAGAATCATTAGTAATAAAAGTATCAGTAGTATCTAGTTGAGTATCATGAGTTGTAGGAGCAGAAATAATCGGTGGTACTTGATTTGAAGGATTAAGAGAAAGAGTAGGGTTAAGAGAAGGAGGTTGGTCCTCCACCAGCAAAATTTTAGTGCCACTGAATTCTTCATCATGTGTAGTAGAGCAATCATGAACTCCACTTTCTGCAATACAAACATCTCTAGCAATTTGAACTTTGTTAGTAGTGGAATCATAAACACGATAACCCTTAGTGTTTTCATCATAGCCAACAAACATATAAGGAGATGACTTAGCATCTAATTTATGCCTTTTCTATTTAGGCGTATGAACATAAGCAATAGAACCAAATATCCGTAAATGATGTAAATTCGGTTTCCTACCAAACCAAGCCTCTTCTGGAGTGATAGCCTTGAGAGCTTTGGTAGGAGTCCGATTAAGAATATAAGTTGCACAAAACATGGCTTCAGCCCAAAATTTATAATGCAGATTCTTAGCATGCAACATGCTTCTAGCCATTTCAACAATGGTCCGATGCTTTCTTTCCGCCACACCATTTTGTTGTGGTGTATAAGGAATAGTAAGCTCGTGCTTAATTCCACATGATTTCAAATAAGAATGAAAAGCATTATTCACATATTCCTTCCCATTATCAGTTCTAAGAATTTTAAGTTTATACCCAGATTGCCTTTCAACATATAACTAAAATTCAATAAATATATCAAGAACTTGATCCTTGCTATGCAAAAAATAGATCCAAGTTCGTCTAGAAAAATCATCAACAAAGGTAAGTGCATACGGAGAACCTTGGATGGAGGTATTCTCCATGGGGCCCAAAAGATCACTATGGACAAGATGCAACTTATGAGTTGCTCGCCATGATTTTCCACTTGGAAAGGGCTCCCTATGCATCTTACCACTCATACAACCTGTACAGGCAATCTTGGAAGGAATAATGTGAGGCAAGCCATCAACCATATTATGCTTTTGCATGAAAGTAATGTAATCGGAATTTAAATGACCAAGTAATTCATGCCATATATTGAAATCAATAGAAGTATGTAAGGAATATCGTGAACTAGCAAATTCATGGAATTTAAACAAATTGTCATTATCCATTTTAGCATGAGCAATCACTTTGAGAGTTTGAGGATCTATGATATAACATGTATCTTTGTAGAATTCAACTTTATAGTTCTGACATAACTGTGAAACAGAAAGCAGATTAGTTTTCAAGTCAGGTACATATAAAACATCATGCAATTTACCATTAGGAATAGTAACATCACCTAGTCCTTCAACTTTACAAGTCTGATTATTAGCTAACTGAATAGGAATGTTAGCAATATCAGGTTGTAAAGAATCAAAAATTTCTTTATGAGAAGTGACATGTTGTGATGCACCACTATCAACAATCCATTCTAAAGGTCTACAAAGATTAAAGCTACAAGTAAAAGCATGACGAGGATTAGAACTAGTCGAGTTACCGTTTGTATGGTTTGAGGTTTGATGATTGTTACTATGATTCATAGGTTTTTTATCATTTTGCTTTTTAAAACAGTTATTGACAATGTGACCATCTTTGCCACAATAAGAACAATGAGGTTTGGAATTGGAATGGTTCCTTTGATTATTAGTATTACGAGTATTATTAGGATGATGGGTATTATTATTATATTTGGCATGAAATTTATTGTTGGAATTATTTGAATTAGTAGTAGATTGTTTGTAATTATTATTATTGGAACGAAAATTATTAGGTGAATTTCTAGACACAAATGCATGTTCAGTTGATTTGAGGGTACCAAACTGAATTAGCTTAGCTTCTTCCTGTCTTAATAAAGTTCGAAAAATAACATAAGTTAACTGAGAAGTTAAAGTAGGAATAGCAAGCTGTGCATGAATATTAGTTATAAACTATTGAAACTGTCTAGGAAGACATTTTTTAAGAATAAGATGAATTAAATGAATGTCCTCTAATTGAACACCTAAAGCCATAATTTGACTTTTAAGAGAATCAAATTTTAAGAGAAATTCATCCATACTTTTAAAATCTGCATACCTGAGATCTTCGAGTTGATCCTGCAATTGTATTTTACGGTATTCATCGCCACTGTCATACTTGGTTTTCAAGATGGACCATGCATCATGAGCTTTAGAACAGTGAGCAATTAACACATATAAATTTGGAATAATGGAAATACCAATTAACCCTAAAGCTTCTTCATTTTTAGCTTTCCAAGTATCTTTCTCGTCTTGAGTAGCCGCTGAACCGGGTTCAAGAGAAGGGTCAGTGGCTATTTCGAAGAGGTGTTTAAAACGAAAAATAAATGAGATATGAGTTTTCCAAGAATGATAATTAGAATAATTAAGTTTGATTTCTGGAATTAATGTTGACATGATTAAGAAAAAAAATTCTTCTTCTTTTTTTTTTAAAAAAAATTCCTTAATTTGAAAATCAGATTAATTGAAAAAAAGTTGTTAAATGAGAAAAAATAATTTTAATTTTATTAATTGAAAAAAAAAATTTGTTTTTTTTTTTTTTTTATAAGATTAAGATATATATTTTTTTAATTTCAATTATTTGTGTGAGAGAAAACAAGAAAAAAAATTATAAAATTAAAAATTTGATTTATTAAAAAAATAAATAAAAACAATAATATAAACACATTTTATGAATTTGATTTTTTTTAATAAATAAAAAAAAATTTGGAAAAAAAATGAAAAGGTGGGCAAAGAGGGGGAAAAATTTTAAAAAGGTTTTAAAAAACAGCGGAGCTCTAGCGGTGGTTGTCGTGTGGCCAAAGGGTGGCCCTGGTCGGTGGAAATGGCGGGTTAGAGAATTTTAAAAACGCGAATAGGATAAGGATGTGGGCTCTGCCTGCACAGGTGGCGGTTGCCGCGTGGCCTGGACGCGGGTCGTGCCGAAAGGTTTGCGCCTAGTGTTATGGGGGCGGCGGAAGCGGTGGTCAGGGGTTTATATTGCGAGTGACAATGAAGAGGGTGTGAGGACAGAGTTGCAGACTGGTGGCGGTGCGCGGCGGCGCAACTGGCTCGCAACGACGAGAGGGTTTCGCACGGCGGCACGGCGGCTCTGCAGACTTGCAGCGGTTGCGCGTAGCGACGCGGGGGCGCTGCTGGCTCGCAGCGGTGACGCGCGGCGACGCGGGGGTGGCGCGTCCGCCCAACAAATGAATATAAAAAAAATGTGTGTTTTGAAAAAACAACAAAGTTATTTGATTTATAAGGATGAAAATCCTATAAAAAGATGTATGTTGTATGCTTGAAATTTTCAAGAGCATACAAAGAAATATAGAAAAAAAAAAAAATTTAAAGAGTAGGAAAATTTTTGTTTAAAAGGAGTATAAAAATTAGAGAGTTATTTAAAACTTTACTCATGTAATACTTTTTGTTTTGGCGGCATGCCGTCCAAAACAAGAAAAAAATTGAAATTTACCAAGAAAACCCTTTGGCGGCAAGCCTTCCAAAGAGGGTTAGTAAAAAGAATATGAAGCTTTACAAGAAAACCCTTTGGCGGCAAGCCTTCCAAAGAGGGTTAGTTAAAAAAATATGAAGCTTTACAAGAAAACCCTTTGGCGGCAAGCCTTCCAAAGAGGGTTAGTAAAAAATATGAAACTTGCATACACAAGATTTGTTAAAAAGAGCTAAAATCACAACACAAACTTCTTTTCTCAATAACGTCTCCAAATAAGGTGTGCTCCAATGAATGGCAACTTTCACCACAAAACTTAAAACAAGGATTAGATAACCAAGCTCTGATACCATGTAAGAAATGATAATGTTGAGCAAGGAACGAGAAACAATCCAAGTAAGTTAAGTGTGAAACAATGTTACCATAAGATAAGCAAACTCCAAGAGCATACACCAAGATGGTTCAACAATGGAGACAAGGATTTATAAGGGGAAAGCAAAGAAAACCCCTTGTGAGTATTATGAATGAAGGCAAATGCCTAGAGAAGAGAGAGAGAGAGTGTTGGAGCAAAAGTAGCTCAATACAATAACATCAAGTGCTAAGAGTGTGTTGAAGAAAGAAGGAGGAGCATCTCTTATATAGAGATGAGAGAGGAGTTGCATTTGTAACTCCCATTTCTATGAATGCCACATTCATAATAGGTGTGTGCAAAGTGTCACAATCCTCTTAAGGAGGATAAACTAAATAAAGAAATAAACAAGAGTTGTCCTTACATGTGGAATAAAGGACAAACAATGACATGTCCTCCACATGTGTACAAGTGGACAAACTACATTTAGGAACCCTTGGAATATCCCAATTAATATATATATCCAAGGAAAGATTAACCTTTCTAACATTGTTCCCAAAATTTTGATTTGTTCCCATAAAGTTGAATTGCTCCCCAAAAGTTGACCTATTATGATAATTTTGACTTGTTCCCAAAAACTATTATGTTTACTCAAAATTTCCATCATCCTACCCTTTTTAGTGAAATTTATGGTGTAAGAAGTTATAGGTACCTGTTTGCTAGATATGAACTTACAATTGGATCAAAGATCCCAACAACTAGGAAATTCAGGTTTAAAGTACAATTTCCTCCATCTTTTTCCAAAGAGTTATTATTATTCCTCATTTCCCCTTGTACTTACTTTATTAGATCAAATCCATCATTAAAAAAATAACAATTAGGAATTAAAAATATACATAGACATAGATCTTGCATTAGCACCATTTCTTCTTTTGGTGGTGCTAATCATATATTCTTTGTGATGGTTTTGTATTTGAATATATGTAGAATTTAGGGAGTAATGTACATCATAACATTTCTTATAATTTATTATTATATAAAAATTAACATACCTATGTTATTTTGATCGGTAAGAGTGATTTTATTTTACTAAAATTGAGAACGATGAAAAACCTGCCCCAAACTAAGGGCAGTAATAACCAAGGGTTCTACCATCTTGAGCAGAAAACTACAAAATGATCCATAAATAGAGCACAAGATAAAGAAATCCCTAAAATCTACAACACAAAAAGTTAAGATAAATTTTGGAACCACCCCAAAAGTAGGACTAGAGACCATTTTAAAAGATTCTTTCTTTAAATTTTATTTTATTTTCCTTTCACCATGTGTCACCTATCTTTAAATTTGGCAACCTCCTTATGCCATTCTAAAGGTTTATCCTTTGAGACTCTATCTATATCCTTTGTGTTGACATTATATGGAAGATTGATAATAATCATATGAAGAATGTGTTTGGTTGTCATTGATGATAAATATGGAAAGTATATAGGTGGAAATTAAGTTGGAACAACTTAGGTGAATGATTGGTAAAGACAAGATACACAAGATACCATTAGTAAATATAAGCTTATGATCGATGACTATAGAAGAGCAGTTAACAAAATTCAAATTTGGTCAAGGTAGACATGAAATCACAAGATGCCAACTTGTGTACAACATTTACATGATTATCCTATTGCATAGTTGTGACCACAACCTAATTGGTTGACAGGTGAAAAGAGTTTGGATTATCCCAGGTGTCAAGCAAAATAAAATATACTGAAAGATGGTTAGAAGATTCAAGATCATCAAGCAGTTTAATATAAATGATCTTATTGGGTGTTGTGAGAATAAAGATTGGAGTCTATGAGATACTGAGCTGATTTTGTTTGGGTCAATGAAAAATTATAAGGCAATTTTGAAGCAGTGCATTAGAGGAGTCAAACCACATTTTGACTACATTGAGTAATGAATGGGAAAAATCTTGTTGAAGGTTGATGTGGTCAGGATAAATCATATTGTGACATAAAGATATGTAAATTCTTAAGGTGTTCAAGTGGGAAGCTCAAGGTTTGAAGGAATGGTCATGATTAAGAGGAAAAAAGTCACATCTAATAGAACTATTCTTAAGAAGGTTTGTAATGAAGAAAGGTGTAACAGATTATGAAGTGCAAAATTTGTGACCAAGATAGAAAGTAGACCAAAGAAGAGAATAGATAAAGGAGAGAAAAGAGTGGATTATATCTGATAGGAAAGGAGTTTCATAACTAGATTAGAAATCTTGTTGTTTCCTAACAGTTACAATAGATAAATCCCTAAATTGGGTGAAATCTAACAAGTTCTTTTTGTAATTCCCTTAACTAGGTAATATCTAAAAATAGTATTTTAAATCCTATAACAAGGTAGATCTTTGCAAATATGTTTATACTTCTAACAAGGGACAAATCACTCCTAACAAGGTGAACCTGTAGAAAGGGTATTTGTAAGCTCCTAATAGGGCAACATATCTACTATAGTAGTGAGATTGTGGGTATCATCCCCACTATGTTGTTCTCCCTCCAAAAAGAATTTCCATAGTAAATCCAAATCATTTTGTTATATATGATGGTTGTGTGGTTATTTCACATTGTTATCTTTTATTTACTAGCATTGATTATATGCTTTACTATGTTGAAGTTAAAATTTTAGCTTAGTAGACAAGTGGTTAAACTTTTACCTCATCTAGTTGTATGGATTCACTCCCCACTCCCCCCTCCCCCACCTCCCTTAGTACCTAAGGATCCTAACACTTTGTACATGAACCCACCACCTAGACTAGACCACACATTAGCACTAAAGCCCTATCTGAGTGATGAGATATTAATAACCTATATTTCTCCCTCTCATCTAGAGTGACAATACTTTTTATTTGTGATGGTTCCTTGGCCTCTCTAACACTAGTAAATTCGGACCTATATTTGACATGCATCCATCAAAATTGTGACTTGAAAATGTCAAAAACTATTGTCGCTAAACTAGAGTTGAAAGTTCAATGCACAAGACGGTGTCAATGTATCAACGATAAAAGTTGTCAAAAATTATTGCCATCATTATCACATGGCGGCGTCAGACAACTAGTTCAAAACAATGAAATATTGATGACCGCGAGAAATGGTTCGACGGGTATTACACATCATCAATGACAAGATTTGTCGAACTATCAATGACTGCGAGAGATGATTTGATAAGTTTATCATACTCTTGATGGTAGGATGCATTGAAATAGCGATGACTTGTAGAGATGTTTTGATGGGTTGCTTATACTGTTGACAACAATAAGCATCAAAATATCGATGGTAGTTAGAGTTTAAAAAAAAAAAATCTTACCCTTTAATACTAATCGAATTGATTATCATTGACAAGCCATATCTTTGAATGAGAAACTAGAGTCATAGTTTTGTGCTCAAGGGCCAATTTTATGACTGCATTTTTCAAGTACAATAGTGACAAGTTTTGAACACATTTTCAATGTAGCATGTTAATCATCAATATATATGAATAATGCACATGCTAGCAATAAACAAGATTTAATTAGAGAACTATGACAACATAAGTCCATTTATGTCAAAGCATATCAAGGAGGGCTTTGAATATGAGAGTGCACTTAAAAAATGACAATGGCAAGTTACTTCATAGGGTCATTCCATGATAAATAATCAAATGTTTTCATGACATACAAGATCATTCATCATTATATATCATGGCCACTGGTTATGACAATAACTACAATAAAGTAATGATGCACACTTTTTGCATACTAACAAAGGCATGGTGTTGTCTTCACAACCTGAAGAATCCTTGACCTTTTTCTCTCAATATAGACATAACTTTTGCTATGACAAAATTTAAGGAGCTTGGAGAGAACAAGGATCTCGGGGTTTCTTTTTTATTTTTGGCAAAATGAGGATGATAATAAATTAAAACCTAGAAGAAACTTTTTGTATCAACTAAATAAACTCTATAATCTATGGTGCCTAATGCTTTCATACCCATCCAACCTCGGAGTAATCTTTCATCCTACGATCTACATTCATTCACCTTCATTTGACTTGTAAAGATTCATAGCTTGTACTTGTAGAGAGTCTCATAAGATATTGACAGTAACAAAGATAGTATAAGAAACCTGAAGCCAATAAACTTAGAAGATTAATATACCTTAGTAATTACAATCAAATACTTTCTCCTCATTGGTGGACAAATGTGATACACAATCTCTTGCAAGAGTAGCTCCATGTCTGCATACAACTTATAGAGAAAGCAACATGTCCATTTCTACTAGAGAAGCAATTGGTAATCAACAATAAATCATAATTTGCATACAACTTATAGAGAAAGCAACATGTTGTAATTCATAGTACTTATGTTAAGGCCATTTTAAGGTGTTCACCTGGAACTTGCAATGTTCACCTACTAAAAGTAAGTACCATATTGGAGACTTCAAAGTTTGAGCATCCCCATGATCTAAAATAATGACAATAATTCATGTGAGAGACAATAATGACATGATACAAAAATAAGTTGTAACTAAAATGCTTTTAATGGGTTTAGTTTGAGCTTCACTTGGTTTCGAGAATCCTTTCATATTCTCTACTTAACAAGGCCAACCATGTGAAGGTGGAAGCTCATTTGGCCTCTCCCCCCTATAATCACTCTAAATTCCCCTTTAAAAACTAAGTAAATATTTCATTCATTCATTTTAGAAGTATATCATTGAATCATTATATTCACATAACATACATTAACACAACATTTAATTAATTAATACATATAAACATTCATCAATAATTTGTGAAAACATCAATCATTATATTCACATAACATTCATTAACATGACATATAATTCATTAATACCTATAAACATAATTCATGAACACGTCAATCATTATAATCACATAACAATATTCAATAACATGACATAAAATTCATCAACATTCATCATCAATAAGCAACATTCATAAAAATTCATTAATAAGCAACATTCATAAAAATCCATCAACACATTCATCATCAAATAAGATTTTTAACATTCATTTCTCACATCCTGACTATCTTCGGCACCCTGTGGATCTTGTGGTTATGATCTTAGACATGAGGCTTCCTCTTCTTTCGTCAAGGACAAAGCTGATGCACCCCTGCAATAAGAAATAAATGGGTTTAATTCTAAACTTTTTTATAATGTTATAAGTGTTTCATTAATCTAAACAACATAATAGGGATTTTGCTTTACCTAATAGTGCCACATCATCTACTATCACATTTTGTTCAGCCCCAACCTCAACATGCTCAACACTAACATCACGCTCTCTCAAAAATTATCACATAAAGGTTACACCAATTGCAATTTAAGATGTTAAATTTTATTAATAATTTCATGATTAATTTTCAATAGAAATTGAATATGTACTTGTATCATTGTGATGCACATTGAGATCTTCGTCATGTGTAGGATCCATGCCTTCATTATCATGAGTAATATCCGTGTCAGGAGTAGTAGGTTGTAGTGAAATGTCATGTGCACATTGTTATCATTGTTTGAAATTACATCAAATAGATTATTTGTCATGAAGTTCTCACCTATAGTTATTATTCATTTTTTATATTTACATGTGTGTCAACTACTACACTCAAATCTTCTACACCTTTTTGGCCATTGGAATTTGTGTGGTGGTGGGCAACCACTACTTTATAGCCTTGCTTGAAGCTAAATTGTTTTTCCTCTTCTGTGGGCGCTAGATTAAATTCAATGCCCTGCATTTTTGCATAATATTTTCAATAATTAATGTATTACTTATTTGTAATTTTATATAAAAATTTGATATGAGATTTCATTTACTGCTACTCAGAAGGCGTGAGCAAATTTTCATATATCCACTAGAGCTAAGATGGTGTTGACCAAACTTCTCTTTCCTAGCTTGTGTCACCTTAGATGCGTCCTACAACCTATATATGTAAACTTTAAAATATGTTAGAAAAATGTTAGATTATATAAATCCACAATCACACTTATAGAAATATGCTAGATTATATAAATCCACAAATGAATTAAACATGTAAATTGTAAAAAGGAAGAAGTTGTCAGCATTTTTTTGCAAAAATGATAAGTTTTGGAAGATGGAAAGTCATCCATCTTGGACAAGATCTTAGATGAGGTGAAAGGTCATGTTTTTCTATAAAATAATGTAATCTCATATAGAAGAGAGGAGAGGAGATGTGAAGTTAGAAAGATGAAGAGAAGGGTGTAAAAGTTTGTATAATAAATCAGTCATTTTTTTGTGAAATATTGTTGATATTCTAGTGTTTTGATTGTAGTCTTATTATCTCCTCCTTTGTCTCAAGGTTATGGTGATTATTAAGTTTCTTGTATTTGGCAATGAATATCTAGAGCTACTGTTGATATTATAAGTGTGCATAACATCTTTGTGTTATGGCAAAAGGCCTCACTGCTCATTGTTAGATAGTGAATACTGTGCAAATTCAAAATAAAGAATATATTGATTGTATGATTGTCACTATATGGGGATTAGGGAAGGTGTCAATTATTTATTGGTTGTCTTGATAGTTATCTTATGGGTTTGAATCATAACCATTGCTCCTTGTAAAAATTTGACCATGAATGAACATGTTAACCATTGTTGCAAGCAAAAATAATAAATCAAAATTCTTGAAAAAAAGGTGACAAAGGCCTGGTTATTGTGTGCAAGTGTGCTTGAAGGTTGGTATGCATTCTTGAGATTTTGATGATTCCCTTGGAAGGATGGAATAGATGAGAGACTAAAGTTTATGAGACACATACCAATTTTTTTTGGGTGGCGGGTTAATTCATTAATCCCTTAGTCTCTTCTCTTTTGCACTTCAATGATTTCATTCCACTCCAACTATGGTACCATAGGAAGATGCTCGTACTTTGGGTTGAGCTTTAGAGCCCTTTTGTACTGATCTCTCACAATCTTTAGATGTTTGTAAGCTTTTTTTAGAAGTTGGGCTCTATTCAAAATATTTTGACCAAAGAACTCCTCCATAGTTTTTATGAGATGATCTTTTAATTCAGGGGCTGGCTTAGTCCAACTTTTAACAAAAAACAAAATTGTTAGATAAAAAAATTAGTTCAAGCTATGTACATTGAATATATTACAAAAAATGGATGAATGGAAAAATGTAGCAACCAATTATATCAAGCTATGTACCTTTTACGTAATGTGGGCCCAAATATCTTCAATGTTAAATCATACAAAGTTTCATAAAAAAAGATCATTTCCTTCGAAATCATCACCACATCATTTGCCAAAAATGAGTTATGAATAAGTAAACTATAATTACACTCTAAATAATTACAATTTTAAAGTACCTGGAAGCTTAGGCAATTTTAAGGGAATCATATCTTTCTCAGCCATCAACAATGATGCCTCCAACAATCCAGTACAGGTAACACGAGATGCTCTAGGAAAGGCTGGCAAATTATCAGCAGTACTAGTATCAGTTCTATCATCACCATGAGAAGGTGTACCTATCGCTGCACAAAGTTAATCAATGCCATAATATACTCAAATGAACAAGAAAGTACAAATATTATCATATTTAACACATAAAAAAATGTAACAAAATAAGGACTTACCAGCTCTAGTTGCAGTAGGTGTGGATGTTTGCATGCTCCTTGTTGTCAATCTTGCAGTCAGAAATTTTGGAGTGTTGGTCGGCCTCATGGAAGTAGGTGTATGAAAATCATCAACACTTGAAAAATAATCATTTATACATATACAATGTATTTTTCATGTCCCTTATTTTCCTCTAATAAAATGTAATAATAAATATAAATAACAATGGCATCACTATCGGGAGAAACTCTCCACCCATAAGTTGTTCCAAATAAATATTATCAAGTTGAGGGTAAGCATTATACCACTATAAGTGGAACCAGTCATATAGCAATATATCAAGAGCAGTAGATCATCATATCACATTAAGCAATATTTGAAAGATAACTGCATATGTTTAAGGATCAAAACTAGACATAGCGATAACATCATTCAAAACACTTGCAAGTTTTTATCAAAAGATGAAGAATAGAAAATGCAACACTATGAGCGATAGTAATTATAGTGAGAGTAGGATTAGATTGTAGCTTACTTACATGGTCATATAAGGGAAAACTACCAATCTCATTAGTTGTACAGTTCAAATTAAAGATCATCCTTGCATAATTATTATCAGTCATATCAAAAACAACAAAGATAATCTTAACATTGTTGCATTGGACTAAGTGTAGATATATAGACCAAAATCATCTTACATATACATAATTTTTGTATCAGAGATAGTAGTGGCATTGTTCTCATATATTATATCAATTGTATAACATAAGAACAATCATTTAAAAGGGGTATTGTAGACTATTTTTCTTGAATCAATCATTATCAGTTTTAAGTGTTATTTAAGACTTTAAGGAAAGATGTCTCTTGCAATTGAGTTTTGTAAGTTATTTGTACCTATTTCCCATGTTTTAATAAAAGGAGGAGCTTGTAATGAAAAAGACAATCCTAAATGAATTTATATGGATTAGTAAGTTTTTATGACAATGACAACAAAATCATATCAAAGGCAATGATAGAAAGTTTTAGACCGACTATTATGTAAACACAAATATAAGAATCATATCATCACAAGCTCATGGACATGGAATTGGTCAACGGGATATACATTTAAGACTAGATCATCATAAAGGTTCAACAATTATAATTAGAAAAGATATACGAGTTTTCCACATACAACTAAGATAACATATTAGGAATGAGTATAAATTAAAGAGTATGGATAATGGATTGTATCAATCTTAAGTATCGAAGAATGAATACAAGTGGTTAAGTAAAGGAGAAGAGTGAACATGACAGCAACAATATAATATTGTCCATAATAATCATGAAGAAAATAATGTCCCTTCTGATGATTGAGAATTGAAATCACATATCTATAGGATGTACACTAGTACCCTTGTCAAGTGGAAGAGCTCAGTGTGGTCTTAAAAAATCTTGTAGCAAAACATACATATTGTGGTTTATGGTCCATAAATCGGTACAAAACATAAAGCTTTATTGAACTATTATGGTTCATGATATAAATCAGTATAAAACATAAAGCTTTATTGAACTATTGTCCTAGCAAAAGACTTAATGTTTCTTACTTCTAGATAGTGTGCTCTACGACACAATTCATTTCTTGTGGCCTCTTTCTCTTCTATTGAATGTGGATCCATCACAAGCCCAAGAATTTGTAGATTGACATTCTTTAGGGTCTTTTTACACAAGATAATAGGGTTGTTGCTATATGTTATGTCATCATTACATAATTGTAATGTCCCCTTTCTAGCATTCATAGCATGATGTTGTCGTTAGCCTATTTCCCCACAGTCCCGTAGGCTAACTAGGACATTAAAGGGGCTTAGAGGCCATTTGGCCTAGACAGTTTTAGTTGCAGGTCTTTCTGAGGGGTTCTGAGGAAACTTTGGGCATACTTGCTATTTATAGTAAGTCATCTTGGACATGGCCGGACATTCAATCACAGTGGTATGTCGATGGTAATTATTTAAAATCGACAGGAAGACTTATTTATCATTGATAAGATTTGTTATGCATTGATAAAGCCATTTTATAAAGTTAAATTTAAATATTTAACTTTATTAATGCATAGACTATAGATTGTGGGAAATATTTAAATTAAAAGAGTTCCCTTTATTTTTATAACACATTGGAGACATAAGGTACATAAAGGGAGTTATGTTTTATCCCACATTGAGAAAACGAAGGATTGAGCTCTTGTGAGAACACTATAAAAGAAATGGAAGAGCTTTTTTTTTTGTATGCTTGGATGAAGATTAATGTTATGTTGTTGGATATCTGATTATCGGGCTTGGAGGACGGAATCCCTCTTTGCTAGCATTATCTTCGCTGCTGGAAGACACAGTCAGGAGGATCAAGGGTGTTTTCACTTCAGGAAATACACTGGGTTTCATTTGGGGCGTTTGCATAAAGAAATTTACAAGGGTTTGAGGTGTAGATCTGAAGTTAGTTATTGCTATAGTGCCACATGAACAATATTTTGCTACAGTCGGCATGAACAGTATTTTGCTACAGTATGGCATGAACAGTGTTGGTATCAAGTTTACTTGTTTTTTCGGCTGATTAGAAGTTTGGAGGGCTGGCCGACTACATCTGCAAAATACTACGGCAACTAATTCCAGGTTTCTTCTGTCAAATTTTGATATTTTGCATAATAATTGTTGAATACAAGTCTGAATAGTTGTTGCAGCCTTTAAGGCAGCTGCAAGTGCACATCTACATTTAAAAATCACCCTTTATTAGCAGATTGAAAGAGTTTCCAGATTTTTCATATACTATTGAATGTGTGCCAAGTGTTTGTGAAAATGTTATGATGTGTATTATGCATTTTAATGTCACTTCATAGTTGTTCGTAAATCTACTCATTGGAAAGCAATTTATTGAGGAAATCAGCTTTATGAGTTTGCATACTAAGTGTTTGACAATATTTCTTAAGTTAAATTTCTGCAAGTCAAAGTTCAAATCAGGGGAGGATATTACAGTGGTATCAGAGCTGAAAGTCCTGCCATCCTGTGCAGGTCTTATAGGAAATTTGGAACTGGCGGCTAGAGGGGAAAGTGTTTGATGAAATGTCAAAACACTAAAATCAGAGCATTTATGTTTGAGCATGCGACAGGGGCCTTATAATTTCCGCAATACTAGAGCAAGACAAAATAGGAGGTCAGACCTGCAAAGCAAACAGACTAGTTCATTCGTACAAGGGGGTACAGAATCTAGTCATACAGACACAGCGGAGGTATTCTTTGATCAAGATAGCAATATGGGTGACCGAGATGACAAGACTACAAGATTAGGTGGAGGCGAGAATGCCGGTCTAGAGCCTGGAGAGGAAAGATTCTTACAGTTATTAGAGATCTTGGTACAGGGTCAGCAAGTAGCAGAACAAAGGGCACAGGAACAAAATCAGAGATTGGATCTTATGATGCAGATGATGGCTCGTTAAATGGGGTTGAATGCTAACATGGGTGGAGGAAATAATCAGAATGGTAACAATCAGAATGGAAATGATCAAGATGGGACACATAATGGAGATGAACAAGTTGGGAACAATTTCGGTCATGCACCCCAGCGAGCTAGGACAGTAAGTTCAAGGTCCATGATTCCTACATTTCCTCCTAGAGCTCCAGAGCAACTCGTACCAGAGCCCTTGATTACTGATATACAGGACCAGTTAAGGAGAGATTGGGCAGCCGGGGGGCCAGATTTTACTACTGCAATTACCTTTAGGGAGTATATGGATGTGCGGATGAAACATATGCCACGTGGACATGACAGGAACCAGAGCTATGAGCTATGAAAGAAAGTAGGGAGACTTGAGTTACCATATCATGATGGCTTAGGAAAGTCTACAACAAGAGCTTGGGCTCAAAAGCTTGACACATACTTTCAATTGAACCCTATGCCCGAGGAAGAAGCTATTAAGTATGCAGCAATTCATCTGGATGGGTTAGCACACGAGTGGTGGCATCATGGTATGGTCACTATGGGACATGCACACATTACCTCATATGTGGAGTTTACAAAGAGGCTGATTGAACATTTTGATAGGAAGGATCCAGAACTCCATTTCAAGGAGTTAGCTCAGCTTAAACAGTGGGGATCATTGGAAACATACATTTCAGAGTTTCAGAAACTTGCAGTGTTAGTAATAGATGTATCTGAACGAAGGATACTAGTTCTATTTATGGATGGGTTAGCTGATCCGTTGAGAGGGTGGATTAAAGCTCTCAACCCTCCCACTTTGCAGGAAGCCATTAAGAAAGCTCGTGACATGGATTCCTCTTCATCTTCAAAAAATAAATTCCAGGCAAAGAGTTTCTCTTCAAGGAAAGATAAGGACAGAAAACCTTTTCATAAAGAGGTTCAGCCAACTAAGGAGGAAAGTAAGAGGTTGGACAATGAGACACTTAATGATCTCAGGAAAAAGAAGCTTTGTTTTCATTGCAGGGAACCTTGGGATTTGTCACATAAGTGTCCATTGAAAGCAAAAGCTAAGCAGATGGAGTACTTTTCAGTCGAAGAGTCAGTAGATGGAGATTCAGAGCAGTCATCCGAATCAGATGGAGATGATGATAGTTCTTCACAGGAGGAAGCACGCGGTGATAGCACGATAGCTCAGTTGTCAAGTATACAAGAGGCCGTCACTTGTAGAGTTAGGGGAACCTTGGATGGACAGAGAGTTGTGGCACTCATTGATACAGGAGTGACACATAACTTCATTGATGAGAAGTTTGTGACACGCAGAGGGCTACATACAGAGGAGCATAGGGGATTTAAGGTGATGGTTGTCGATGGCTTCAAAATTGAATGTACCAAGAAAATCTCCAACTTGCAGCTTCATTTGGGAGATTATGACATGATAGGAGATTTCTCTGTGGTCAACATTGGTGATCAGGATATGGTGCTTGGGATGAACTGGATGAAGTCTCTGGTAGAGTTTACATTTAACCTTGAGAAAATGGAAATGAGGTTTGAGGCAAATGGTAAGAAGATAGTGCTCAGAGGTTTGTCAGATGGGAGACTTCGAGTGATGTCACTCAAGCGGATGCAAAGTTTCTTTAGACATGATCAGGTGCAGTGGGCAGCAGAGTTTAGAGTAATGCCTGAGATGAAAGAGCAGCATAAACTAGAGTATCCACCTGATGTACAAAAAATAATAACCAAACATACTAAAGTATTTGGTGAGATACCTCCAGGGAGACCCCCGGATAGGGGAATCGAGCATGTTATTGAATTAGAGGAAGGGGCTAAGCGAGTTATCATCACACCTTACCCCCATCTGAAGAGATGTAAGGATGAAATAGAAAAGGCAATTAAGGATTTGATTGACATGGGGCACATATGGTCAAGCAAAAGTCCTTTCGCTTCTTCAGTAGTATTGGTGAAGAAGAAGGATGGTACAATGAGGATGTGCATTGATTATAGGGAGCTAAACAAGAAGACAATCAAGAACCGATACCCTATCCCGCGCATCGATGAGCTTATTGATGAATTGCATGGTGCATGCTACTTCTCCAAGATTGATTTGAGATCCGGCTACCATCAGATACAGGTTAGAGAGGTGGATGTGGAGAAGACATCTTTTAGATGCGACTATGGACATTTTGAGTTCTTAGTCATGCCCTTTGGGTTGACAAATGCTCCTGCCACTTTCCAGTCTTGTATGAATAGAGTGTTCAGAGATCAGTTGAGGAAGTTTGTGTTGATATTTTTTGATGATATACTGATATACAGCCGTACTTGGGAGGAACATTTGAAGCATATTGATACAATGCTCAGTATTCTAGAGAGGGAGTCATTATATGCCAAGATGAGTAAATGTGAGTTTGGTATGACAGAGTTGCTCTATCTAGGGCATATTATTAGTGCAGGAAGTGTTTGGGTTGACCCAGACAAGATCAGGGCCATTTTGGATTGGCCACCATCGAGGAACACTTCACAACTCAAGGGATTTCTCGGGCTTTGTGGGTTCTACCGCAGATTTGTGAAGGGATTTTCACAGATAGCAGCACCACTTACAGATTTGACATGGAAAGATAGTTTCAAGTGGTCAGAGAGGGCTCAAGATTGTTTTGACAGGTTTAAGGAGTTGATGAGTACATGTCCTGTTTTAGCCATTCCAGATTTCACCAGGCCTTTTGAGCTGCAGTGTGATGCCTCGGGAGAGGGCATAGGAGCTATTCTCATGCAAGACAAACATCCCATCGCATATGAGAGTAGAAAATTACGAGGTATGGAGAGAACCTATAGCATCTACGACAAAGAGATGCTAGCAATCATGCACGCACTAGCTAAGTTCAGGCAGTACTTAGTGGGAAGTCGATTCACAGTAAAAACAGATCATAATAGCTTGAAACATTTCCTTGGACAGAAGGACCTTAATGACAGGCAACAGAAATGGGTGAGTAAATTACAGGCCTATGATTTCAACATAGCCTATGTCAAAGGGAAGAAAAATATTGTTGCAGATGCTTTATCTAGAAGGCCTCATTTGCTTGTTGTTGGGATAGTCATGGATGATTGGAGAGAGATGATCTTGGCAGAATATGCTAAGGATAGTTGGGCATCTAGCATTATTGAGGGAGCTATTCAAGATAGTTGATACACTGTCGTAAATGATCTGATCACCTACAAGGAAAGGATTTATTTAGTACCCGGGTCTGCTATGAAGCAAAAGATTTTGAGGGCATTTCATGATTCACCAATGGTAGGACATCCCAGATTCTTTAAGACATATTGGCAGGTGAGAGAGCGCTTCACTTGGAAAGGACTCAAATCAGAGGTGCTTCAGTTTGTTAGGGAATGCCCTGTGTGTCAGCAGAACAAACATGAACATTCTTTTCCAGGTGGTTTACTACAGCCCCTACCCATACCAGAGAAGAAGTGGGATAGCATTTCCATGGATTTTATCACAAGCCTCCCCAAGGCACAGAGTCGGGATTGTATCTTTGTTGTGGTAGACAGATTGACGAAATTTGCACATTTCTTTGCAATTTCGTCTACATATTCAGCAGCACAAACAGCAGAACTATTTTTTCGAGAGGTATTCAGACTACATGGGATACCATGGAGCATAGTCAGTGACAGAGACAACAGATTTATGAGCCACTTTTGGCAGGAGTTGTTCAAGTTATGTGGAATAGAGCTCACTCCGAGTACCAGCTACCACCCCCAAACTGATGGGCAGACAGAGATAGTGAACAAATGGGTTGAGGGGTACCTTCGAAACTACATTGCAGGAGAGTAGAAGGCTTGGGTGAAGTGGCTACATCTAGGGGAGTACTGCTATAATACCTCTTTCCATATGTCTATTCAAATGTACCCTTTTATGGCACTGTACGGGTATGATGCTCCTAATTTTTTGGATTTTTTATTTGGGGACAGCAGGGTGCCTAAGGCTAAGGATACTTTGCAGGAGTGTCAGGACATTATGCGATCCTTGAAGGAAAATTTGGAAAAGGCACAAAATCAGCAGAAGCAATATGCTGATCAGCACAAGGTTGAGAGGTCTTTTGAGGTGGGAGATATGGTGTACCTCATGTTACAGTCGTATAGACAGTCCTCTCTCAAGAAGAGTGGAGCAGAGAAATTGAAACCACACCACTATGGACCGTTCAAAGTAATCAGGAGAGTGGGTGAAGTAGCTTATGAGTTGGAGTTGCCTACAGACAGTAAAGTGCATAATGTGTTCCATGTGTCACGCCTTAAGAAGGCATTGGGTCACAATGTGGTGCCTTCAGTAGTATTGCCACCTCTTGATGATGGGGAAAGCTTATCTTGGTTCCCGAGGCCATACTTGACTCCAGGGAGAGGGTGCTTCGCAGGAGGACTATCAGGGAGTATCTAGTGAAGTGGAGGAACCTACCTGTCGAGGATGCTACTTGGGAAAATGAGCAGATATTGCAGCATCCAGAGATGAAATTGCTTGAGGACAAGCAATTTTGGGTAGGGCAGACTGTAATGTCCCCTTTCTAGCATTCATAGCATGATGTTGTCGTTAGCCTATTTTCCCATAGTCTCGTAGGCGAACTAGGACATTAAAGGGGCTTAGAGGCCATTTGGCCTAGACAGTTTCAGTTGCAGGTCTTTCTGAGGGGTTCTGCGGCAACTTTGGCCATACTTACTATTTATAATAAGTCATCTTGGACATGGCCGGACATTCAATCACAGTGGTATGTCGATGGTAATTGTTTAAAATCAACAGGAAGACTTATTTATCATTGATAAGATTTGTTATGCATTGATAAAGCCATTTTATAAAGTTAAATTTAAATATTTAACTTTATTAATGCATAGACTATAGTTTGTGGGAAATATTTAAATTAAAAGAGTTCCCTTTATTTTTATAACACATTGGAGACATAAGGTACATAAAGGGAGTTATGTTTTATCCCACATTGAGAAAACGAAGGATTGACTCTTGTGAGAACACTATAAAAGAAATGGAAGAGCTTTTTTTTTGTATGCTTGGATGAAGATTAATGTTATGTTGCTGGATATCTGATTATCGGGCTTGGAGGACGGAATCCCTCTTTGCTAGCATTCTCTTCGCTGTTGGAAGACACAGTCAGGAGGATCAAGGGTGTTTTCACTTCAGGAAATACACTGGGTTTCATTTGGGGCGTTTGCATAAAGAAATTTACAAGGGTTTGAGATGCAGATCTGAAGTTAGTTATTGCTATAGTGCCGCATGAACAGTATTTTGCTACAGTCAGCATGAACAGTATTTTGCTATAGTACGACGTGAACAGTGTTGGTATCAAGTTTACTTGTTTTTCTGGCTGATTAGAAGTTTGGAGGATTGGCCGACTACATCTGCAAAATACTACGGCAACTAATTCCAGGTTTCTTTTGTCAAATTTTGATATTTTGCATAATAATTGTTGAATACAAGTCTGAATAGTTGTTGCAGCCTTTAAGGAAGTTGTAAGTGCACATCTACATTTAAAAATCACCCTTTATTAGCAGATTGAAAGAATTTCCAGATTTTTCATATACTATTGAATGTGTGCCAAGTGTTTGTGAAAATGTTATGATGTGTATTATGCATTTTAATGTCACTTCATAGTTGTTTGTAAATCTACTCATTGGAAAGCAATTTATTGAGGAAATTAGCTTTATGAGTTTGCATACAAAGTGTTTGACAATATTCCTTAAGTTAAATTTCTGCAAGTCAAAGTTCAAATCAGGGGAGGATATTACAATAATACAGTGGCTTCCATATCAACAAGTAATTGTTGTGGTGCAATATGTTCCTTTCCCTTTCCCTCTGAATCAAATTGTGATAAAAAATATTTTAAAAAATCAAAACAAGTCCAAAACCTTCATGAAAGTAACATAATAATCTGACATTTTTAAAATTACTATTGCTTTAATTTTTATATAGAAGGTTTACATGCACTGGAGAAGGGGTGGGAGCAACATCCATGGCTCTATCATCTGATGGATTAGCCATGTCACCCTGTGACAAAGAATATATATAAAAACAACATAATTAAAGGAATTGTTCACTTAGAAAAAATAAATTATTATTAAAATGGTATTGTATATTATGTTAATGTTTTAGCATCAGTAAAAGTAATTCATGTTTATCTGATATACTAATCTGTGGTTTGTTATTGCTGATTATTAAATCCAATGCACACACACACACACAGAGATACACACAAATACACACACACACACACACACACGTGTGTGTGTGTGTGTGTGCACGCTTTGAATCATATATGTTTGCATTATAATCATTAGAAGATAACAATATACTTATCAACAACCATATTTATATTATCATATTATTATATGTGATCGGGCTTCTTGACATAATATATACGGGAACATGTTTGTGTTATGCTTTGTCTTAACTACACATCACAAAGCATGCCCTCATAACTCTTCGTATTGTATATCAATAGAGTGTAGGTCGTTGAATAAACATAATCAATAAATGACATTTTGTATCAGTAGTCTGCACCCAATTTAACATAAATAATTCTCCATCGCATATATAATCTGCAGGGTTATCAAGAAGTTATCTCAAACCATCAGCAATACAAGATAAGGAAGTTGACTCTACACCTACAATCCCAGAGATCAACAATATTCAAAGAACAAGGTTGCTCAACAATAATACAAGTAAGAGTTACATTATTCTTGTGTTAAGTGTTTTATCTATCAGAGATCCAAATAAAACTAATATGGTATCAAAGCCATTCTAATAAGAAAAACCTACACAATATATATTTAAAATCTTTGTTTTTTAAAAAAGGGGATAAAACTCTAAATTATTAAAATGGTGAATCATGTGAGACTAGGAGATAGGCTTGACGATGCATCTAATTTCTCTTCATGGAAAATTAGAGTAAAAATTATATTAAGGGAAATGGAATTAGAAGAATTTATTGAATCAAACATGGCTATGCCTAAAAATGGACCAGGAAAAGTAACATGGAAAAGACATAATAACAAATCAATGGAGATCATTATAGATTTCATAAAAGATCATGTCCTACCTTCCATATCTAGTCTCAAGATTGCATTTGAAATTTTCTCCATAATTAAAGATACATTTGAAATCAATAATACTAGTAGATTATTAACCTTAAAAGAAGATCTACTATACATTAAGATGAAAAATGGAGAATCAATAACCTCATTTTTAAAAGAATTTCTAAACTAAAAGATCAACTTGCAACAATGGACAATCGAGTTGATGACAAAGAACTCAACATGATAGCACTGAGAGGTCTTCCATTATCATTGGAAACATTTATTTAAGGGTTAAGTTCTCAATCCAAACTTTCAAAATTTGATATATTAAAAAATGAATGCACTCAAGAAGAATCTAGACTAGTCTCAAGAGGACTAAATACAAATCAAGAGGGAGAAATCCAAGCACTACATGTAAAATAAAATAAGAAAAGAAAATTCAAATACAACAAAAAGGAGTCTAACAATTCTTACAAGCAGCGTGATTGGTCAAAAGTTAGATGTTTTAAATGTGACAAAATTGGTCACCCCCACAAATTTTGTCCTGAAAAGAAAAGAATTCAAGCAACCCTAACATAAATCAAAGAAGAGGGGGAAGAGAGAGAAGGAAGAGAGAACTATGCCTTTTTCTTAGCCCTTTCAAGTGAGTTCAATTTTAATAACAACACTTGGATCATCGATAGTGGAGCATCTCAACACATCACCAGTTTTAAGGACAAATTTGAATCATTCACTGAACAAGCTTCAGAAGAAGTTACCATTGGAGATAACTCTACTCATCCTATTAAAGGAATTGGTTCCTATTCAATTCAACTAAATTCAAGAACCACACTACAACTCAAGAATGTCTTATATGTACCAAGAATTAAAAGAAACCCAGTTTCTATTTCTAGTCTAGCTGATCAAGGTTTCAAAATCAAATTTTTAGAGGATAAAGTCCTAGCCTGACCCTAGAATTCTAATATTAAGAAAGCCATTTCTATTGGATTTAGAGATGGAAGTCTTTATAAACTTTGTAATAGTCAAAATTCAAAATTAGCCCTAAGTCATGAAACTTCAAACTCCACTAAAATTTGGCATAGGAGGCTAGGTCACCTTCACTACTGTGCATTATCATCCTTGGGAAAAATTGTAAAAGGTCTTCCTAGCCTAAAACCTGTCACTCAAATATTTGCAAAGGATTTGCCTCAGGAAAAAACACTAAACAATCATTTCCTATAAGTGTTCACAAATCTAAGTGCATCCTTGAACTGATTCACACTGATCTTTGTGGTCCTATGTCAATGACCGCCTCTTAATGGATGTTTCTTCTATATAATTTTTATTGATGATTACTCTAGAAGAACTTGGATCTATTTCTTGAAACAAAAGGAATCAACTGATGTCTTAGCGAAATTCAAAGAGTTCAAAGCCCTAGTTGAAAATCAGTAAGGACATAAAATAAAAACCCTTAGATCAGACAATGGAGGTGAATATATTTATGATATTTTTTTTAAAAAATTCATTTTTGTTGGGATTAAGAGGAAGTTTTTGGTACCTTATAATCCTTCTAGGCTGAAGCATCTAATACTACAGTCTACATACAAAATAGATGCCCACAATTAGTTTTAGAAAACATCACTCCTAAAGAAGTATTCATAGGAATTAAACCTAACCTAAGTTATTTAAGAATTTTTGGATGTCTAGTTTATATTCACATACTAAGAACAAAACTAGAACCTTCCAGGAATAAGAGAATTTTTATTGGATATAGTGAAACAACTAAAGGATACAAAATCTTCATTCTAGGGAAAAGAATAATTGAGATTGTAGAGATGTAAAATTTGAAGAAGATACTGCATTTAAAATTTCCAAAAACAATGATGAATCTATTACTAAGTCTATTCCTGAAGAAGATCAACAAACAAAAATTGAGAGGGAGAATGACTATGAACCTTCCTCCTCCACTATGTCTATTCATGAAGAATTTGAAAATACCACTAATAAAAAGAGACCACTCTAGGCTAGAAAATGATAGAAGAAAATCATGTTGAACCTAATGAAGTAATGCAAGAGAGCAAAATAACAAGAAATCAATCATGTTATATTGCATTGTTAACCAAACTTATCAAATCAGAACCTTCTAATGTTAAAGAAGCACTTTCAAATCAATCTTGGAAAGAAGCAATGATTGAAGAATATAACTCTATATTAAAAAATGATGTATGGGATGTGGTACCAAGACCTAAGAACAAATTATTTGTTTCTTCCAAATGGTTGTTCAAAATTAAACATGCATCTGATGGTAGCATCGAAAAATACAAAGCCAGATTTGTAGCATGAGGGTTCTCATAGAAAGAAGGCATCAATTATGAAGAAAATTTGCTCCAATTGTTAGATATACTTATGTCAAAACTATCTTGGCTATTGCAGCATCCAAGGGATGGAAGGTACACCAGATGGATGTCAAAATAGCTTTCCTCAACGACAAGATTGAAGAAGAAGTCTATATCAAGCAACCAAAAGGGTTCAATACTCATGACAACAAAACTCATGTCTATAAGTTAAAGAAAGCACTTTATGGTCTTAAACAGGCTCCCAGAGCTTGGTATGAAAGGATAGACTACTACTTGTTAAAGTTAAGATATTTCAAAAATGAAGCTGATCCCAACTTATGCCTCAAAATAGATGGTGATGGTATGATTATCCTTGTGTTATATGTTGATGATTTGTTGATTATAGGAGAATAATATCTCATAGAAAATTGCAAAAAAAGAGCTCATAGTAGAATTTGAAATGAAAGACTTAGGTCTACTTCACTACTTTCTTGGATTAGAAGTCTGGTAGTAGGATAACTATATTATTCTAAATCAAGGGAAATATATTATAGATATCTTAACTAAATTTGGGATGATGGAATGTAAACTAATAGCTACCCTTATGGAAGGAAATTTACATAAGTTGAAAGATGATGTGATCAAGTCAAAACCTACAAATTCTACTTACTATAGGCAGATTATTGGATCTTTAATGTATTTGGTTAATACTCGTCCTGACATATGCTATGCTACTCACACCTTGAGTCAATTTATGTATGCACCTAAGAAGATACATCTACATGTAGCTAAATACATTTTGAGATACGTGAGCGGTACTATTGGGATGGAAATCAAATATAAGAAGGTCAACATTGAACTTCATGGATATTTAGATTCTAATTGGGTAGGCAGTCCTATTGAATGTAAAAGTACTTCTAGATATTGTTTCAGTCTAGGATCTGGCATGATTTCTTGGTCTAGTAGAAAATAGACTTATGTTGCTCTAATCTCCACCGAAGCTTTAGGTTTTAGAGAAGCAGTATGGTTATGGAAGTTGTTAGCTGATTTGTTTAAAAGACCCTTGAAGCCCACTGTGATTCATTATGATAATCAAAGTTGCATCAAGCTTTCAAACAATCGAGTATTCCACAATCACTCCAAACATATTGAAATTCTTTTTCATTACATTTGAGATATGGTAAATCAAGGAATCATTCAATTAGAGTATATCTATACTAATTAGCAAACAACTAATATCTTTACCAAGCCTCTTGCTAAAGTGAAGTTGAAATACTTCAGAGAAAAACTTGGTATGATTAAGTTGCAATATTGAATATTATATCAAAATTGATTCATGTATGTTTATGCTTCTATTGTTTGTTAGTAACATCATATGTAATGAAAGGTGACGATCTTTCATATACATATTTATTCAGAAGGTATTTATTTACAAGGTGACGATCTTGTAAGTAATAGGCCTTTTATCATGGATATCTCTAGACATTGCTTCAAGAAATTAGAGATCATCAATAACAAATTCATGTTAGTATCATGGACATCTCTAGACATTACCTTGAGCAATTAGAGATCATGAGTAACAAATTTTCATGGACATCTCTAGACATTGCTTCAAGCAATTAGAGATCATGAAATTCCATGTTATTACTATGGACATCTCTAGACATTGCCTTGAGAAATTAGAGATCGTAGATAACATTCTTATTGTGGCTTCTCTAGATATTGTTTCAAACAATTAGAGATTTTTTTAATATGCATTATGATAAGGGTCATAATTTTGTGCTCTGACTTTTTAACTATTTCATAGTGTGAAGATCAGATATAGTGATTAGATTTCGATATTGAAATTCTAAAGGTATTTTACTTCTCCCTTGCTAAAGAGAGGGAGTGTTAATTTTTTAGCATTAGTATAAGTAATTCATGTTTATTTGATATACTGATCTATGGTTATGTTTAATAGATGAAGTTGTTACTATTGATTATTAAATCCAATGCGTGCGCGAGCGCACACACACACACGTGTGTGTGTGTGTGTGTGCTTTGAATCATATATGTTTGCATTATAATCATCGATAGATAACAATATACTTATTGGCAACCCCATTTATATTATCACATTATTATATGTGATCAAGCTTCTTGACATAATATATATAGGCACATATTTGCGTTATGCTCTGTCTTAACTATACATAACAAATCATGCCCCCGAAGAGGCTTTGGCCACGTAGAGCCATGACTCTTTGGGAGCCATGACTCTCTATATTGTATATCAATAGAGTGCAGATCATTGAATAAACATAATCAATACACGACATTTTGTATCAACAATTTGCACCTAGTTTAACATAAACAATTCTCCATCACATATATAATCTGTAGAGTTATCAAGAAGTTATCTCAAACCATCAGTAATACAAGATAAGGAAGTTGACTCTGCACCTACAGTCCCAGAGATCAACAATATTCAAAGAACAAGGCTGCTCAATGGTAATACAAGTAAGAGTTACATTATTCTTGTGTTAATTGTTTTATCTATTAGAGATTCAAATAAAACTAATATATTAGAGTTCTAATTGGAACTAATTAGTTCAAATTTTACATATATAGTACTTATAAGTCCCATGATAGTAACTTTTTTTGTATCTATGCAATTCAAATTGTAATCTATTAGCAACTCTTCCTCTAAACTTATTGATTTTATCGCAAATACAAAAATGTGATTTCCCTTATGCACCTCAAAAATGCAATTCGGTCACTTATTAGTTGACCCAGGATGCATATTATTTATAAAACTTGCAATGTTCCCTATTGCTTTTGGCCTTCCATCAATGTACACAACAAGTCTTTTACTTTGATCATTTTCTTTCCATTGTAGATAATTTATTGACAGTGCATACCTACGCATACTTTTTTTATATTGAACTATCTACATCCAATTTTTGTAATTGTAACAAGGTCCTACATAATCCATCAATTCAACAACCTTGTTATAACTAACCTTTATGCCATCCATGGAAAATAGGCCCAAACCATGTAATGATGATGAGGCTATGCGATATATCCTCTCATTAACACAAAAATCAGTGTTAATTGGAGGTAATTCCTTGGGTACCCTTTCTTTTTCAAGATGTGTGTACTTTAAGGGAATCTTGATGTCATCCTTTGTCTCATCATCATAAGAACGTGACCCCCCTTGAGCAAGGAAAAAGTGCATGTGTTTATTGAATTTTCTTATAATCTTTTGTCCTCTAGTTTGTCTCTCTTTCGTAGACCTGCTACATGTCTCAGTGTCCTCTTCTATTCCTGCATGTCCCTCACTTAAGGAAGACAAATCTGACAGATACCTATTTGGTAGTATCTGGAGCCCATCAAATGAGAGATATAGTTGAAGGAGTGAAATATTTTGCTATAAAATGAGGCTAATATTGATGAAGTTTTCCTAAAGTTAATGTTGAAGGTAAAAAGAAAGCAAGCATGTAATAAACTTATGTCTCTCGATCCATGTCACTTTGTACAATCCTCATTAAAGGGGTATAGTTTCCCGCAGATGTAAATCATTTTTCTTAAGTTAGTTACAAATTACATGAGACTTATGCTACAAATTATGCATAGAACATAACATGAACAATATGCATACATCGCAAAAAATGTAACATTGTATTATTTTCAATTGGATATCTCTACAAAAAACATATTATAAGTAATCAACACCTAATACATTTCCAATGATCATGTCATTGATCATCTTCTTCATCTATCTCATCATCATTATCGCCATCATCCAAATTGTCAGAATGACCATTGTCAACATCATGATCATCACTATAACCATTGTCAACATCATGATCATCATCACCATCACCATCACCACCACCATCATCTTTTCCACCACCACCACCATCATCAATTTCATCATCATCATCATGAACATCTTCACCATCATCATCATCATCATCATCATCATCTCCTTCTTCATCTTCACCATCATCAACATCATCATCTCCTCCTTCATCTTCGCCATCATCATCATCATCTACTTCATCTTCCACTTCTTCAGTATCTTCTTCTTCAATCGCATTATACTTTACCAGTCTTCCTCTTGGATCATGTCTAACAACAAATGACCAACTTAGTTTATGTAGAACACCAAAGTAAAACACTTACTCACATTGGCTTGGAAGAACATAGGGCTCGTTTCCAACTGGCTCAAATGACCTTGTATTAATCATTGTAAATCTATTATCATGTTCAATAACAGTTCTATTAGGATCATTTTGATTCAATTGTAGTCTGTACCATTTGACACTAAATAGAACTTGTTTGAAGAAATTAAAGTTGCACTCAATTATATCATCCAAAATGCCATAGTATTTATTTTCATATTGTTGAGGATGCATGTCATTTATAAATGAAATATTAGTGACCTCGAACATTGCAATTATCCCAGAATCACATGTTCTTTTAGTCTTGTCCACCTTTTTTATGCAAAAATTATGGCCATTGTAGTATATAGCTTTGTGGTGCTTGGCCTATTATTTTTCAAACATGTCAAAATTATGCATTAATCCTTGAGTTGATATTAATCAAATGGATCATGATAGATTAACTTATACGTACCTTTCCACCTTTTATACCATTTGCTAGATTAATTAACATTGGTGTAACATTGGGATCTCCATTATGATGAACTTCTTTAGCCAATGAAGCATCACCTTCCCATGTTAATGAGCGACCATTTTGTTGAGATCATTCAATATGTACCATCATCCAATCAAGATTATTTGTAATATACAAATGAAGTGCATTCTACTCATGAGCAACTGTATAAAATAAATAGATCAGTTAAAATAACTTATATTGATGATGGATAAGAATTAATTAACTACAACAACATCTTATAATTACCTCTCACTTTCCTTAATCTACCTTTCTCCATCAAGTACTCCCCTTTGAATTTGTTCATGGAGTTGGGATCCCAAATGTGATCTACATAGATCTTTGATAAAAACTTGGGAAGATATTCACTAATGTAAACCATGGTCTGGTAGACCATATATCCCTTAACCATGGAACCCTTAGGACATGCTTCCTGTCGAACCAAGCCCTTCAAAAAATTTAAGTGTCTATCAACCATCCACATTGACCTCATTGGTATAGGTCCACACAATTTGATCTCCTCAACTAGATGTATGAGGTAGTGTTCTTGTGCATTGAAAAAATTTGAAGGTAGATACTTTTGCATCTCACACAAAAGCTGAGAAATTTTTCTTTTACAATGCTTTATGTCTTTTTTTATTAATTTATTTAGATGACAACCACCTAGAAGATATTCATCATGCAAAAATATATTAACGAGACTAATAACACTTCTATACAACAAATCTAACAAATAACACTTCTAACTTCATGTATTTTCCAAGATCATATATAATGTGTTTGACACTCATGTTGTCAAAGTTGTGTGAGAGAGATAGATGTAGAACATACTACAGTAATAATAAAATGATCTTTTCAATATATTTTAAAATAAAAGAATCAAAAGTACATGATGTTTTACAAGTTTATTGTAAATAGAGAAGAACATGACTTACCTTGATGAGGGTATGCCAATCATGCATTTTCAACCCTGACCCAAAATCACCTTTCTTTGATATGAGACACGTTATGTTTGCAACAAATCCTGTGAGAAATTTAGTTTTTTTATTGGCTTCATATATGGCATCAGTTTGTTGTTGCATTAAAAACCAAGGAATGATGCTTGTATTAATATGGTTTCCATTTCTATTTGATTTAATGAAAAACTTCAATGCATGATTGGATTCATCAATGTCATTGCAAATTTTGACCATTTTTTCTTTGTCACACCTTCCATCCAATATTTTCCATAGTGTCAATGTTACATCCTTTCCAATATGTATAACATCAAACAAATGCATGATTGGGAGGTGCTCATAGTATGACAACCTACTAAATTGTCTAGGATAGCTTTTAAGTCCTTTTGAAAGTTTCTCATCAATGCCTTGACGATCTTCACGAACATCAATTATATCATTAGTAAACAAAAGACAATATCCAAATTTAAATTTCATACAAAAACTTGCATTAGATGGAATGACATTACCTCAATGATTCACTCTATTGTATTCCAACTTCCACATGTGAGGTGTCATTCTTCATGGCTTTGATGTTGTCTCTTCTTTCCCATTGACAAGATGTTTTTCGACAATTTGATACTTATGATTTTTGTGGAGAAAGTTTCTATGCTCATCAAACACCTATTTTCCTAAACTTTTTGAATGGCAAGATTTCATCTATGGACCACAAATTGGAAATGAAAATTTTCCCTTTGTTTGAAGACCTAAAAAATTGTGTATAATTGGATGACATGTGTACTATAAGATTCATATTTACAATTATCACACACAACTTAAACGTATAATGATAAATATGCGTTAACAATTGTACATACCACAAAAAAAAGTTAGTCCAAGGGCATCATGTATAGTCCATATAAGCATTGCATGAAATTGAAATTGCCTTTCACCAATTGGTCTAGAGATGTTGTACATAGTGACCCCATTCCATAACTCCAACAACTCATCAATTAAGGGTTCAATATATACATTCATATCTTTCACTTGGTACTTACCTAGTTTAATGAACATAAACAAAACATAATTATTACGACCATTTCAATATTGTGTTTATAAATGAATTTAGATGACTGTTAAATGGAAAAATACCTAGTACAATCATTGCCAACATTATGTGCTCCCTCTTTACGGACATCCAAGGAGGAAAGTTATTGTTAATAACAAAAATAGGCCAGGCCAAGTAAACAGATATCATCTCTCCAAATGGATTGACACCGTCTGCTGCCAATGAAAGCTTTAGATTATGAAGTTCTTGTTTAAATACTAGTCACTTATCTTCTACATCCTTAAATGCATAACCATCCATATGCATTCACATAATGTCATCTTGACTTCTATTGTGTGCATGGTAATCCATAAATTGTGCCAAGCTAGTACACCTGAATAATTGTCGTAGTCATGGAATAATGAGAATGTACCGAAGAACCTTGTGAGGCACCTTTTTCATTATTTGATGTAATTGATATCTACTAATGTGACAATTAGAGAATTCTTTTGCAAATTCATGTTGTTTATGATATATAATATAATCATTGGGACATGCATGTATTGTTTGATACTCCATTCCAATATCTTTCATAATGGTCGATAATTCTCAGTAAGAGCAAGGTAGAATGTTTGATGGTGGTAACAAACACTACCTATCAACCTATGGAAAAAAATTGATATTAATATAAAGAACATTAATGGCACGCTAACATAGAAGATGACAAAAATGAAACTATACCTTAACATACGTGAGATTGCTACATTAGATATACCATTCGTAACCTTAAAGTTTACTAGCAACAATATAATAGAGAGAAGTGTTGTTTGGGAGCCTTAGTACAAGGGTTTGTATGCCTTTTCAATTACAAGTATATCAAGGTTCTCTTCATCATCATCATTAGATGCACAACTATCATCATCTTCATCATCTTCATCAGTTGTGCCAATAAAATCTTCTTCAATCTTATTCTCTAGCACATTATCAATTGCACCGATACTGACATCTTCGATTGTGTTCTCTGCCTTAGGATCATCTTCTTCCATGGGAGTATTACCTTCTACTTTAGTATTCACACCTTCATGTTCCACCAGTTCAAAATCCACATTTACCAAAGGATGAAAATCCTTTCCCCCTTCAATGTGATCATGTTGCCTACAATGTCTCTGAGCTAATGTGATTATAATTCTCTGATTCTTTAAACCCTTGCATTTTTTGCAAGGACAATAATATTTTCCGTCACTGCTTCTTTTGAATTGAGACCACAATCTAGCAATTGTCACCTTATTTAGTTCTGGGTTCATATTGTTAGGCATGGACTTTCTTCACAAGCAAATATTCAGGCTATAAAATTATAACAAATTATATAAACATACAAGCATTAGTATTATCTTGTATATAATTGATAATAATTAAATAATTAAATATTACTATCTCTTTAGTACATATGACATCTAAACAAATCAAATGAATTATACAATATAAATATTGGCATTGATTTTGAACAAATGTCGCATTAGCATTGATTCTAGACTTCATTCAACTTGGTAGAAAGCTTTTAAACTATTACATCCATGAGGTAGGGAGAAACTGCATACCACATTGTGATGATCCATGAGCTATCTAACTATGTCCAAGGCTACCCAACTATTTCCAAGGTGTCTACACACTGGAGGCATACTCTACCTACTAGGCTGCCTAATACTTGTATACACGAGATTAAGACCCTTGAACTACTCACTCTAACAAATATGTAGTTCTAGTTTCTAATTGTTTTATGTAGTTGTATTCCTATAACCATTGGTGACTTTACTCACCTAATACAACTCTTCACCATCATACACCCACTTGAGTGAATCTAGCGGTTTTCTATAATTACAATCCTGTAATACCCTAGTGCAACCTTTGTGTTGTAGTTTATAGTTAATGTAAGGTTAACCTATATATGTCCTAACTCACTCCTTATATAGTTATATTTAAAAGCTTGTGACAATAATCAATGGGTCTAAATAGACTAGTCAAGTTAATGCTAGCTAGGAACAAATGATTATTCATTTTATTGTACCTAATCTGATGATAGTTCTATAGGAATTTGTAATCAATCCAGCTAGTCAACAACTAGACCAATTGACCTATATACGTCCTAACTCATTCCTTATATAGTTAATTTTAAAAGCTTGTGGCCATGCTACCTATTAAGTGAGTTTTATTGTTCACACACACACACACACACACACACACACACACACACACACATACATATACATCGATGAAAATGACACATTGACGAAATCCTAGATCTTGGTGTAGGGGCCCTAGGTCCTAAATAAGGTGGTCAAACACCAGGTAGGATAGTATAGAAGGTTAATAAGTGTCCAAGCTGACACAAGATAGTTTAGACAATCTCAAACATGCATTTAGGCAAGTTGTTTACAAGTTGTAATAAGGTTACAAGCAAGTCAAAGGTTGGTCAACAATTGGTCAAATATTGTGAGTTGACCAGAAATCTCCATTTTTATGTTTTATAATATTTTTTCATATTGTGGTATAGTTTTGAAGGCATGTGGAGTCTTTTATTTGAAGTTTGTGTAAAAGTTGTAAAATTTGCAAAAATTGCCAAAAAAGTTGTCATGCGACTTTTTTGCAATTTTTCTTGTAATCTGGAAGTCTAACAGTTAGATCATTATTTTGATCGAACCTAGAAGGATGAAGTTGTAAGGTCAAGAGTTGCGACCTATAAATTTATTATCTTCAACCTAGTCTGCAGTTGGAATAGTACTATATGGATTTGGAATGAAATAACAATCCTTTTGGTGGGAAAATCATGCACCATCAGATTTATTTTTTCTAAAATATGTTTGTAGAGTGATAATCAGTTGTTGTTATATTTTTAGAAAGTTGAGTTTTTGAGGATTGATGAATGCAATAACTTGTTTTTGTCGAATAGGAGAAAGTGGTTTTAGTTTTGGATTTTATTAAGCATGTTGTTTACCTACCCTGCAGTTAGGATTTAAATGAAAATAAGGAATAGATCTCCTAATTCCCATGGTGAAAGCTCTTCATGGTTATTGATTAGAAGGGTATGAGGATGGGGAATACATTCTTGGCTTGTGTTTTATAAACTTCCACCTATCTATACCGTTCCTTCAACATCTGAGTCTCAAGTTTCAACAATCAAACTGTTGGACATGCTAATAGACAACGATTACATTGCAAAGATCAGATACAAACTGCACACATATTTAATAAGAAAACCTCTTTTTTTGCAAGATTTATGAGTTTCATTCATTTTTTTGGTTATCTTTGAAGGCAAGTTGATCTTGAATGAAACAAGGACATTAACCTATGATCTAATCTTCCACTTTCATGCTTTGATTGAAGGTTTCCAGAAGTGTTTCCATTCATATTTTTTTGACTATCGTAATACTCTCCAATTTGTAGGCAGTTTTAACTCAATTATGAAATAGTCATTCCATGAATGTAAGTTCCTGATTCTCATGGAATGGCTTGTCTCCAATATGTATTATAGCAACTAACCATTCTACATGCATTTGTGAAGGAGGAAATGAAGTATTTTGGTGATCACCAGAACCAATTTAAGGATGTAGCATATTGGCCTTAAGGGGTGGCTAATTTTATGTTGGATTGTATCTACATATGGTAAGGACAAGGTGTCCCATCTATCATTTGTTGAAGAAAGTGTTGGGAAAGTATAGATTGAGGAAGCCCTAGTTTTTAAGGGTTTTGAAACAAAAATTGGGGCTTTTGCACTTGCAAGGTCTATAAACTTAATTGATTGCAAATTCATTTAATTCAACTCATGTTATGAGACTGTGGAGAATCTTGAAGTTTGGGGGTCACTCATAGTTGCTTTCCAAATCCATCATCTAGGAGGCTTAAATTGTTGATCAAATGTTAAAAAAGAGACTATTTTCCAAAGTAACCCTATCTATCCTTTTTGGCATGTTGAAGTATTCAATAAAAGGTATATGAAAAGGTTATATGTTTTCTTAGCATTTTGGAAGTCTTAAAAGTTATGCATTTTAGAAGCTTGTTGGAGACCTAATTGGTAGGGCTAATAGGCCTATCTTGTGCATTTTCTAGTTTATGATCACAATGAGTTTGTGGAAGGGAAGAACTAGTTGAATCACCTTATAGTTGATATTTTAAGACCATTCAAATCACCTTGGATCATAGTATAGGTCTTCAACAATCATTTAGGTGTTGGAGACATTAAAGGTCATTTCATTATATTGAAACTTGTGGACTTTTTGCTTTTTCCTTACTCTTGCTGATTCAGTCTTCATCCCACCATAATACATACATACATACATATACATACATACATATACATACATACATACATATATATACAAATACATACATACATACATACATCTACATATGCAATTTTATCATCTCATTTAACTAACTTTACTTTCAAATGAAAATTTAGGAACTATAATATTTAGGTACATTTTTAAAAAGAAAATATTTTTTTCAGTGGATAAAAATGTGATATTTTAATTCATATGGATAATAATATTAATCATTGATCATTTTCTTGCCCTTTTGAAAGGGTTGCATATAAGATGTTTTGCTAGTTTGGGATTCTTCATTTCAAGCTTTGGCATTTCATATGTTTTTGAGGTCTCGTATCCTAGGTTTATCATCTTTGCTCATTCAATATTGCTCTTTATTTGATTATTATGTTCTTGATTTGCATTTTTTATTCTTTCTATTTTCTAACATTCTAGTCTTCACCAAAGTAACAAAGTTGTGGGAACCAGTGGCAACAATAACATTACATGGCAACCAGTGAGAGTCTTGTGCAAAGAATATGGCTTTGTTTTATACCATGAAAGCATAGACCCATTTTATTATCACAGTCAAGGGCACTTTTTTGGTTCAATAAACACTTCAAAATCTTAAACAGATAGGTCTCTATAGAATCCAATTGAGAAATTGGGCAATATGAACAATGTCTTAATCACTATAATTGATTGCCAAAGTAAAAATTACCTTGAATTTTTACCATGAAATTAAGAAAGTTGCAAACAAAAATTACCTTGAACCCTTACAACAAAATTGCAAAATACCTTGAACCCTTACATTGAAATTAAGCAAGTTGTAAACAAAAGAGGACGAGACCTTACCTTGAAAGCAAGTTCCAAATAGAAGAGGACGTGGAGAATGAAAATTAATCCATTAACCTTACCTTGATGGTGCTGAAAAGCTCTTGATTGGTCACGCCTGAAGCCTCCCACCCGCACTTTGTTGCATGATGAAATGAAGTTTCACTTTTTATTTTTTGTTTATATCCTTGACAATGTCAAAAGTTCGACACAAAACTTAACTGTCGTCGAAAGTTCAACACTATCAGGATCAATTTTTTTTAAAATGAATTAGACAAGCCAAATTGGCCTGGCATAAAAAATTAATGTCAAAAATTACCCCCAAATGTACTAGTGATGCAATCAAGACTATACTAATGTTGTGCTTCAAGAATTGCATTTCCTAGGAAGATGACTCTTGTGGCTTATGCATCACTTTCTCATCAACAACTTGATAAAAACTTTTGTGCTTCTCAAATGTATAATGCTATTGAGAAACATCTTTCCACCAAGATGCTTTCTTAACCATTTTCTATTTTCCACATTGTGCAACCATATGACAAGTTTGGAAGCACCTTCTACACACGAAGGAAATCTCTTCATAGTTCAGAGCTTGGCCCTAGCATCATTTTGAAGTTTTAATTAAAATTTCAACATGAAACCCCTTAGAAATATTCGCTTCTACCAAATATGAGCATAGGTAGAGCAAAGGAGATTTGAAGATCCTTCATCTACCATATAAAAAAAACCCTATTGAATTTCCAAACGCTTTCAAAAGAGAGTCGAACCAAAGATTTAAAAGAATATTGGAAAAACTTACCTAGAATGAGATCTTGTCAAAAACTTCAGTAGATAGGCAAAAATTGGAATTAGGGTAACCTTCTCCTCCCAACTTTGAAAATGCTCACACAACCTTAATTCTTGTCAGATGTTTTAAAAAATAACAACACAAAACCCTTTTTCCATAGGGTATTTTTGAAAACAACTGTCAAGAATGGGCTCCCAATTTTAGAAATCCAAGCATGCAAATCATGCAAACTTGGCCACAAGCCCCTGAAACATCTAATGACACCTAACTTAGAGAAAATTGAAACATTGTTAGTTATTTCTCCCTCAACCTTTGCACATCTACAACAATGACTTTGGATGATGGGTTGAATGAAAACCCTAAACCACCTCCTTGCTAGTATTGAAACCCTAGTTATTGCTTTACCAAAATTGAAGGACCAATATTAGGACTCTAATGTATTTTTAAGCTCTCAAACCCCACAACATATCTTCTCTCATGGGTGACTCCACTATTTTGATGACCCCCAATATTCTATACACCGCCATCACTTACACTTGACTTCCCCTATTAGCGAATTCACCATCGATGTGTTCTATACACACAAGCAAAGATTGACTTTCTTGCTCTATAAACTATTGACATGCATAGAGGTTTCACCTTTCAAAAACCCTAAAAAATCTGTGTTCTACATTCACACTTCCAAACTATCATTTTCTCTATTGTGAGTTGTTGTTCAGGTATTTGCGACCTTTAGCCAAAACCTTGGCTTCTTAAGCTTAGACCAGTCCAATCATAGTGAAGAGAAGGATCAAATTCCACCTTAGTATCAAAGAATGCACCCACAACCCTAGCCCAATACTAACAGATGTCGAATAGCTCCACAATGACATCAATTTCTTAAACATAACTAAATTATTATATCAACATTTATATTTAAATATAATTATATAGAATACAATTAAACATTGAATTTAGTACTATTATACTTACATGGCATTTTTATCAATGTTAGTTTTTTTATCACAAATGTTTGGGATCAAACTTAAGAATTTCATACAAAATCTTTGAAATGAAAATGCACATAGCCAAATTCAAGTCAAACTTAAGAATTTGATATGAAATGTCCAAAATGAAATCCTACACAAATCTTCAAAATATTGACTTAAAATAGATATAAACTTAAAAAAATCTAAGTTTCACTGATATGACCTGTCATTTCAACAAAACTTATTTTACACAAAAATTCTACTTCTATCTCAACAAACAATTTTAGAAGTCATCTTCTAAGCACTGAAATGGTATTTGGTGTAATAATAATAATAGTAATGGTGTAAGTGCCGAGTTCTACCATTATTCTTTGATTTTTTCAAAAAGTTTAAAGAACACTTGATAAAAAATAAACTTACCCAAAAAACCAGATTGTGCGGAACTGATTCTCATAGACGAGTAAATACTCCAAGCTTATAAGATGGATGAAAATAATTGCTCAGTCATGTGATACAGAACGGATTTGGAATTTCTAACGAAAAATTCTGAATGGTGTCAATTTTGATTGAAATTCGTGGATGATTTCATAATGTTTGGGTCCAGAATAATGGAAGGCACGAAAATGCTTGGGTTGGACCAAATTTTTTATGGTACCAAATTTTTGAAAATAGGTCAAAAGTTGCCGTATTGTAAGTTATTCTATTTAACCAGAGGGTTTTTTTAGGGATACCTCACAGAGACGATGGCTTCCAAGAGAGAACCTGACAACTCAAGGTTCATTGATAATGTTAAGAGGATGAAAATCTGCTGGGATAGCATTCTCAGTGATGAGACTGACGGGCATGTTTTCCAGAGTCCAAGTACAAGTAAACAGCCGTATACCAAGTGGCTCGCACTTGGTATTGGGCCATGCAGAGAGGATGGCTCGAGCTCAAGTTCAAGCGAAGATATATATGGCAAGGGCACAGTAATGGCCGCACAGAAGAAAACGGATTCTGGGACAATCGGGCGTAATGCTAATTGGCTTACCCTTAAAATAGGCTCATACTTTGAGGATGGATCGAGCAAGCATGCACGTGCCGTGGATGAGGCTAAGGATGCAGAAAAGAGAGGGGAAATTTCATCCTCTACAGAGGATGATACAAACAAAAGAGTAGAAGGCAGGGATGAATCAATTTCGGTAGGTCATATTTCAGAGGATATCTTGAACATGATATTATGCAAACTTCCTCTTCATACTCTGTTCCAAGTTCAAATCGTTAGCACTTCATGGCAAAGCATTGTTTCTAGCTCTGCTTACTTTCACAATATGTGGGAGCAAAGTAACGGGCAAATGTGGCTCGTGATGGAACTTTGTGATGAAACTACTGGCTCTTCCAATGGACTTGCTTTCTATGATGTCAGTAGAAAGTTAAAATACAAGAAGATATTTGATGAAGGCTGGAGATGCAGTGATTCACAATGGTTCCTGAGAGCTGGAGATGGAGGCCTCTTGATTTATAGCTGTAAGAGGAAAGGGACCCTTCGAGTGATCAATCCATTAACTATGCAGTCTCATTGTCTTGAAGATGCAAGACTGAATAGAAAAAGTAAGCTTTCGTATTACATGAAAAAATATCATGATGATGTGGCTGTACAGCTCAAATTTGATCCCAAGAAAAAGACTTATCAGGTAACTGTTATAATTGGAAAGCTTAATCTTCCCAGAAGGAGGAACTTTATTTTTTTGATTTATAAATCTGCAGAACAGAGATGGGAAATAAGTGACGCACGCTTAGAGCACAGAGTGTTTTTACATATGCCAATTAGCTTTTTCCCAAACATTTTCACGCAGAACCAGAAACTCTACTGGATTTGTAAATATGCGACAGATGTGGGTACGTGTGATCTGAATGGAGATGTCAATATCAAGTTTCTTTATATTCCATTAAGGGTAAGGATGCAAGGTACAATGCGCCGGACCTTGGGAATTGTTATGTACAAGGGCAGAATGATAATGATTTGTAAAGGTGAGCCACTGGAATTTCCACCATATACACATGCTTTGATTTTTTATGAGTTTGATGAGCTTGAGAGAGAGTGGAGATCTAACCATGAAGCAATTTCATCGCCCAAAAATTTGTCACCTGGAGTGATTTGTTTTGGGGGGGATTATATTTGGATAATGCAGGAAAGCGAGGGCTATGTCAGCCATATAATTTGTATAGATTTAGATTCTGGGGAGCTGAAAATATGGCCAGAAGTTTACCCCTTTATGTTCAATGTCAGGAAATGCCTATCTATGCCACTGAGCTTCTGCCCATGCTTTTAGATTTTCAGTCATCATACTGAGCTTTTGCTCCTTCTCTAAGATTTTCTGTATCCAGGGTTCCTTGATCGCATTTCCTGAACCAATGAAATTTATATGTTGCTACATCAATTTAAGGGTCCTCAAAGATATTAGGATGCTCCATCAATAAAGGATTCTAAGTTTTAATTTGTGTTGTCTTGGAAATTACTTTCTAATAGTTTATAAATGGTTGTATCGGTCTATAATGTAACAGAATGTATTGAGTTATGCAAATTTTTATGTAGAATGTGAAAGTATAGAAATGACAGGTTAATATATTTAGACAAAATGCCTCAAATCATGAGGTTTTTTTAAGCCAAATACACCTCTCTTTACAACCTTTAAAACACTTTTTGAAGTGATTTATTTTATATGATAGAAGTGTAGTTGTAGCAATATATATTGAAAGGATTTAAGGGATTTCAAGCAAATTCTTTTGGTGACTCTAAAACCAGACTGCAGTCTTTGTCAATGTTTCTTCCAGCTTGTGCTACAATCAGAGATTTCAACATATGTGCAAAATATTAAAGTATAGACAATGTATGTGAACCATTTGCTAGTTGTCTCAAGGAAATGAAGGTAGAGGCAATCTAGAATTACTATTCGAATAAATACTTCGATGATTTCCACCTTAGACTATACAATTAAATATTTGATAAAATGCCTCTTTGAATAGTATTCCTTGGATACCTGATGATTGTATTATGTAGTCAAAGTGGGAAGATTAGGGAGAATTTGATCATTGGTGATTCATTTGATACATATCATATTATTCATTCCAGCCTTCCCATCCCACTGTTTTTTAATAAATGAAGGGTTTTTCATAGCACCTAAGTCAAATCAACATTAATAAATCTCAATATTACTTCGAAAAATAAAATGCAGTTTGAAGATCAAATTTATAATGTGTTATTGGTCAAGACTCTAGCGTAACTTATTTTTATGGAAAACAATCTTTGACAATGAATTATTGCTCGGTTAGTGAGCTGGTCAATCCAGTAGCAATGTCCTTGTAATAAAAAAAAGCAGTATAAATGTCACTATTGAGAGTGTGTTAAATTTGTCACGATCATGTTACCAATGTAATGGGATTATTCAAAAGAAGGAAAAATACATATTTGAACATATTGCACATCCTATTAGGCTATTAAATTAGATAAAAAATGAACATTATAGAATTATTATTAAGATGCATTGTAATCTTTTAATCAAGTTATGAATGTCAAAGTTTTTGATAATGTACGTTACTTTGCATGTTATGAAAGAAACTTGTAAAATTCTAGGTGGTGTGATGGTTGTTCTCTATTTTGTAAAGTGAGTCCAAAACTGACACGTCAATGCTTGCTGGAATCTAAGTCTCAGACCTGCCTGATGGTCAAAAGCGTTTATCCACCTCTGATCTGGTGTCTTAGAGCCAAAGAAATCCTACTTTACGTGGCTTTTATTTTTGAAGAAAATCCCTCTCTCTAATTCAGATAATATATATCCTATGTGTAGAGTCTCTGAGAGTGTTGATTGTATCTTTTTTCAACCGTCTGGAATAGAAGTGTGGTCTATATTACTGGCTGGGCTGAATGCCTGGATTCAATAAGAGTCGGTGCATTTTTTATATTACTGCTGGTTGCAGTACAGGTCTTGGTAAATCTTATAACTTTTTTGATATGGACCTGTGAATGATTGGCAATGTGCAGAGCAATCATGGGAAGTGTGAGTGATCTACATGCACTGTTGTTTTTGTTAGCATAAAGGTGTTGCAAGGATGGAAATCAAGATCCTGCCCTTTCTGGGGCTCCAAAACAAGAGGTTTGAAGAACCAAACTGGGGTCATGCTGAAGCTTTGTAACTGGGAAATATGTGGTTGCCACATTACATTTTTCCCCTTTGAAACACTTTGATAAAGCCCATAGTCAGGTTTCAAGTCATGAGTATAGTTTAATGGACCGACTGAATGAAAGTACTTTTTCAATTTTAGTTGTTGGGCATGCATCATCTTGAGTCTTAATGATACAACAATAAAGCATGTACCATAGCTGGGCATCAATCTTTGGATCCAGTCAAGTGTAATGTGTCTCTTAGGCACAAAAGGAAGATCAGATAGATTCACTGATTTATTATTTTCAGTATTAGAGATCATTGGAGAATTGGAACTGATATAATCTGGTCTGATCCAGAGCACGTTTGGATGGGTCCAAATTTAGAAATGTTTGTTTTTGGGCTGCCTTTGAGATGAGAAGGGCAATGAAGTGTTCTTGAACATGCTCTTTGATTTTCAGGTTCATAATAAAGATAGACACAAGGACTCTCCTTCTGGAAGACCTGAGAGCTAGTGACAGTCTATCTTCCTGGGGTTGACTGCTTGTATTCCAAATAAAAGTCAACACATTTTTATATTATTGTGGGTTGCACTAAGGTCTTGGTATAGCTTATAACTTCTTGTTGGTGCTTTATAAGTCTAGAAATAATGAATGTTACCAAGTCTGGTTCAGGATACTTAGTCTTTTAAAAGACTCAGCTTCCACCTTATCAACCTTGTTGCTATGCAGGTCACTGCTTATCTTGAGGTTTACAAAAACAGGTTTGAGACTGTAGGGGACTCTGGACAATTGGAATCTAGAAATGCTTATTTGTGGGCTGTTTCGGAGAAGGGCAATGAAGTGATTTTGAAGGCACCCCTTGATCTCCAGGTTCAGTACAATGATAAATACAATCATAGAAGGACTCTCCTCTTAATACCTTGGAGCTAGTGACAGAGTCCTTATTCCTAGTTGTACTGATATATAGAATCATACAAGGACTCTCCTCTTCAAGACCTTAGAGCTAGTGACAGAGTCCTTATTCCTAGTGATAGATAGAATCATACAAGGACTGACTCTCTCTCTCTCTCTCTCTCTCTCTCTCTCTCTCTGTACAGTTCCTGAGAGTGTCAATCATCTTTTTAATTGCCTTTCTGCAAAATATGTTCTGAGAGTGTCAATCATCTTTTTAATAATATATGTTCTGTGTACAGTACCTGACAGTGTCAATCATCTTTTGAATTGCCTTCTGCAAAATAAATCTGGTCTAACTTCCTGTCTGTGATGTGCTGAATGCTTGAATTATAAATAAGGTTCCGTGCATTTTTTATATTATTGTGGGTGCATTAAAGGTCTTGGTAAAGCTTATAACTTCATTTGGCTAATTCTTTGGGTATTAAGCATTTTGGTTACTACCCCTGCTCTTGTTCAAATGCGGCAGCATAAAGCACCTATGGGTCTTGCTTGTTGACTGTTTGATTATATATGCAGTGAGAAATCATCTTGAAGAAAGTTGTTTCAGACATTTTTTTTTCGCAGTTTGACAATGGTTTAGTACAGGTGCAGGCTAGTTTGGGCAAATGTGATATAAATTACAACATCTTGACAGTGGTCCTCAAATTGAGACTATATCTGCATTCCACTGTCTACAGTGCCTTTCAATGACTTGCACAATACTGTCTCCTGGCAGTGTGTGGTATTATCAATGCGATTTTAGTTCTGAATCTTTTAGCCTATTGCTTTAGTGTTCTGAGACAATATCTCTGATACTGTGAACTTGATTTTTGGCTCATTGTACCTCAGCACTTTCCTTTATAGTAATGTATCATCAATTTAAAAGAACTATCAAGATAATAAGATCCTTGATGCTGTTTCATGGCTGTTTTGTGGCTATTCCTTCAGTTGTTCTTGGATTGTCTGGCTTTGCTTTCACTCCTATTTTTATACAAAAGGATCCGGGTCCTTTCAAAACTGTGCTTATTTTATTAAAAACCAAGGTCTTTAATGCACAACTATGTAATATTGTACTTGAAATTTCATATTAAGACAATTTAAGTTTTCAGTCAATGAATTTTCAAAGAATCATTAATTTGAGAATGTTACAAGGATTTTATACACGGATTCCACCCTCAACTCATTACCTTCATTTGAACATCAAGGCTTTGTTGTACTGACACTATTTTATTTAATAAAATTTTAAATTTCTAAAAGGGGAAACAAATAAATTCTTGAAAACTTTATAATTGTAACTAGCATGATGTGCCCCTTTAACATAACCTCTTCCCCCTTTAGCATAACCTCTTCCATAAAACCCACCTGTAATCTCAAATACTTCCATCTCAACAATAGAAATTTTAAAAATACCTTCGTAAAAAACCAGATCGTGCAGGTAGAACTTACCATGGGGAACTAAATACTCCAGATTGTGAAATAGATGAAAATAATTGCCGAGTCACATGATGTAGAAGGGATCCGGAATCGTCCAAAGCAAAATTCTGCAGTGAAAGTCAGTTTTGATTGAAAATTATGGCCACCAAAAGATTTTGTCACAACTATATATGGCTTTAAAATGTTCGGGTTGGTAAAAAATTTCCATAGTACCCAATTTTAAAAAAATAGGTCCAAGGTTTGTTATAATGCAAAATTTAATTCTATTTAAATGGCTAGGGTTTGTTAGAGGTACCTTTCAGAGATGATGGTTAAGAGAGAAACTGACAATTTAAGGTTCATCCATAATGTTAAGACTCAAGAGGATGAAAATCTGCTCAAACAGCATACCAAGTGAAGAGAATGAAGGGGATGCTTTTCAAAGTATTTCTTTTACAAGTAAGCAGCTTTGTACAAAGTGGCTCACTCTTGGTATTGCACCATGCAGTGAGGATGGCTCAGGCTCAAAAACAGATACATATGGCAAGGCTGAAGTAATGGCTGCACAAAAGAAAGTTGATTCTGGATCAACCAGACTTTATACCAAATGGCTTACCTTAAAGTTGGTTCATGCATCAAGGACGGATCCAACAAAGCATATATATGCCATGGATGAGGCCAAGAGTGCAGAAAAGAGAGGGGAAAGTTCATCCTGTAGAGAGGATAGCTCAAACAAAATAATAGAAGGCAGGGAAGGATCAATTTTAGTAGGTCACATCTAGACGACATCTTGAACATAATATTTTACAAACTTCCTTTCCATACTCTGTCCAATGTTCAAATTGTTAGTACTTTATGGCAAAGTATTATTTCTAGCTCTGCTTATTTTCACAATCTGTGGGAGCAGTTTGCAGAGGTGGTTGGTGATGGTACATTATGATGAATCAATTGAGTCTTCTAATGGGCTCACTTTTTTCTAGTGTCAGTAGAAGGCTAAGGTACAAGACGATATTTAATGATGAGTGGAGATGCAGCAACTTGTGATGGTTTCTCAGAAATGGAGATGGGGGCCTCTTGGTTGATAGCTATGAGAGAAAAATAACCATTCTGAGTGATCAATCCACTAACTATGCAGTCCCATTGTCTTGAAGATGCAAGACTGAACAGAAAAAGTAAGCTTTCGTATTGCAGGAAAAATATCAAGATGATGTGGCTGTGCAGCTCATGTTTGATCCCAAAGGCAAAACATATCAGATAACTTTCTAAATTGGAAAGCTTAAGCTTCCCAGTATAAGGAACTTTATTATTTTGATGCATACATCTGCAGAACAGAGATGAGAAATAAGAGACATGCGCTTAGAGCAGAGTGTTTGCACATAGGACAATCAGGCTTTTCCCAAGCATTTTCTTGCAGATCTAGAAAGTATACTGGATTTGTCAATATGCAGCAGATGTGGGTATGTGATCTGAATGGAGATAGTAATATCAGGTTTCTTTATATTTCATTGGGGATGCAAGGTACAATTCAGAAGCCCTTGGGAATCATTATATAATTATATTCAAGGCAGAATGATAATGATTTGTAAAGGTGGGCCAGTGGAACTCCCGCCTATGCACTCTTTGATTTTCACGAGTTTGATAAGCTTGATGAGAAGTGGAGATCTAAATATGAAGCAATTGTATCACCCAGAAATTTGTTTCTTGGAGCGATTTGTGTTGGTAGGAATTATATTTGGGTAGCTCAGGTAACTGATGGCTATGTCAGCCACTCAATTTGTACAGATTTAGATTCTGGGAAGATGAAAATATGGCCAGGAATTTACCCCTTTATGCTTAATGTCAGCAAACGTCTATCCATGCCACTGGGCTTTTGCCCATGCTCTTAGAGTTTCCTCATTCTACTGTGCTGTTGTCCATTCTCTAAGATTTTCTGTCTATCCAGGGGTTCCTTGATTGCATTTTCTGAACCAATGAAATCTACTGCTCCACCAATAAAGGGTCTTTAAAGATTTTCATGATGCTCAATCAACAAAGGGTTCTAAATATTAATGTTTGTATTAGAAATCCCTTTTTACAAATAGTTGTATTAGTCGAGTTTGGCATAGGGTGTATCAACTTCTGGAAATTTGTATGTGGAATGTGAAAGCACAGACGTGATAGGCAAAATATTGACACAAAATGTCTCAAATAATGAGGCATCTATAAAGCCAAATAATCCTGTCTTTACAACCTATGGAACACTGTTTGCATGAACATAACAGCTCTATTAAAAGGATTTGAGAGGTTTCAAGCAAATGCTATTGGTGAACGTAAAAACAGACTGCAATCTCTCTCAATGAGAGTTTTCAACAGTCATATATGCAAAATATGAAAGCATAGACCTCAAGGAAATGAAGTTAGAGGCAATCTATGATATCTATTTAAATGGATGCTTTGATAATTTCAACGTTAGACTATATAAGTACAATGTTTAATGAACTGCCACGTTGAAAAGTGTTCTTTGGAAATGGGATGATTGTATTATGCAGTTCAAGTGGGAAGACTAGGGAGAGTTTGATCATTGGTGATTCATTTGGTGCAGTCAAGTTATTCATTCTAGCCTTCTCATCCCACCGTTTCATTAGATGGAACAAACACAATTGTTTTATAAATGAAGGCTTTTTCATAGCATCTAAGTCAAAACAACATGCAATAAATATTAATTTAATTTTGAATCATGATATGTAGTTTGACAATCAGTTTTATATGGTGCTTTATAGGTCAACACTCTAGTGCAATTTATATAAATGGAAAACAATTTTTAACAATTGTGATATTGCTATCATTATTCAATTGTGTAGTGTTTGAGTAGAATTCATTGACAATTATGAGTTTGACTCGAGCATTAAATATTTCCCAGAAATATTAGATAAACAGCAATAAAGGAGAACAAAAGGATACAAGAGACACACAAGGTTATCTTGGGAAAACCCTTCCAATTGAAAGGGAAAAACCCAGCCACACAACAAAATATCACTTTTGTTGATAAAGAAAATTGTTCTATTGTACAATGCTTTTCACTTGAGGCGATATGTATAACAAATAGAAAGACTCTTCACATTACAACCGAATGTCTCTTTATTTTCCAAGACATGACTCTTTGTATTTTCATGTGCATGCCTCAGTGTATGTCATATGACACGTCTTTATATTTAATATTACAATTATAATTTATTATCATAAATGTCCTCTTCAGCTGAAAGTGTTTATAACGTTAATAACGCCGATATTTCTAAAGATAAAGATCTCTATCACAACCACAATCTTCAACATCAAGAACTACATAGTTGAATCTTGATAGCAATATCACAATTTGACTTGCCGTGGAAAATATCTCCTACTTATTAATCTTTGACATTGACTTGTTAGTCTGTTAATGAGCTGATCAATTTGGTAGTAATGTTATTGTCATATAGAAAAGAGGTATAATGCCACTACTTCACTATATGGTCTTCATATCACTATTGATAGTGTTTAAGTTTGTAACAATCATTTTATTGATGTAATGACTTAATATACAAAAGAAAGGAAAATAGTAAATACTCTTTTGAACATATTGCACATTCTATTAGATTAGTTAAATATCATATGGTATAGTCAAGTATAATTAAAATGCATTAAAATCCTTAAATCAAGTTATAATGGTCAAAGTATTTGATCATGTACATTCCTTTGCATTTTCTCAGAGAAGCTTGTAAAAGTGTAGGTGGTGTGGTGGTTCTCTACTTTGTAAAGTGACTCCAAAACTGACACCTCAATGCTTGCTGCCATCTAAGTCCCAGTCCTGCCCAATAGTCAAAAGCGGTTATCCACTTGTGGTCTAGTGTCTTAGACCCAAAGAAATCCCGCTCTAAGTGGATTTTGTTATTGAAGAAACACCCTCTCTCTAATTCAGATGTTAATATATATCCTATGTTTACCTTTTTATTAAAGAAGTCTGGTTTATCTTCCTGTCTATGATGTGTTGAATGCTTGACTTCCAAATAAAAGGCAGTGCAATTTTTACATTATTGTGGGTTGCATTAAAGGTCCTGGTGAAGTTCATAACTTTTTTGATATGGACCCGACAATGATTGATAATGTGCAGAGCAATCATGGGACGTGTGAATTATTACTGCTCATAGAATGTTACATGCCCTCTTGTTGGTGTTTGCCAAAAGGTTTTACATGGATGGAAATCAAGATCATCAAGTGCGTTAGTTTTCTACAATCCATGAATTGATTGGAGATTATTTATGGCTTCAATTGTGTGTTAGTTTTTGCATCAGCTTTTTGGATCATACTCTATGATCCATCATCAGGATGAGAGTGCTAAAGGAGTGAAAATGATCATATCACTCTTGTAGCACACTCATCATTATGATGGACCATAGATTATGTTCTGGAACATTGATGCAAAAACTAACATATAATTGAAAATAGAAACAATCTCCAATCAATCATGATCATACCCTTTCTGGGACACTGAAACAAGAGATTTCAAGAAGCAAACTGGGGACATGCTGAGATTTTCACTCTTGTAGCACTCTTATCATTATGATGGACCATAGATTATGTTCTGGAACATTGATGCCAAAACTAACATATAATCAAAAATAGAAACAATTGATGCCAAAACTAACATATAATCAAAAATAGAAACAATCTCCAATCAATCATGATCATACCCTTTCTGGGACACTGGAACAAGAGATTTCAAGAAGCAAACTGGGGCCATGCTGAGGCATTTCAACTGGGAAACATGTGGTTGCCACACTACTTCCGATCCCTTCAAAACATTCTGATAAAGCCTGTAATCAAGTTTCAAGTCAGTAGTATAGTTTAATTGACCAGCTGAATGAGAGTACTTTTTCAATTTTGCCTGTTGGGCATGCATCATCTTGAGTTCGAAAGGTACAACAATTAAGCATATTGCATAGCTAGTCATCTGTCTTTGGATCCAATTGATTTAAGAAGTCTCTTAGGCACAGAAGGAAGGTCAGATAGATTCACTGATTTATTATTTCAGTATTAGAGATCAATGGAGAACTGAAACTGATAGAATCTGGTTTGATCCAGAGCACCATTGGACGGGTCCAAATTTAGAAATTTTTGTTTGTGGTCTGCTTTTGAGAAGGGAAATGAAGTGTTCATGGAGGCACTCCTTGATTTCCAGGTTCAAAACAAAGATACATACAAGGAACCTCCTTCTGAAGACGCGAGAGCTAGTGATAAGTCTATCTTACTGGGGTTGAATGCTTGTATTCCAAATAAGAGTCAATGCATTTTTTATATTAATGTGGGTTGCATTAAAGGTCTTGGTAACTTCTATTGGGTGTTTGAAGTCTAGAAATAATGAATGGTATCAATGGTATCGAGGCTGGTTAAGAATACTTACTGAGTCTTCTGAAAGGCTCATCTTCAACCTTGTTGCTATGCAGGTTACTGCCTCTCTTGAGCTTTACAAAGACATGTTTGAGACTCTAGGGGACTGCCGACAGATTAAATTTAGAAATGTTTGTTTGTGGCTGTTTCTGAAATTGGAAGTGAAATGTTCTTGAAGGCACTCGTTGATTTCCAGGTTCAGTACAATCATACAAAGGCTTTCCTTCTGTAGACCTTAGAGCTAGTTATAGAGTCCTTATTCCTAGAGATAGATACAATCATATAAGGAGTCTCCCTCTCTAATTCAGATGTTACTAAATGCCCTGTGTAGAATCCCTGAGAGTGTTGATCATCTTTTTTAATTGCCTTTTTACAAAGAAGTCTGGTCTATCTTCCTGTCTTTTTTAATTGTCTTTCTACAAAAAAAGTCTAATCTATCTTCCTGTCTGTGATGTGTTGAATTCCAAATAAGAGTTGGTGCAATTTTAATATCATTTTGGGTCACATTAAAGGTCTTGGTAAAGCTTATAAGTTCTTTTTGATGAGTTCCTTGGGTTCTTTGGGTGTTAAGCATTTTGGTTACCGCCACTGCATTTGTTCAAATGCAACAGCATAATGGGTCTTTCTTGTTGACTGTTCCATTATATATGCAGTGAAAAGTCATCTTGAAGGAGGTTCTTTCAGACAAATGTGATACAATAACTTGACAGTGTTCCTCAAATTGATACTGATTATGTAGTCTGCTATTTACAATGCCTGCCGGTGACATGCACAGTATTGTCTCTTGGCAGTACGTGGTAGTAGCGGTGCAATTGCAGTCCTATTGTTAGCTCTGTAGATCTTTTAGCCTCTTGCTTTAATATTCTGACATAATATCTCTGATATTGTGAACTTGACTTGTTACCTCAACACTTTTCTTTTATATAATTTAGCCAATAGGCTATTTGTTTGGGCTTTTTGCACCTAAAACTATCTCATGCTGGAAAGTTGTGTATTCGGGCTGCTGGATTTGGATAAACTTTCTGGGCAGAGAGAACTTCCAGAGAGAGATGACTTTTTGGCATGGACAATGTTGTTGGCTTTTCTACAATGGTTGTCAACGGGTTGGATACAACTGGGAGAAATGATGTTCGTCTAGCTTCTCCTATATACAGTTGGTTGAAATGAAATTCATCTGATATTTCTTTTGGGTTTTGCACACGCTGTTTTACTTTGCATTTTAGGGTTTCTCATGGAATTTTTACAACAAATGAATTGTTATCATATGCATTCGGATTTTGTTGCAGGTAAGTCATGGTGAAGTAGACAATGTGCATTTCAAGAAGCACTGGTAGTGCTATGTTAAGGTTTGGTTTAACCAGCCCACTAGCAATGCCTGAATACATGCTGGTAATTTGAGTGGAGGGGGGTGTTATTAGGTTTTCAAACCATCACCCCATTGCAAATGGGGACCCCCTCCTTTTGCTTTGGAAATAGGAGTAGTGGTCTTAGATGCTCTTAGGTGGTCTTAGTAGCGATTCTCAAATCTCCAAGTCTGGGAGATGAGTTTGGGCAACTTTGGCCTGCTGAGTAATCAAGCTTTTCAGGGATATGCATGAGAGTTGAGCGGAGCGAGTCAAGGGTATGGAGTTGAAATCAAAGAATTTGTGATGAAATGAGTTGGAACCTTTTGAAAATCCTTGTTTCAGCCTCAATTTGATCTTACAAAGTCAAGAAGGTTATGGCAGGTAACATTGTTGAAGGCATGTTGAATCTTGATATTTGGCTAGGTCTGGAAATTTTGGAAACTCCCAAAATCTAGAATCTTCATTATAACTCCCATGAAGCTGAAACCTATTTCAAGCATCCTAACAATTTTTATATAAAATATAACTTAAAGTATATTATTATACTTAAATGTTGTATTTTATATAAATTAAATCACCCTCCAAGCTAAAAAATTGACTAAGTCTAGATGAAGAGAACAAGGGGTGATGTGTAATGTCCCACGTGTAGGTGGTGTGCCTCGATGGCTACGTGTCTGGGGTCTACATAATTGGGGGGTGGTCTCCACCCTCAAATGCTCTGGTGGAAGGGAGATGTACCCGATAATACCACCCTTAACACCTTGGGTAGCCACCCTCACCACTAGGTCGATCTTTTGGTGTAGTGGGTTGGTTTTAATGGTATCAGAGCTGAGGTCTTGAGGTTGAGACCCACAGTGTGGTGGGCTGTAATGTCTCGTGCATGGTGTTCTGCCTTGACTGATGTGTTCTTCGGAATCTATGTAATTGGGGGTGGTCCTCGCCCTTAGATGCTCTAGTAGAAGGGAGATGTGCCTCACAATACCACCCTTAATACCTTGGGTAGCCAATCTCACCACCAGGCTAGTATTTTGCTGTAGTGGTTGAGCTTTAGATTGTAATATCCCCTCTTTGATTTTAGGCTTAAATAACTATGGAGATCATATGGCTATTAGACTATAGTTGAATCTATTGTAGTATATACCTATGGGCGGCCTAAAATTATTGATGTTGTAGCTTCATGTATTAAAACCCTTTTCCATTATTGCAGTTTAATTACTTTTGCATAGAAATCGTCCATAACATATAATGCTTACAAACCAGTTAACTAAAACTTTATTGCAAAGCATATAAGGATTTTGCAGTGTTACCCTAGCGCGGGGGTGCGGCGGTGCGGGGGGACGTTGGGACGTGTTTCGGGTGCGGGAAAAAAAAGCCTCAATTTGGGGACGGCGAGGGGATGGCGAGGGTGCGGCGGTGGGGGAGCGGAGGGGGGGTGGGGGGTAGGGGAGGAGGGGGAGTGGAGGGAGGGAGTTGCATAGTATATATATATAATATATATGACTGAAAATGCTAATTATGAAGTGATACTTCAATATATTATATAACATTAACATACCAAATATAGTTGAATACAATGAAAAGAGAAAATTGAAATGTGATTCACAAACCATAAGTTCAAACTTGAAACTTGAAACTTCATAACCATTACTAATGACCATTTAACAAATCAACTTAGTTCAAGATGCAAGATTTAAAATTCATTCTTCAAATATGATTCTATGAATATCATATATCATAAAGATGCTCATGATGACAATGAGCCAAATAGCATGAAACAATGAAATAATAATAATGTATCATAGCCATATCAAAGTGAGTACCCATGAAGCACCCTGCAAGCACCCGGGAAGCACCCCGCGAGCACCCTGCGAGCACTCGAGAAGCACCTAGGAAGCACCTCGCGAGCACCCAGGAAGCACTCGTGCACCCAAGCACCCAAGAAGCACCCAAGCACTGCATCCCCCTCAGGTGCTTGACCGGTGCGGTGGGGGTGCGGCAGCAGAAAAACTCCCGGCGGGGGTACTCGGGTGCGTGACGCACCCGCATTGGGTGCGCCGGGGTTTTGACCCGGGTGCGCGCACCCGGGTAACACTGGGATTTTGTTGAGTCTCAGAATTGAACAAAATATCCAGTCAGGTAACTAAAACTTTATTGCAAAGCATGTAAGGATTTTATTGAGTCTTAGAACTGAACAAAATATCCAGTCACCTACACAAGAGGCTGATCAAATACTAAGTCACGTGCACTGTAAGTATAACCCAAATAACAAATGCAAAATATGACTAGAATAATTTGTTGAACAACTTGCAACTTAACGTTATCCTCTCTGGAATTAAAACTATATTGGCAAAGATATTTTGAGTAATTGTAGGAATTGGCCCAGATGGTGAGCAAGTTGGTGAGGGCAACTGTGAATGATTCAGAGCCACTCTGACTTCTCCAAAAACAAGCAGCCTCGCACATAAAGTAACATCCCTGCTTTGTAAGTTGGTTCCTTTATAGCAATGTTTTAGCCAATACCACACAAAGTCGACACTTCTTAATACCAAGCGGCCTCTGAAAGGTGATGTTACAAGATAGTACTCCCATGTGCTTTCAAACCTTTAATTGTGTGTGAAGTCCACAAATCATGATTTCCTAGCACTAGACACCAGTGCGATTCCAAGCCAACAATCTTCAGTGACTACTAACAACACATGATACCACCAAAACTTAGCTTCATATAAGGCTGCACTCTACTTTTTTATAACCATAAACAATTCATAACGTAGAGTCAAATTGATAACCTCAGCTTGATGCCCAGTTCCTTCCAAACATTCACCTCTGCAAAACAGATTGTCGTCCAATTCGTAGAGGTTTGAGGGGGTTTCCTCCCTCAAAATTGTAGTTTCAAATTACGAGAACTTAGTCTTTCAACTATGTCTGGTTGTGTAATAATTTTGATGCCTTTCTCCATGCAAGGGCCTGAGTTTAATCCTATCCAAGAGTGTGTTACAAAATGGACCGTTACACATCAACTCTAGACACTTGTCATAAAATTCCAAGAATAGGTGCACTTCAAGGTTAAGGAAAACAATAATGTTAGTCTTATGATAATGCCACAAATACACTTAATATTAGAATTCCCAAGTCTTGAAGTGAACATAATAGTATTAACATAACAGACTAAGGTCACCAAACTTTAGAAGACCAATCATCCCCACACTATCGCAGCTGCAAAGCATCCCTTCCAAATGAGAGTTAGCATATTAGGATGGGAAATAGGCTAATTGTGCCACCTAGGAAAGTATGCTTGTGGGAGGGACATGACAGTCCTCCCTTCGCGTGATTGCTTGCCCTCAAGCAATTGCAATGTTGGATGCTGAAGTATGTGCTCACCCTCCCAAGATGCATCTTCAATGGGCAAATCTTTCCAACACACTAGATATTCTCTAATAGACTTGTTTTTTAGCTACTTCTCTCGCCCCTCCAAGACTTTTGTAGGTACCAAATCTAGCTTCTTTTAGCCATGAGTTGTAGCAAGGCTACTGATGAGGAAGGGTTTCATGCGGTTCTCTTCAAATTGGGGATTTCTGTTCTTGGTTCGTCTCTTGTTGCTCTCTTCAATAGAGTGGTATCCATTGGCTTTCCGCCATCTTGGTCTCACCATATTATTCACCGGATACACAAGGTTGGGCCGACCTTTGATTTGGGCAACTACAAGACCATTATGATTGGACATACCTTCGCCAAACTCTATCCCACAGTTCTACACATTATTCTCACAAGACAGTTGGACAGATTGGGTTGCAAGGCCAGGGGACAAGTTGGCTTCACAGCAGATTTTTAGACTACAAACCATATTCTCACCCTTAGGGCCATTATTGAGGAGGCTAGGCACCACTTGACAAAAGTCTATTGTTGATTTGTGGACTTTCGCAAGGCCTTTGACTCTATCCCCCGCTTGGCATTATTTCAGCGACTCAGAGATATTGGGGTCTTTGAGATTTTGTTCGTGGCTATCTTGAGACTTTATGAGAGGCTTGTTGGTTGTCTCAGGACTCTTTTGGGCTTCTTAGACTTACATTCAGAGTTCTATTCGGGTCAAGCAAGGCTGCTCACTTTCTCCTACGCTATTTGGTATTTACATTGATGAGGTTGAGACTTATTTGAGGAGATTCTCGCTTCCTGAGGATGGTTGTTATCTTCATCGGGTCTGATATTTATCCTTTTTTTTTTTTGATAACATAGTGTTGCTGTCCTCCTCCCCCTAATGGGTTATAGTGTCTTTTGGATGGTCTGGCCTTCTTTTGTGACTCTTGACAGTTGGTGGTTAACTTGGGTAAGACCTAGGTTATGGTTTTTAACTGCTTGAAAACCTATCATCTTCACTTCTTTTTTAGAGGGAATGAGATCGAGATGACTTCCAGCTACACCTATTTGGGCATCAGGTTCTCTGGGCCATTTTTTAGTTTGAGACCATAAGGGGCTTGGTTCACTTGCTTTGTTTGAGAGACAATGCTTTAGAAACCATGTAACATACCATTTTTCTAGGTAGAAAATAGAGACCATATTTAGAGATTGTAATAGGCTTTCATAATAGAATGACATAAGGTAGTTATTTCCGTTACTTCATTTAGAAAGAAAACTATCAACTGAATTCATTGTGCAGGAATAAGTAAACAAAATTAAAGCAGTGACTATTTCAATTTCATATGAAAGAAACTAATATAACTTATAATTACTCTTGATAGAAACTTAATGTTAAACCATATATATGATCATGCATTTCAAAGTAACATGTAAGGTATGTATGAACAAAAGGTTAAGAATCATACATGTATTAAGATAACTGTCAACTAGTTGTGCAAGCCTCAACATTTGGTGAAGAGGAGAAGCATTGGCTCAGGCTAAACCTCCCAATTGTAGACCTTAACATATCCCCACACAATCTTTTATGAGAAAGGCCCTCCCTACCCCAGGTTTAGGCTTGGAGCACCATAGTCCTACCATCCGAGCATTCCAATGTTAGAGTGTCGGCTAAGCAGCAGACAAGGCTAAGAAATTCCTCCATCAACCTCCTCTTTGTAAGCTAGCACTCTAAGCTCTAGTGATCAATTGCGGCAAGCATGCCTCTAATCTACCTTGGCCAAGGATTTAGATGGGCAAATGAATAGCCCAATCACCACCACTTGACTTGATAATTGGATATACTTTGGACAACCATGAGCTGACTTGGACTAAGCAGTTTTAAATGTTCATGTACTTTAGTTACTAATTTTCAATTTGTTCTTGCAGGGATACCTCTCCTCTTCACCCATTTATGCTTGACTCTGCTGGTATTGGGTGCATCCTGGGAGATTTTTTGATATCTATGTATTCATTTATCAATCAGAATTTGTTTATATCAATTTGATTCTTATCTCAACTGGTATATGGATAATACCACAATATAAGTCAGATATATGCCTTGTGAAATATGAAGGAACCATCTCTATGCAAAACGTTCATGATTATGCATTTTACAAGTTTTTGCTCAACAATTATAATGGAGTCACTTTGGGCTTGATTGTGCAAGTCTGTACTAGCACCCGATATGCATGGATAAAAGAGCTATGATATAATGGGAAATAGTTATGATATTTTTCAGAATTCTATATACTCTTGAGTCTTGGTTACGGCTAAGATGCTTATCCATGATCGTGGATACACATTACTATAGTATTCATTCATTCCCTTGTGGAAATTATCTAAAAAGAAATGCATTGTAAAAGACATAGCATATGTAGTATGAAATAAGACTTGTGAAATGATTTCATGACCTGAAATGAAGATTTAGAATTTGTTGTTGTGGTCTGACAACATAGCTTCAATATGAGAATGCCTCTTATGCTACTGGCAAGGCATGACTGATACTACAGTTGTGGTATCATGATATGAACCAGGGATAATACTTGTCTCCAAAAAGATTTATAGAAATGGAAGAACTTTTGCTTAGAGCAATCGTATGAGAAAGGAATGTTTTACTGTCAACTTGTCCTTAGCTGCAAGGAATGTAAATAATGCCTCTTGCAGCTTCATCGGTTACAAGAAACTTCTCATATCTTTCAAAATTTAAAAGGAATAATGTCGATATGAAGGTGGCAACCGCTCATCAATGTGGAGCCAAAATTAAGACAGATTTTACTTTCTCATGGTTTATATGTCACACACACACACACACACACATATGTAATTTTGAGAGCACATATAATTCTTTTTATCATTATATTGATCGTGCATGCACACATATATGTATATATACATGTAGGTGCAAATTATAAATGTTATGGTGTCATTATATATCTATATATATATATATAGAGAGAAAGAGAGAGAGAGAGAGTGAGAGAGAGTTACATTTGTTAACCACTCCACGGACTCAAAAATAAAAGGAAGGTAATAGTTTCTCTTATGTTATTAAATGTTTAATGTTTCTCTTGTTTTAAGAACTAATCGAGTAGCTCATGATTGTCCAAGGTATACTCTGTTGCCTAGTTGTTAAATCCTTTGCCAAGGTAGTTAGAACCCATACCTGAAGGTCTGACAATAGACTAAATTGGTGCCCCATTCCTAAAATTTCGTTTAGCAATGCTTTCCCCACTTCGTCTGCTCCTCTAATAAAAAATGCATATTTCCACAATTATAACATGTTCCTCCATTTCAAATCAAAATATCAAGAAAACAGAAAAACTGATAATTGTCACAATGACTACCCACCACTAATATTTATCTTAAAATATAAACATTCATTTTTAGTTGAAATAACAATACACAATTAAGTCATTTTCACATGAATCAAAACGGTTAACCATAATTCCCATTTCACAACATCATGACATCCGAGAGTTTTTAACTAACTATTACAATGGCTATAGGATTATTTTAAAAGATCAAAATTTTGGGATGTAAAACACCACTTTTAGGATACCATGTCTAAGGTGTCTATCTTAGACTCCCTCGTTAGACCTACTATCCTTTATGGTTTGACTATTTGGGGGCCCTCCTTGTAGGCCGCTTATTGGGCTTAGGTGGAGAGGGTTGTTTACCGTACAGGGTAAACAAATACTTATCTCATGTAGTACACTAAGATATAACATGAAACAAATACTTTATTCATATACGCAATATGCACCTCAATGCTTACAATTTGATTATACCCATTACAATGATTGTGATCCAAAGTCCCTTCCAAACGATGTACATATACTTTCCCGAAGGGGTGACTCAACTATCACGTGCCCGTTAAGATACTATTCTACCCGTCAGCTACAATATAGAATTTATCAACGACATCATCCCCCCCAAAAGGTAAAGTCATCTCCGGACAACAATTACAACATTACTGAGATAGATTAATAGAATGGAATACATTAACTGGGACTAACATAATAGATCACATTCACATTCCTCCTGTGCTTGCACCAAACTGGTCTCCAAAACACGTTGCATCTGTAGCCTATGCTAACACCATACTGTCTCCTTAGCCAATCTGACCTTGATTGCCACCTGTACCACCTTCTCTGCTTCTGATTCTACTTCTGACTCGTGGGTGCACTGAGCCAAGTAACTGCCTCCAACTGGATGATCAGCTCCTCCCGAGCGCTCTATGCATCCACTAAGACAGCCTCACATCCAACACCTACTCCGAGTGCCTTAAAGCGTAGCACCCCTCTCGAAAGGCTTCTCCAATGCCCTCTCCACCTCTGGCATACAAATACTCCATGCCTACAACAACTCCAGGTCTCATCAACTAGTCACACTTCCCAAGATTGATAACTGAACTGACTGGGGGTTTAGCGAGGTCGAGGGGCAGCACCCTCACCGCCAAGACCAAATTAGCACCCTCAAACCCACACAAAAGTCCATGGAACACCATTTTTGTGATTTTCTTTTGATCCCATACTCTTTTTGCCAACCACTTATGTTTTCTTCACTACCTGTTTATGTCTTTCCCTTCGGCACCATACATTATTCATTATGAACATATTTGATTTGTCGTCATTTTTTTTAGAATCTCTTGTCACCCTTCTTCTGTATCGTATGGTGGTTGTGTTTCAAGTGTTCCCTTTTCTGTGTGATTTATATTTTATAACCCCTCTTATACGATTTCACATGACTGTACAATTCACATTTGTTCCTCCTGTCGTATGGTCTGTGTCTCTCTTCTTGTCCGTATAGTATCCATTTTGCCTCCTCTTGATGTTGTTTCTTATTTGCACAGTGCACTTCCACTTGACTTTTGTCACCTCATATGGACGTGTGTTACCTCCTCAAGTTTGGCCGTACAATTCTTGTCCCCTTCAATTTAAAGGTCGTACGACGCTTTTCTTTGCTCTCTGGTGCCGTACCTTCCTTAGGCCGTACAGTTACCTCAGTTAGTTGCACGATAGATTTTATATTGCTTTCTAACAGCCCCTTTTGAGGCCGTACGGTCTACCAAACTAGCCGTATGGTGGCTTTTCTGCACTCCCTAACTCCGTACGCTTGTGCCATACAAACACTTCTATTTTACATTTACTATATGTCTGTACAACAGTACGAAATCTTTAGTTGTACGGCTTTGCTTCTCCTCTTGTCCGTACGACCATACAGTGTTGTTATGTGGGTCATACGCTTATTAAACCACTAAGCCGTACGATCATCTTGTACTCAATAGATGTGATTTATTGAAGTCGTACAATACTGTTATCTTCTGTAGACAAGTCTTTCGATTGTACGGTCCATTATATAGCCTTCAGTTTACTCTTTTATCATTGCTCTATTTACAATTTCACATTCTTTATTATTATTTACATTTACTTTTATATATACATTAATAATTAGTATTTTTATACTGTCTCTCAGTTGTTCGTCCGTGGAGGAGGTGCATTATTTCTTTCATGGTAGATTTTCAGTTTCGAACCATTGCCCACATCAGACGCTTCCTTCCTATCAAGTGTCCATAATTTGATTGCCCCATTATCGCCAACTTCGCGGATCTTGTATGGTCCAACCCATATAACTTTAAACTTTCCTGGTCTAATCTCATTCCACCTATTATACTTAAAAACTAACTAGTCTGGTTGAAATTTATTCAACTTTAAATGCTTGTCATGCCATGCCTTACACCTGTTATGTGTAACCTCTGTGACCCATTGTGCCTGCAACTACCGCTCATCAAGTTTATTTAAGTTATACAATCTCTCCCTCAGACTTTCCATATCTCCCAGTTTGTTCTTGATCATGATCCTTAAACTCGGTACCATGAATTCCGTCAGCTAACACTCCTTGTCATCAATAACTGTATTCTTGATTCTAGCACTTCGTACTGGTGAAGTTTTTATTAAGCCCTTCCTCTTTGTTTCCTATGCAAACCGTACAATGTGTTTTCCTTACTGCCGACACCTTTCTACTAAATTTGTGGTGCGATGTAGCCTTTTCTTTTTGTGCGGTCCATTCACCATGTACCATACAGTGGAATCTTTACTTTTATTGGGTTCAGACGGTATGTTCTTCCTCTTGTACTAGCCATACCGTATGTTGTTTCCTTCAGCTTTAGTCGTAAACCACCTTTCCTGCTTCTTTGTATTCCTTCGGACATTCATTTTCCTCTCCTTTATTACCTTAGTCGATCTTTAACATATTACAACTCGGAAAGAGCTTGTAGTCCTCCATCTACCAATGGAGTAGACCGTTCACCGAATCCAAGCCCTAATCGTTAGATCCTCCTTTTAGTTTCAATACTCCCTCTTCATCAGGTTCCATTCTCTTCTCCCCTTCATCGTCCCCTTCACCTTTGCCCTCAGAATTTGACGATGCTGCTTCCTCACCTATCGTCTACGTGTGTAAGTCGATTACGAATCTTCGGTCTCCGCATTCCATGGATAGGGTATTTCATTTCCAATCATGTTTTACTTTCGCTTGCACCAACCGACCCCGTCCAAGGATAGCATCATACCCTTTTCTTTTTTAGTGGAATGACCATGAAATCAAATAGAAATGGTTGTGTTTCGATGGTTACTAGCTACGCCATCAGGGTCCCCATCGACTTGATTCCGTGCTGATCTACAGTGAGTAACTAAAATGTAGGTGGCTACAACATAGGTTGTCCCAACTTTTTTCATATATCCTCCGGTAACACGTTTATGCTTGACCCTCTGTCCACAATTGTGTTTTTAAGTACAGTTCCCACGATACCCATCTCTACTACTGCCGGATGTCTTCCCATCGTGAGTGCCAGTAGCATTGGGTCTGCTATAGTTGTTCCACTGCCATCCTTTCGTGTTTCCTCCATTGCTTTCGAGAGTGGTGTCATATTCAGAATCGTCGTCCGTAACTGAGGCATTGTAAGGTCATTTAATTTTATAAGAACTTCTATTTGCATTACCTACATTATCACGTTTTGTTCAGCTAGGTTCCTCTTCGAGGTGTCGGCAGTGTCTTTTGCTTGCAACTTTTTCATTTCCATCTATTTTTCCAACTCCGTTTGTGCTTGGTGCAACCTCTTCTTTTCTTCCTTTGCATCAGAGTACTTTTCCTTCTTAGCTTGCTCATGTGTAATGGCTAGTGTTTCCTCTTCACACGTTTCGATGGTTAACAAATTCACCCCTTGCTTCGGGCATTTTGAATCTTCGTGGTCTCTCGAACCACACCATCTACATAATAGTTGCAGCGTCTCCTTCGTGGTACAATCTCTGGTGAAGTGCCCCCAGAGGTTGCACGCATGACACTGTATCATTGGCCGTCCACTCGAGTCGTACTGTATCCGACTCTAGCCTCCATTGTCATTATTATTATTACCACCCCTTCTGTGCCGGTTATTGTTGTGATATCTTCTTGAGGTTGCATCGTTGTTCGTGTTTGTTTCGATGGACACTTCCAACATCAGTAACATTTGTTGGTGCCCCTTTGACTTCATATTGAATGGGCATTCCTTTAGCGAATGTCCTACAATCTGGCAAATATCACGAAATTGTTTCTTAGGGCAAGAGCCCTTTGTGTGGCCTTCCTCCTTACAGTCCGTACACCACAATTCCCCCTTTACCGAGTCAGGTTTCATTTTCAGATTTTTAAATTCCTTCATCATCCGTAGCCTATCCTTCTGCAACGCTCGAACTTTCTTGCTTGATTCTTCGTCGCTGCTACTACTTTCGGATGATGAATCATTTGAATCCAACGATTTGTGCTTCTTCTTCTTGCTTGTTTTTGTTCACTTTCCAGATCCATCGCCCGATTATAAGCATCTGTATACAATGCTGGATGTACAATCCTCATTTTCTTCTTCAGAGCCGGCCATAGCCCCTCAACAAACCATCGTTTCTTTAATTTTTCAGTCAGTGGGCTCTCCATCTTCCCCACCAACTCTTTTAGCCTTCTTGCATAGACACAAAGCATTTCGTTCTTTCCCTACTTTGTGCTATATATTTCTACTACGATTTTGTTATTGTCTCTTAGCAGTTGGAACTCTGCTATGAACTCCTTCTTGATGTCTGCCCATGTAGTCAATTTCTGAGGATTGTCATCCGCAAACCAATCAATTGCCACACCCCGCAAGGTCGCTGGGAACTGCCAAACCCAATCATCCTTGTCCGTTACACCATGTGCCGTCCATATTGTTTCACATGTCTTGCAATGTCTGATTGGATCTGTCGTCTTGTCACCATTAAACTTCGACAACTTCTCCTTTGGTCTTGCCATTGCTACTTTCTTTTGATTCTGTGGTACCTACTGTGTACCCGTGCTGTTCTGAGCACCCACGTTGTTCTAAGCACCCGCGTTGTTTTGCACAACCACGCTGCTTTAGACAACCGTCCTACTTCCAACAACCGTGTTACCTTGTAAGAAAAGGTCTTCCTCAAGCGAAGTTGTTCGATTCTCTGCCTGTATCCGTTTGTTAGGTGTATCTAGAACGAAAAGTTCACTCCACGCTCGTGCTCCCTCGACACTTCGATCCATGTGAGTTACTTCCTTTCTGTTCGGATTCTCTATCCTCAACGTATACAAGTTAAGGAACTCCTCCCTTGTCTCTTCCACCAAATTTAATCGCTATTGAGTCTCTTCTAGCAATTCCTCAACACTCCTCGGTCTACTAGGTGAATGCACTCCCTCTATCTATGCTCCTTCACCCCCTCGATGTCCGTTAGTAATCTGCTGAAGCTTTTGTTTACGCTCCACTTGTTGTGTTAAAATTAAAACTTCCCATGCTATGCGTATTTCATCCTTATCTTTTATCTTATTCTTATCCTTGTTAAGCAAATTTGGCATTAATCTTCATAACACCTTCTTCGTTCCAAGTTCGACTAGCAACGATGCCAAATGTTTACTGTACAGAGTAAATAGATACTTATCGCATATAGTACAGTAAGATATAACACAGAACAGATACTTTATTCATATACGCAATATGCACCTCAATGCTTACAATCTGATTATGCCCATTACAATGATTTTGATCCAAAGTCCCTTCCAGACGGTGTACATATACTTTCCCGAAGGGGTGACTCAACTGTTACATGCCCTTTCAGATACTATTCTACCCGTCGGCTACAATATAGAATTTACTGACAACAAGGGCGCAAACTCTTCTTCGTTGCTTCATCTGCTATCAGCCTAATACTCTGAGTATTATCTTGGTTGAGTTCAGTACTCATCCCTTTAGACTTTGCATGAATTTTTAATTGGTTTGGCTACTTCACAGACTCAGGGAATTCACGGACACTGTTGATACCTCACATCCTTAAGGGCATCATCTTTGAGACCCTTCCAAGAGAACCTCACTCTAAGATGCCTGCAAATTTTAAAATACCCGAAATGACGTGCTAATGGTGTATCATGTACTTCCTGCATAATCTTCTCCTTAAGTTTGGACTTAGGTACTAAATAAATTATGTTTTTATAATGAATCACATCATCAGTAACTCTGTACCCAACATCTTGAACCTGACCATCCATAACCTCACAAAAAAATGTGTTTTTGGAATACTTAACTAAAAATTGAGATTTCCAATTTGCTGAAATTCTAACATAGCACAACAAGTAGCATTAACTGGCCTTTTGGAAAGTGCATCAACAACTTCATCATTCTTCCCTTGACATACTCGACATCAAAGTCACAAGCTTAGACCCTGCTGATTCACTTTTGTTTCCTCTTACTCAATACTTGTACACAAAAATATCGCAAACTATTACGATCTGTTCTCACCACGAATCCCCCTTCAACCAATTGTTGCTTGAATTTGGGCAAAGCATGCATAAAGGCCAACATATTTTTATTGTAGTTGGAATACAATTTGTCATGCTCCTTTAGTTTCCGACTCTCATAAGCAATGGGTGTCTATTTCGCATGAGTACTAGACCTATTCCCTCACTGGTAGCATCACACTCCAACACGAAGGGTCTAGAGAAATGAGAAAGTGCTAACACAGGACAAGTTCTCATGACCCTCTTGACCCTATCAAAAATCATCTCTGCCTCCTTTGTCCACTTGAAAGCCTCCTTTTTGGTGAGATCGGTGAATGGTACTGCAAGCTGAAAGAACTCCTTAACGAATCCCCTATAATAAGAATACAAACCAAGGAATTCTCTCAAATCAGAAACATTCTTAGGAGGGGGCTAATCCAATATGGTTTGTATCTTTCCTTGGTGAACCTTGACCTCATTGGCCCCTATCACATGCCCAAGGTATAAGATCTCTGTCAAGCCAAACTTGCATTTTGGACTCTTTAGCAAACAAAGAATGCTGCTTTATGATACTAAGTGTTCTTGTTTATTAAAAATGTGACTCATACATTACTAAAATGTAGCAAGTGCATTAGTCAGACCAAAGGACATCACCAAAAACTCATAATGTTCGTGGTGGCATTTGAAAGTTGTCTTATGCACATCCTCCTCACAGATCTAGATTTGATGGTACCCTAAATGAGATCAATCTTCGAGAAGTAAACGATCCCATGCAACTCATCCAATAGCTCATCTATGTGTAGAATAAAATAACTATTCGTGATAGTTCTCTAATTCAAAACCTTGTAATAAATGCACATCCACAGAGTTCCATCTTTCTTTTTAACCAATGCCGCTAATGAAGCAAATTGGCTTGAACTAGGTCTAATGTAATCTTAGGGGAACTACATCCTGTTGTCATATGTGTCTACATCTTGTTGTCATACAATTAATTAGGGATAATTATGCATTATGGGCAAAAGGCATTAGTAATATCTTGCCTAATCTTTATGGAGTCATACTTGAGCCAGACATATATTGGAAGAGATGTTTGGGAGTTTAAAAATGAACCTGTTAGAATCATTGGAATGAGTCTCCAATCCTGTAGATATCATATAGTCTACTGTATGGTCATGGATGATAATAATTTCAATGCTTCCCCTCTTCCAGAATGGCATCTTATTTGGGAACACTTTGGAGATCCAAACATTTCTCCAATATTAGCTGATCCAGATGCATTTTGTCTCATTCCAGTTGATGATGTAGATAACATTCCCTATAATGATGATACATTAGAGTTCATCACAGAACTTGTAGAATATGAGCGTTGTGCTGATCCAAAGCCTTGAGCTGCATCTCCTACTTCTTCAGTTGAGATCACATTCATTGTTGTTCTTGATAATACTTGCATTCATACAACCATGGGTTCAAGTGATTTAGTGTAGCAGAACATATCTTGTCTTCCAGTTATAGCTCCTTGGGATGACTTATTGATAGACTTTGCAGGTTTGTTTATGGGGTTTTACATTGAGGACTTAGGAGACATCATTGATGTCATTCTCTTTGATGAGGATGATCCTTCTTCAGTTACTGCGAGGGAACACTCGGACCCTCATGATTCTCCACTTGATCCTTCTTTCGAGTTTGATACGATTGTGGATACTTTCTTACAAAATTTGGAGGAGGTCTCTTTCACTTCAAAGAAGACTTTTGAGTCTTAAGAGATTGGTTTTCACAAGTCTCAAACTTCACTTGAGATGTCACATTGCATGGTTGATCATACTCGTGTTGTAGATTCCCACTCAATTTCTTGAGACATCTTACATCTTGAGGGTTTTTCTTGCTGATTGGGGAGGATTCTTTGATACACCTATGATACGATTTCTTCCTAAAGGGTGAAACATCATTTAGTTTTCTTGGTGCAGCTTCTAGATTGATCTAGGAGTATTTTTCATGGGTATACATTCTTCATTGGAGAGGGGAGGGGGGGGTGGGGCCGGGGGGTGCTTTGCTTCTCTTCCTACTTGTTACATCCCAATTTTTGACTCAATTTAAAATGTATATATAGCCGTTGAGGTTCACATGAAGTTAGTTGACAATTAAATTTGTTTTAATCATGCAAAATGGTAAGATGGTTAGTTGTTATAATTTCATATGAAGATAACATGCTAGTTGATTATTTATCATGAATTCTTGGAATTGAAAAGGCGGTTAGCCTTATAGTAATATGATTTAACTGCAGAGAATTTCCTTGTAGGGAGCACGTCAAAGGGGTGGAAGCATTGTCAGAAAAGAATTGGGCACGGGAGCATCACCATCATTGGGCAAATGGGTATGAATCATGAATCACCATGGTTGAGGACCTAGCGATTGCATAATAGGATACGCACATTAGGCACATGAGCAATTAAATAAACATCAAAAACATTATTGATTTAACTTAATTAAAGTACATACCTTTAAATAGCTTATGATTGACATTTCCATCATTTCAGTGTAACGCATATTTATGTACGTGCGCATAGATATAGAAATAAATGTGACACCATAGTATTATTTTTATACAAGATTCTATCTATTACGTACATTTAAATACATGTACAAGAAGATAAAATAATATTCCAAATAAAGCATGTATTTAGATATACATAATAAAAAATACGACCTTGGATAAAATATATATAGTATGATGCCATCTTATAAATACATCTACATGCAAGTAGATAAATATATTATAAGTTATCCTTGATTTATAACCTTTAAGATCTTTTCCATATTTATTCAATTCTTTTTTAGAAACCGAAATATACACTTGGCATATTATATTGGCGTTCAAGAAGGCAAATCATTTCTTTAAAAATTACGGCTTCTTAGAACCCTGGGAGATTATCAAATGCCTTTACATATATTTGGAAGCCAAGAGAAGGCGAAGAAGAATATATTGTCTTCATACAATTTAGCTTTGCATATTTTTACCCACACTATTACTTCTTGTTCTACCCTTGTTGAAGGTCGGAAATCAGATATATTCTGAATATTGCATATGAATTGCTTCCGTGAGGGAGCCGACTGTTAAACATCAAGGCAATGCTTACGTCCAAGGAACCGGCTATTTGAAACCAAGCCAAGGCTCACGTTTTCCATCCTCAGACCAGGTTATGTGATTAGGCTTTCATAATCAGATTGTTGTATGTTTTTCTTAAACTATTTTCGTATTTGCAGCAAGAAGGAATGTGTCATGAAAATTTCGTACATTACTTCTGAATTGCAATCGAATGAATATTCGATAGTCCAATCTCTCTATATTGTTGAGTCAAGACCAAATGTGCATGATATGTTCATACATCTTTGTTTTACTGAAGTATAACATAATCGAATTATATTTCTTGCAAGTCATTAAGATCATTTCTCAAGTCATAAAGATTGTGATATGACATGCTGAAAAATGTAATACTCTTACACCAATTGAGCTTCAGTAAAAAGAGTTTGTTTACTCTAAGATTTAAACACCTGGGACTCACTCGATTGTATGGCCAAGGAAGAGGTGAAGAGGTGAGAGAGAGAAATCTGTGATAACATGAAACAGAATCAGATGTGACAACAATATATATTATTTTAAAAAGGAATCATTTAAAAGCTCATGCATGTCCAATTCATTCTTTGTTGTCAAGTTGAGTGGTGTGATTAAGTAACATGAAACAAAATCAGATGTGACAACAATATATATTATTTTAAAAAGGAATCATTTAAAAGCTCATGCATGTCCAATTCATTCTTTGTTGTCAAGTTGAGTGGTGTGATTAAGTACTAGAATGCTCAGTGGCTGACAAGGTGTTCCATGTTTATTCCGGGTAGGGAGGGCCTTTCTAGTTTAAAAAAGTGTGAGGATAAGTTTAAGATCCGTGGTTGGGAGGTTAAGCCCCTAACAATGTTTCCCCTCTCCACAAGATGTCAGGACGTGCATCGGATAAAGATAACTTGAGCATTCAAACATTTATTGGTAACATATATTTTTACTTTTAGGATATTTATACAAGTGGAAGATATGATGGATTAATTTATATCGTTGAATTCGGCTATTTTCTTTGATGAAAGCAACCTTTCTCGTCAATGTAATTGGTAAGCATTTAGATTGGTTGACCTTCCAACTGAATATGGAATATATCTATAGGATTGTTATTTCAGTCTTTCATTTATACGAGTAATGATTATGAGCATATTTTCTAATCTTATGTTATTGCCACAGTTAGCAATAGGAAGAAAACGAATGAAACAGAGGTATTTGATGCCCCAATGATACAGGGGTATTTGATGCCCCAAATGATACAGTGGTATGTGATGCTCTAATTGACATAGTGGTATGCGATGCCCTAAATGATCCAATGATAATAGATGCCCTAATTGATACAGTGGTATATGATGCCCTAAATGATCCAGTGGTAATTGATGCCCTAATTGACACTGGTATGTGATGCCCTAAATGATCCAATGATAATAGATGCCCTAATTGATATAGTGCTATGTAATGCCTTAAATGATCCAATGGTAATCGATGCCCTAATTGATATAGTGGTATTTGATGTTAATCGTCGTTTGATTTTGATATAGTGGTATTAAATGGTAATCGTCATTTTATCCTAAGTGGTATATATGAACTAACCTAGGTAATTGCAGAAGCATCCCTAGATTGATTTCGGTTTCGAATTCTATGGTATGTAGATTTTAATTTTCATAGTAAATTCATTGATGGTGTTTTCAATTGTTAGTTATGACATTTCCGTTTAACTGATTGTAACTGTTAATCTCATACACATGAATGTAACTGATATATCTGTCATCCTATGAAAAGGAAGTAATAATTGTATTTCTTTGATATGTTACTTGTTAGTTAAGACTCGGGAAAAGTTGGTTGTTACATATGGTATTAGAGCGTTGGGTTCAACGCTGAAACCTTGGGCCCAACATTGTTTCTAGAAAAACTGATAATGTAATGTGAAAAAAGATTTATTTTTCTTAACTAAATATTTTATAATCAAATTGGAAAAATCACACCGAGAAATCACCCAGAATGGTTGAAAAGGGTTGAGATGATGGTGGGCTCCATATGAAATGGACAGATGTATAAACTGCAAAATTATAAAGATGAATCAAAACAAAGGAAAATGACATGATTGGCAAGTCGAGCGGTGGTGATCAAGGTTGTTCATTTGCCCATCTAAATCCTTGGCCAAGGTCGTTTAGAGGCATGCTTGCCTAATTTGATCACAAGATGTCGGTAGTGCCAATTAATCAGGCATGCCCACCTATTACTGAGCAGACATTATAAACACCAGTATGCTCGGGTGGTAGGACCAGAATGGTACATGTGCCTTATTCCAGGAGGGAAGGCCATTCTCAGTAGAGAATGAGAAGATTAAACTAGGTCCAAATGTCGAGGCTTGCACAATACAAACTAACTGCTATAACCTTGATGTGATGTTCTCTAAACCATGATGATGGCTCGATATTTCTTTTCAGTTACATGTTTCTAGCAATATACTTTATGCAATTATATTCTTGTTCATATGAAATGGTAGTAATATTTTGTTATCTATTTTGTACTCAAATTGAAGGAAAAATAAAAATAAAAATAGTGAACCATGAATTTGAGAACTTTTTTTTAACAATGATAATCCTTTTTGATGTTGATTAAATGACAAGAAGGCCATTTTGTGCTCCAGTAGGGAGTAAGCACACTTGCATAACTGAAATTATCAATGCTTATTTATAGATGTAACTTTTGTTTGACTTAAATTTTTTCTTGAAAACATTACACTGACAAGATGGGTATGAAAGCCTAGGTCACACTAATGGAAAAGATAAACTTCCAAATATTTACAGGTGAATGATGAGCATGCTCAGATGAGCCACTCGCTAAGAATCTTATGAGAATTTGTTTTAGATGCTTATGATCGATCCATGACCCAAGGATGGGTTGAGTTAAAAAAAATAAAAATTCAGCATGGAAGGTAGAGTTCCATGGAAATGTAAGAGTTTTGTGGACTCAGAGTCTAAGCCACAATCGGAATATGGTAGACAAAACATACCAACATCAAGCTGCAGCCCGTCTCAGGAATTGCATGTGGGCATGTAATCCAAGTGCTAGAAGATCATGATACCTACAGTGTGGTACCATGTTAAACGTAACCTCTATGATCGTAATTAGATGTATGATAATCTTTCATAGTAAATCATGTTTTTAACCTTTGACACATTGCTATACATGTATAATACACATGCAATACTGACTTTATATGGTAATGAAATTACAAGACATACTGAGCTACTTTAAATTATTTTAGAGATGAAGTATATGTTCTATCATGAGATGATTATTCTAATGAAATGTTATTGTGATAAGATGGGCATGAAGGCCGAGGTTACATAAATGGAAAAACATGGATCCACTAACCCTTTTTAGGTGATCTGTGAAGGATGATCTACTCTTTAATGAGTACCATATGCCAGATAGTTTGTAATAACTGTATTTCTTTTTAGGAGACATCTTTATCTTTTAAGTTTGAACCATATTCTTATATGGATCAGTCACCATTGGTTCATTGTTTCCCACCTTCTTCTATTGGGTTTCCTGATTGGTTTGTGGCATCTTCATCAACCAAGGACATGGCAACACATCAACAAACTTCACAAACTTCATGGATGACCCCTCCTTCTTCCTATCCACAATGGGAAGTCTTCCTACATTTGTAATTGATATATCTTCTTCCTAAGGGGAGAAATGTTGTTTGTAGACATTGGACCACCTTTTGTCTTCAAGCACTTGCCATACTTGTAGGAGATCATTCATTATGGGGGGATTTTATTTCTCCTTGTTTCCTTCCTATGGAGGGATTCTATATTGTATATGTATGATGTATGTCATAATGGGGGGTTCTTGATTACTCCATCCATGGATGCTTCTTACTTTATTCTTTCATCTCTCTTTTTGGGGGAGGGTTTTTCCTATGAGGTTTTCCCTCTTTCTCTGCTCTATGAGAGATTGCATTGCATTTTTGGTGCACTTGCATATTACATATGGGTACCTAACATGGCCTAGTAGCTGGGACCCATCACGCATTGTTATCTAATTTTTGTAAGCTTAAGTGCATTCCCCTAAGTTGCACTTAAGGGGGGTGTTGGTGTAATTAAATATTACTAATTACACTTTATTTAAGTATACTTAGGATAATGCATTTTCATATTAGTTGTCATGTAGACACATAGGAGTGTGCATTCCATTTGATCACATATTGTCTCACACATCTCTTTGTGTGATACACCTTTGTATTCTTATCCTCTCATTGTTGCACATGCTTTTATGCACAATGGAGGATAATCCACCATTGGTGGACATGTGCTTAATTGTTATGTTTATAACTTGCATGACTCCTAGTTATCTTGCATTGCTTATATATTCAGGCACATCTACATTGTATCTAAACATTGGACATCCTGGTCTATTATCATTTGATTATTATTGAGATTCTCATTTGATCATCATCTCTCTTGTGCTAGCTCCTGAGCTTCTAGATCTTGCCATCATATTCATTGCCTTAGGCAAATTCTTACATGGGATCAGAGCTTGAGGTGGATTCTTACAGTTTCTAAGTCATTACTAAAAACTACTATACTCCTTTCAAGGCTGAGGTAATTCTCATGACTGAGCCACTAACTCAACCTTTAAGGAAAGAAAATATCATTACAATAGAGTTCCTTTACATTTAATTTCTCAATCATGAATTTCAAGGGTACTGGAAAAACATTTTGCTACATTCAGCTGCTCCCTAACTCCCTAAACTCTTCAAGAACTCATTCCATCCTTGCCAAATCTTTTTCTTTCTAAGAAGATTTGGAATAAAACAAAACAATTACTTTAAACAAAAGTTTAAGTTGTTTGTCCAGGATGGTGCTAAGGACCAAGGACTAGTTCTTTAAGGCCCTAAGGAAGTAAAGAAATTTAATTTCTTGAGATAGGTGTTCTAGTTTAAGTTCCTTGGTGGTATAGAAAGATGTAATAGCATATGAATAGAAGTCATGCCAGATACGTTTCCCTAAGGATATTATAGCAACTAAGAAGACTTTAGAATGCCCAATTAAATCTACTAAAGTAAGAATCTAGAAAGAGATTTAAGAAGCATGATAATGGTAAATGAATTTTCCTACCCAGGCAAGTCTACGGTAATGCTCTTCTATATAATTAATTGAACAAATATCTACTTATTTTACTATTGAAAAAAAAATCACTTGCTTGTATAGACTTTACAACAGAGTCGATGAACGTTATTCCAAGCAAAAGATGACAATGCCCAATCCTTTTAACTTGTTGTGTGGCGTGTCAACACAAACAAGGTATTGAGTTGTGAGGCTTGTTGGCGATTTGCATGCTTTCTTGATGTGACTAAGATGTTGTAAGTGGGGTCCAATCTTCTTAGTTTAAACAAGAAACGCTTTGAAGTCTACTCTGCTAACATATTGATCTTTCCATCTTTCTATCCTCAATCTCCCTTAATCATGAATTGTTTTGGATAAATCAAGAATGGTAATATGGCATTCAACAAAAATGTTCAGATGTAAGGAAGTAAACAAGAATGGATAACAAAATCTCTTTTCAAAGTTGCGTCTGCAACCCAATCTCTCTCCATTTCGTTCATTTTTGGAGAGGGCATGGATCTTTGCTGTTAGATGCACATGAGGTGGCCCTCAAGATATGCCATCTTCCATTGTGCAATTTGTACATGATGTTTCAAACTATATCCATTCAACATAAAATTTCTAAGGTTTCGAGATCTGATTAATAATTTGCTATGGCCATGGTATCGGGCTTATTGGAAAAGATCAAAGAGTGATTTAATATATGGTAGTATAGAGAGGTGTGACTTTTCAAGATAGTCGAAGTCGACTTCCATAGTTATTATTTTTTATCGCTTCAATTCCTAAAAAGACATTAAGGCTTCCTTGTTGACCAGATGACCCTATGCAAAAAAGATCTTACAAGACAGGAAAGAATTTCATATATAAAGGCAAAAAGGATCTTACAAGACTTGGGAAAAAATTTCATATATAATAATTTTTAATGGTTTAAATTTAATATTAAATTTAGTTTCTTATTTAATATTAAATTTTGCTTTTGGTGATAAAGTAAAAAAAGACTCGTGAGAAAACATAAGGGTGGAGACTAGATTGGTATGATATAAAAGATTCAATCATGGAATTTCTAGTTCACTAGCAGAGAAGGGTATACTGCAACAACCCTAGGATTTAATAACCTTGGCCACTCAGGTGCACCCTTTTCCATGTAGTCAAGTCTTACCACCCACAAATTATCTTGGTCTCAACTATCCAACATCCCTCCTTCCTGATGATACCTTCTCCCCTTCATAATGGCCACCATCTTCTTGCGTCTAATTACAAATCCAATAGTTAAACGATTATTGTTAAACATAAATAATAAAGTTTTTCAACATATAATTATTTCTATTGAATGAGATATTTCAACAAAAAATAAACACTGCACAATTTAAAATAGTTAATAAACTTGATTATGATAACTAGTACATCTTTATTAAATGTAATTCGTGTTTTTAGTATTACTCCATTCATAAAATCAGATATCTGCAAAACCATGGGTTAGTCTGTATAAAACCATTTTGGGCACATAGGAACACCATTGTATAACATTAAACCATAGCTGGCTAGGGCACAAAACCATGGTTAGAATAACTTAAAACAGCGTAGGGCATATTAAAAAAAAACACTGTAAAATGTAAATGCAATTCAACTAGGGCACGCAACAATATGTGTCATGAAATATAGTAGTGTCAAAAATAGGGTGTGACATACCCTTCCCCTTATTAGTTATTGTCCTCAATGACAAAAATCCAAGGTTGCATGGGTACTCGTACCCACACCCTTGGCACTCGTACCGACGTACCAAGTACTGGGTACACGTATCCCACGTACCGGGTACTTGGTCAAGAGCATCATAGCTAAGGACCTTGATTAAGATTCTGATTTTTTTTTGGGTTTTTTATTTTTGTATTAGCTTGTTGTTTATCAAACTTAATTCAATACCAAATCAGTTTGAAACTTTGATACTCATTAACAATAAACTTTATCACTATTCAAGTCATAAGTTTGTCATTTGCAATATGTCATTGTCATATGATTTAGGATCTTCTTGTTCATGTTTAAAGTCTGCCTGCTTTGTTATGCATCTAAGCATTTATCATGTATTATTATTTCAAACATATAGCAATTCTGAAACTGAAAACAATACATTACATTTGCAAACTTTATCATTGTTCTTGTTTTGAAAAATCATTGTCATGACGCATAATTTCAGATTTTTTATAAATATAAAAGTATAATTTTTAAATAAGTTTGACATTCCCAAGTACCTCCGTCCCCTATTATGAAAAATGTTTTAAACATTAAACATTCAGCAATAGCATATATATATATATATATATATATATATATAATTATTTGACTTATGGCTCATATTTTCAAATTTCTTGTTTTGAATGCTTAATGTCATGACTCAAGACATATATTTTGATTTTTATATTTTCTATAAAATATTAATTATATAGAAAAAATTAGGCATACACATGTACCCTCGTCCCCCATTTTGAAAAATATGCGTACCCGTTCCCGTTCCCGTTCCCATACCCACATACCCATGCAACCTTTCAAAAATCAAAATTATTGAACATTTGCAACATTTTAGTATTAATAGTTCTTTCTAAACTAACTGATTATAAACATTAAAAAGATAGGGAAACTCCTGATGGATTTCATCATAATCCTCCCATGTAGCACTATCTTTAGAATACCGGTCCCAGTGGACCGTACATTGCTGCACTTCCTTATTACACAACTAAAGCCTATGTGCCTCAAGCACCTTGATGGACTTGACCACGACCACCCTTGGGTTTTGTATCTGCAAGGAATTCCAATCAATAATATGTGAAAAATCTTAAGCATGCTTTTTAAGATATGACACATGAAATACATTATGCATTCTAGACAGAGCTGTAGGTAGAGCAATCCATTACACGACTAGATTCACAACTTCCAAGACTTCAAAGGGGCCCACATATTTGGGTGCAAGTTTGGAGGATTTCCCAAAGCTAATGGCACTCTTCTGGGGTTTCACCCTTAAGACCACTTTCCCCAACTACAAAGTGTCGAGGTGTTTGTTTAGGATCAACATAACTTTTATGTCAATCAACAACCTCTATTTGATCAATCTAACCTTCCCCTCCATCTTTGATAACATTTATGGGCCTAGTACGATCCTATCTTCTAGCTTATCCTAGTTGATAGGAGTTGTGCACTTTCTGCCATACAATGGTTTAAAGGGGTCCATCTTGATTGAAGACTGATAGGTATTATTATAAGCAAATTCTACTAAAGGCAAATAGTCCTCCCACTTGTATTGCTGATCCATACAATACATTTTGAGTAGGTCCTCAAGGATTTGATTAACCCATTCTGTTTGACCATCAGTCTCAAGGTGGTAGGCTGAATTGATGTTTAGTTGTGTCCCTAATGCCGGAAAGAGGCTTTGCCAAAACTTAGATGTCATATGGGCATCTCTATCAAAGATGATTTTCTTAGGTATGTTGTGGAGTCTAAAGACTTCTTGTAAAAAGGTCCTTCAACAAATTATCAGGTAAGAGCTCTAACCACCTTGATTCTCTAACACTCGAGGCATCCTGCTACGTAATATGTTATTTCTCTTTTCTATCCCTTCCAAAAATACAAGGGTTTTATATTTGCCATCATCTTGGTCACCCCGGGATGTTCAGAATAGGGAGCTGTGTGGGATTCTTTTGAAATCAACCCTCAAACTTTCGGAACCTTGGGTATATACATCCTACCTTTGTATCTCAACAATCCATCCTCTTCTAATTGATAATCTTCGTACCTGGGATCTTGAGGGTCTTTATGAAGTGCTTGGCTAACCTCACTATAGAAATCATCTTGCTCCCTAAGCCCGATATTTATGGCTACCATAGCTACACATGCCTTCGCCAACTTAAAGCATCTGCTACCTTATTTATAATCTGCTAGAAATTCCAACCATCTCCTTTGTCGAGCGTTAAGGTTAGGCTGAGTAAATATATATTTCAAGTGTGATGATCTGATCATAGTTAAAAGGGTTTTCCTATCAAATAGTGCCTCCACATCTGGAGGGCGTGAACAATGGCTGCTAATTCTAGATCACGTGGAGCATAATTTTGTGCATAATTTTTCAGCTTCCTAGATTCATAGGCAATAACTTGATCTTCTTGCATCAATACACCTCCTAACCCTCCCCCAGATGCATCCATTATAACCACAAATTGGCCTTGGGGATCAGGTACTCTAAGTATCAGGGCGGTAATTAACTTCTTCTTCAAGTATTCAAAAGTTGCTTGACACTTTTCGGTCCAATCCCTTTTCTTTGAAGTGAGGTGATGGGTTAAGCTATCCTGGAGAAATCTCTGACAAATTTTCTATAAAATCCTACTAGACCCTTGAAACTGCTGACCTCTATCATGTTCCTAGGTATACGCCAATCTCTGATTTCCTTGATCTTAGTGGGGTCTACGACTATCCCTTGAGCTAATATAATGTGCCCCAAGTACTAGATCTCCTTTTGATAGAATGAATATTTGGATAATTTTCCGTACAGTTTATGTTCCTGTAACCTTTGCAAAACTATCTCTAAGTGCCTTTGATGTTCCTCATTTTGAGAGTATATGAGAATGTCATCAATAAAACAACACAAATTTATCCAAACAATCTTGGAAAATGCTATTCATAAGATTCATGAAAGTTGCAATAGCGTTGGTTAATCTAAATGGTAGTACAGTAAATTCATAATGGCCATATCGAGTTCTAAAAGCAGCCTTGTAAATGCCTTTGTCTTTAATGCGAAGCTGATGATAACCAAACCTCAGGTCAATCTTAGAAAATACAGTTGCACCTTTCATTTGATAAAATAATTCATCAATTCTAGGAAGCGGATACCTATTCTTAATGGTGACCTTGTCAAGCATCCTATAGTCTATACACAACCTCATGGTCTTGTCCTTCTTGTCGACAAACAACACTGGACCAAAACAAAAAGGTCCATCAACAAATTGTCAAGTATGAGCTCTAACTGCCTTGATGAAATATTTAACGACTAGACAACATAGAATGTACCTTGGACAATCATGAGCTACCTAGTCAGGTTTTAAAACAAGTAAACATTTAAATAACTATGGGGGACAGAGATGTTACCTTCTTTTGATTTTGTTGTGACATTAAGTTGTCGACAATATGCGAATCTATATTGACACCATGGTATTTCAACAGTTACAATTGCACCTACATGTATGGTTATATGTATGTACATATGTGTGTGTATAAAATAATATATAATGAACCACATGATTTAAATTACATAAGCATATCCATATATACATAGGCATAGGTGTACATACAATGATAGGTGACATCAAATAACATGATGCCAATATGTGTTGTATATGCATCAACCTTGAGTTATTACAATTATTCGTCTCTCATTGAGTTCATAATGTGGAGATTTTGCCACCACCTTATCGGTCATGATTCTCCTTTATAAATTCATTTTAAAAATGCATTTGGAGTTAATTTTGCTCAATCATGCCTCATAATGTCCCTTTCTTGTAATGGAGGGAGCGTAGAGTTTATATGAAAGCATTTTGCTACCAATAGTTTTTATATATCCACACCTGTCTCTTCATGATCTTAGTAATTCTGAATTTGGGCAGAGGTACATACGCTGCAATTATTTTTACCATTCTTCTTGTTGCTTATGTGACATTGATAAGTCATCATTCTTTTGCATTTTTGCATTGTCAAACTGCAAGAAAATCAACGTTTGCTCAAGTTCCATAAGAAAGCAGGCTTAAGGTTGAGTCCTAGGTAACATTGCTACTATCACCACGTGAGAAACAAACTTTAGGTTATGCTACCCTCTGCCCATGCTCCATTTTTATATGCATTCTGTCCATCTTTCCTTTCAGACTAATCGATGTTATGAATGCTCATACTAATATCATGAATTCACAACCCATGGATTTAGAACACCAGCATTATTCTAGGCATGATTAATGAGATTGAGTGGGCTATACTATTTGTTTTCACACTCTGTTTTACATATCAGGTGATGGATGTCATATAGACTTGATCAATTGTCCTTTATTATTTTTGTTTAACAATCACCGCCAAGTGTGTATGGTGTGTAATATATATATATATATATATATATATATATATATATATATATATAGAGAGAGAGAGAGAGAGAGAGAGAGAGAGAGAGAGAGAGAGAGAGAGAGAGCTTGTCTTGATATTACTCAAGAGGTCTGCCGTATACAACGGTACAGTCCATATACCTTTGAGATAAGAAACATTCTCGAAAAGAGAATTTTTGGTTACAATAACAAAGATGCAAATGTATATACTGAAACCTCCCAGGATACACCCCTGATTTGGATGGTCAAGTACAAATGGGTGAGGAGGAGAGTTACCCCTGCAAGAACAACTTAAATGTCAGATCAAGAACAATTAACAAACCAAAACTGTGCATGTTGGGTTAGCTCATGATTGTCCAAAAGTATGTATGTTCTTGTTGTCAAGTCGAGTGGTGGGTGATTGGGCTTATACATCACCCATCTAAATCCTTTTCCAAGGTAGGTTAGAGGCATGCTCTCCTTATTTGATCACTAGAGGTCTGGGTGCTAGCTGACAGAGGGAAGGTTGATGGAGGATATCTACTACCTTGTCCGTTGCCTAGCCGACACTCAAACACCAGGATGCTTGTATGGCAGGACCATGGTGCCCCAAGCCTAACCCTCGAGTAGGGAGGGTCTTTCTCATTAGAGATTGTGTGGGGATAAGTTAATGTACATGGTTGGGAGGTTAAGCCTATGCTAATGCTTCTCCTCTTCACCAAATGCCAAGGCTTGCACAACACATTATCAAATACTGACACTTGTATATGTTTTTCTTATCTTACTTCCATGTTATTCCTTGAAGTGTATTTAATTATGACCGATGTGGTATCGAATGATTATGCTAGAAGTAGTAATGGAAGCTATATTAGTTTCTTTTCATGTAAGTAGAAAATGATATTTTTTTAACTTCTAATTACTTTCCTTGTACGTTGAAATCAGTTGTAACGAATATAGCTGCCTTATGTCATTTAGTTATGAAAGATACATTTATCTTTAGAATTAATTTCTTTTTCAAGTATATGAAAAATGGTATATTACACTGGGCACCTGCCATTCTAATATAGCTTTTATTTTTGATGAATCCACTACTATTCAGTCCTTGGAAATTATATGTCCTAAGTAGTGAATCTCTTTTTCAAAGAAGGTGCACTTGGACAATTTTCCAAATAACTGGTGTTTGCGAAGTTGTAGGACAAAGTGGAGATATTGTATATGTTCCCCTTCATCCTTCAAATATATTAGTATATCATCGAGGAAGACTAGGACGAACTTGTCCAAGCAGTTGTGGAAGACGTTGTTCATTAGATTCATAAATGCAGCAGGAACATTGTGTTGGAAATAGAACCAGAATAAGAAAAATACAAATACTAACAAGATTTACCCTGGGAAAAACCCCCTTCATAGAGGGAAACAACCCAGTCTACAAAATCCTATGAATATTATTGAAACAAATTGTAGTTACAAATCTCTTGAACAAAGTTTCTCAACATTGATCACTGATTTCGAAAGATTCACATATGAATCTTGAAATGGACTCCAATTATCAGCGATGTAGATACATGCCTCATTGATACAAATCAATAGATACAAAACTATAAAACACTGAAATACAAATATGTGAGAAATAAAATAATCAATCAAAAGCAGCCCAAAATAGACTATACTGGAGTAAATCAACACCAAAAGAGAGAGCTCTTGTTATCCAACACAGGAGAGTAAATCTTGAACTACGCTGATTTCATATACCCCTGACTTCCTTTCATTTCCGTTAACTCACCACTATGTTCATGTGTATACGCTCAACCTTTTACATTCCCGATAATCATACATATGCGATCATGCATAAAACACTCGACCTTTTACATTCCCATTAGTTGCACATATGCATTCATGCATATAACTATTGATATGACCGTATATGTGACCACAACATCGATAATAATGTTTTTGTGCAAACAGATTTACACAAGCATACACTCTCACATGTACTGCTAACCAAACACACATCAACAACATCTCTTCATCCATGGTAGACATATGCGCATATGCATCTTGAAAATTGTCCCTTCCAAAACAGGAGCGTTGAAGACACCCAAACAGTAGCAAAAGCACAACTCTACTAATTTTTCAAGTGATGACTGGACTTAACGCCTATGACCTGGCAAAGGCACTTTCTTGGCAGTGACAGTTACAAGTAAAGGCCAAAACTTCCATGCTAGTAATTGTAGCTGGAAAATATTAGAGCATATGTCACTTTGTATGGAGCAAGTTGACACCTGTCTAAGAGGGATTGAATATGTTGTTGTTGCACATACATAGTTCTAGGCCAATAGAACTGTTAGGATAAAATATTCAAATGTCTAGAAATCACAAATATACAAGTAGATATACCAGAAATAATAAATGAATAATGCCAAAACTATGTAGAATTTCACATGATGCTGTAAAATTTAACACTCCCTCTTACCAAATATGAAATTGACTAAGTAATCATGAATCCATTCAACATGATAACACAAGAAGTACTTTACTCGTGATCATGGAATTACTCAACATGATAAATAGAATAGTTTATTCACAACTAATAATCATGGAATCACTCAACATGAAAAACTTTGTAAGAATCTCAGTTAAGCCTTTAATCACGAATATTCTCCACATGAACTGTCATGGAATAACTCAACATGATATCCAACTCCCATCACAAATGCTCTCCATGTGATGTCATTATGGATTCACTCCACATAATGATCACTCCCAAAGTGAGAGTTATCATAGCTGATTCTTACAACCTTATTTATTCACACAAGAATAAAAATAGGCATAACAAAAAATAAGACTTTGTTCCATTTAAGTCTCAAAGTTAATCATACCTAGCTTGTTTCTAAAATAAGAAAATTTCACCTTGGATAAAGGCTTGGTGAGGATATCAACAGTTTGCTCATTTGTGCTAATGTATTTCAGCTCCACAACCTTTCGAAACATCATGTGTCTCAATTAATGAAATTTTCTCTGTGTTTGGAATTGTCATGGAAGACAAGATTGATAGAATTTTTTATACAGCTCTGACTACCACAAAAAAATATAGTAGAAGTTAAAGATTCCCGAAATAATCCTCCAATAAGCTTATGAAGCCATGCAGCCTCTCGAGCTATTGTACAAGCTGCCACATATTCAGCCTCAATTGTGCTTTAAACAACACATTTTTGCTTCCTACTACACCAAGAAATCATAGCAGACCCAAGGCTGAAACAAAAACCAGTGGTACTCTTTCTGTCCAAAATGCATCCAACCCAATCAAAATAAAAAAACCCATGAAGCTGAAGATCATTAGAGAAAGGAAACTTCAATCCATACATTAGAGTGCCCCGAACATATCTAAGAATGTGCTTAGCAGCTATGAAATGAATTTTTCTTGGCTCACCCATAAATTGACTCAAAGTGTTAACTGCATAGCAGATGTCAGGCCTTGTGTTGACAAGATACACGAGAGAACCAATTAGCTGCCTATAAGGAGTGTAATCTATCAAATCTGAATCAGTAGAAACTTCTTGGAGTTTCTTCAAATTTGCCTCCACAGGAGTCACATTTGGTTTGCAATCAAGCATATCAAATCTTTGAAGAATATCTACAACATACTTACCTTGGCTAAGAATAATCTCATCAGATTTATGCCAAATTTCCAATCCAAGAAAGTAATGCATTAAACCAAGATCTTTCATCTCAAATTCAGAATTCAAGTCTTTCTTACACTTGACAATCAACTCATCATCACTAGTAATAAAGAAATCATCAACATAAAGAACCAAGATTGTACCTTTTGAAATAGATATTTGGATCAACTTCATTCTTCATAAACCCCAAGCTCAAAAGATAACCATCAATATGCTCATGGAGCTTGTTTAAGGCAACACAATGCCTTTTTCAGCTTACATACATGAGTTTCTTGGTCATTGATGATAAATCCATCAGGTTACTCAACATAAACTTCTTCATTAATGACACCAATAAGGAAGGTTGTCTTGATGTCCATTTAATTTAACTTCCATCTTTTAACTACTGCTATTGCAATGATGATTCTAGTAGAAGTGTATCTAGCTACAAGAGCGAAAGCTCATTATAATCTATTCCTTCCTTTTGACTGAAGCCTCTTGCTACAAATCTAGCTTTGAATTTATTCACACTCCCATCAACAACATGTTTAATCTTGTATATTCACTTGGAAGAAATAACAAATTTCTCTTTTGGATGAGGAACAATTTCTCAAACCACATTTTTCATGATAGATTCATATTCTTCCAACATAGCATCTTTCCAAACTTCTTGTTCTACTGCTGTTTTAAACCAGGAAGGTTCAGAGTCAATGATATTACACATTACATAAACATCAAATTTTGAGGTCTCTTACTTTCCCGAAAGGTTCTCCTAGGAGCTGAATAATTTTCAGCATCTTGCACAGTGTTCCTTGCCCACAACGGTCTTTTCTTAGCATTCAACTGAACATTAGGCTCTACAGCTGAATCAGGCTGAATTTTAGGAGAAGGGTAACCTGAAGGAGAATCTTCGCTCTTAGAGAGGTTGGGAGAAGGAGCAACAGAGGAAGGATTTTGAGAAATTGATGGAACTTCCAATTTAGTATCAAGAGGAGGATCAACGAGTCTTCTACAGTTAAAATTTTCTTCAAACAAAACATCTCTACTAAGCTCAATCATCTTTTGACTCGTAATGTAAATGCTATAAGCTTTCAATGATTCACTATAACCAAAAAAAATTCCATTCTTTCCCGAGGGTTCTAATTTTGATCTTTTATCGTTAGGAACATGAATGTGAACAAAACAACTAAAGACTTTATGATGACTTACATCAGGTTTGGAACTAGTAAAGGCTTTTTCTAGAGTCATATTATTTAGAACTTTGTGAGGACTCCTATTTTGAACATATATTGCTGTTCTGCAAGCTTCAGCACAAAGAAAAATCTGCAAACCTTGATCATGAAGCATGGTTTTAGCAGCGTCAACTATGGCTCTATTTTTCCTTTCAGAAACACCATTTTGATGAGGTTTGTAAGGAACACAAAACTCCTTCTTAATTCCCACTTGAACACAAAAGGATTGAAATGCACAAGAAATAAATTCACCCCCATTGTTAGATTTGAGTCTTAATTTTCTTCTTTGTAATGTTTTCAACAAGAGCTTTAAAATCCTTAATTTTGGATAACACTTCATCAGATTCCTTGGATTTAAGGAAGAAAATCCATGACTTGCAAGAGAAATTATCAATAAATGTGACATAATACCAAAAACCACTTAAGGAGGCTGAAGACATAGTCCCACACAAATCAGAATGGATCAACTGTAACACATGTTTAGCTCTACTTTCACTTGAATGAAAATACTTTCACTTGAATGAAAATGACTCTTAGTGAATTTACCCAAAGTACATCCTTTGCAAGTACTATCATGGGTAACATTGAGTTTAGGAAGACCCACAACCAGCTTATCCATAGTAGAGAGAGATTTGAAGTTGAGATGTCCAAACCTTTTATGCCATAACAAATTATTATTAGGAGCGTCATGATTTAAAACTTGAACTTGATTTGCTGAAAGTTTGTAAAGACTTTCACATAGTTATCGGATTCGTCCTTATAGCCCCGGATCCGGATTTGGGTCTAATTTGGGATCCTCCAGGATCCGTAATCTTGCCTGTGGATCCGTCAGGATTATGGATCCTACCCGGATCCTCGAGGATCCACGGGTGGATCCGCACAAATCTGCGGCAGGGCTCAAATAAAAAAGCAAAAAGTGGGCTTTTATTTTTTCCTAAAGGCCCTAAACCCTAAAAACAACCCTCTAAATCACAATGCAAGTTCATTTACTCTCTATTTTGCTCTCTCATACTTGCTAGTTTGAAGTAAAGTGCTTGGATTTGAAAGAGATCGGTTGTGGAGCTCCAAATACCTTGCAAGAAGTGTTTAAGGTATGTATTTCAACCATATTCTTGAGTTCTTTCATAGATTATTGATTTATTTTTAGTTTTCCAAATTTTCAAGGTTTTGTGTAAGTGTGAAGCATGGTTTTCTTTAATTTTTTTTTCTAGATTGCAAGAATAGAACAATGAATAGTCAAGGCTCAGTGGGTGGGGGTGGGGCTGCATCATCAAGCTTCAAAATTGATAAAGGGTCTCCTTTATGGAGACACACAACAAGAGTCGCACAATGTCCTGGGGGTGGGGCATACATATGGAAATGTAATTATTGCAACATACAACATAGAAGCTCCTATTCCCGAGTGAGACTACATTTTTTGAGCCCTGCGGGTGAAGGAATTAACATGTGTCAGGGTAGTGATAAGAAGGGATTACCTGCTACACAAATAGCAGCATTAGCAAAGGAGCAAGAGGATGCTGATAGAGCAGTTGCAAAAGAAAAATGTGGTGTTTCCAAAAGAACAAAGACACCAACACCATCATCCGATCAAACAAACACAAGAACACATCCTTTTTTGCCTATGCCAACTACAAATGACGAAGATGAAGACCCATCTCCACTCATCCGCAAGAGAGGCCTACTAGATAGGGCATTCCAAAATGAAAAGAGAGATATTGCTGATCACAAAATTGGACGTTGTTAGATTGCAAATGGTGTTTCATTTAATTGTGTGAGATCACCTTATTTTAGGGAGATGGTGGAAGCAATAAATGATGCACCCCATGGTTACAAATCGCCTAGTTATGAGAAGTTGCGCACTACCATATTACATGATGAGAGGAAATATGTAGAGGCTCAACTTCAACCAATAAGAGATTTTTGGGTTCAATCGGGTGTGTCTATTATTTCGGATGGGTGGAAAGATTGTAGAAATTGTCCATTGATCAATGTTATTGTTGTATGCCCTAAGGGGGCAATGTTTTTGAAGGCAGTTGATTGTGAAGGGCAAGTGAAAGATGTAGAATTTATTTCACACATTCTCATTGATGCCAAAGAGTCGGTGGGTCTTGATAATATTGTCCAAGTGGTCATGGACAATGCAAAAGATTGTAGGGCTTCAGGGATAATTGTAGAGTCTAGATATGATCATATCTTTTGGACACCATGCACCGTCCACTCTCTCAATTTAGTGATGAAAGCAATTGGCACCGAAATAGATTGGGTGAAAAGGATATATGAGGAAGTTGAAGAGATTCAAATGTTTGTGACAAATCACCACATGTCACAAGCAATTTTTAGGAGTTTCTTGGACTTGGAGTTATTGAACGTAAATTTGTATATTTAATATATAATTGAATATTATTGGATTCCATAATTATTAATTTTTGTTGTTGTTTACATTAAAATATTTTAATTTTAAAATGTATTACTAACTTGAGTTTTAACATGTTCTTAGGTTGTTGAAACCCCCTTTGCCTCTCACACAATCGTCTTGAGACGACTTGTGAAGGTAAAAGAAGCATTGAAACATATGGTCATTAGCCCCCAATGGGGCATTTGGAAGAATTCCAATATAGCAAGGGCCTTAAATGTGAGAAGAATGATACTAGATGAGGATTGGTGGGGTCTTGTGAGTTATATGTTGGAAATCACCGATCCAATAATGTCAATGCTTTGCTTCGCAAATAGTGATGAGCCATGCCTTGGGGATATTTATGATTCCATGGATAGTATGCTGGAAAAAATTAAAATGATAAGTTTTACGCTCTTTTACAACAATTTTTTATTTGAGAGATATCTAGATTCTAAAATTTAAATTGACATATTCACTCACTATAATTATTATTCATCTTTCATATCCTAGGTCATACAAAGGAGGGAGAATGATCCTGAGGACACCCTTTACAAGAAGGTGGAAAAAATTGTTCATCATCGATGGAACAAGATGACCAAACCTTTGCACCTCCTTGCATATGCTCTATCCTCGAGGTACTGTAGTTCTTATCAAATGCTTGTGCTTATTTTATCCAATGTTTGTGCTAGTGATATTTGATAGTGTTCAATTGTCTTTTGTTATCCCCAGGTACTATAGTGCAGAGGTACTTCGCCTTCCAGACAGAGTGCCACCATTTAGAGATGCAAAGGTTGCAGATGGGTATAAGAGGGCACTAGCTAAGATATTCCAAGATCCAGAGATTGGGGCAATTGTGAGGAGTGAATTTGCTGCCTTCAACTCAGATGAGGATTTCCACCCTATTGCCATAGCAAACCGAAGTAGGATGGGTGCCATCAAATGGTGGTACCTTCATGGGCAAGCCTTCATGTACCTTTAACCTCTTGCCGTAAAGGTCCTATCCCAAGTAAGTTTGTAAAATTAAGCTTAACACTTTCAATTCCTTGAATTTATTATTTAATTTATTTATCTTGATTGTTGTATTGATAATTTTTAATTTCTCTTTAGGTTGCCAACTCTTCTGCAATTGAGCGGAATTGGAGTACTTACTCCTTTATCCACTTAGTCAAACGCAACCGGTTGGCTCTAAAAAAATCAGAAGACCCTGTATTCATTCACAACAATTTCTGCTTGTTGTCACAGAAGGATCCTAAGTACAAGAAGGGGCCCAAAAAGCTTTGGGATGTTGCACCCGAGACTCCTGATTTAGATATGACCATCCAGGATCTTGCTAGATCCACTTTGATTGATGTGGATGATGAGGAGGAGGATTATGAGTGAACAATCCTCTCTACTGGTACTGCTGGTGGTTTGGGTTCCTCTACTGATACAGATGCAATACTTGTAGCTCATTAGTACCCCTCTGATGCGGATTTTCTTGAAAATTCATTTGATGATTAAATCAAAAACTTTAGTCTTGACTCTTGACTCTTTTATGAGTAAATCATGTTACAAACTTTAAGTTTAATGATCTATATTTTGAATGTTACAAACTTTCGCGTTCAGTAATTCAATGTGAATGTGTTGATTTTCTTTATAATCATGAAAATAGATTAATTATCAATGTCATTGATCAAGTATACTAGATTCATAGATGCATACTATGAAATGATTTAGTTTTAGAATTATGTATATTTCTCTTATTTTTTAGTATATATAATGCATATATAATGCATATATATATATATATATATATAATGCATATATAATGCATATATATATATATATATATATATATATATATATATATATATAATTGGGGAAAAAAAAATCTCGAATCCACAGATCCGATTCACGTGCTCAAATCGGATTCATGTCACGAATCGACAACTAAGGACTTTCATGGTGAACTCCAATCACTTGAGCTGAGCTAATATTATAATTTTTCTTCCAGGCAACCACTTTTCCATTAGTGAAAGCAACATGAAAACTTTTTTCATCTAAAGCTGAAATAGAAATTAAATTCCTCTTGATTCCAAGGACAAATAAAACATTGGTGATGTGAATAGGTATACCAGAGCTTAATTTGAAAGAAGTGTTACCAACCCCTTTAACGGAGTAGGAAGCATCATCTCCAATAATTACTTGCAGGTGAGAATCATTTTCTTCCAAATTTGAGAGCTGTTGTTTATAGCTTGAAATGTGATGCAAAGCACCACTATCTATCAACCAAAGATTGTAATCTGCTAGAACATTACTGGACTAGGCTGAAATGAAAAGAAATCCTTCTGGATAATTGTTGGAGTCTTTGAAAGAAGATGAATCTTTCACATTTGAGACAGCTACTTGATGATTAAGATTCACAGTACATTTTCTAACATACCGACCAAATTTATTGCATTTGAAACATTTTACTTTGGACATGTCTCTTTTCCTTTCAAAATCAAAAGAAGAGGAGGGATTCTTATCATCGAAGCTCCTAAAATTCCTTTTCTTTCCTCTTTTCTTAGACGTACAAGTAGCAAGGACTTGATCCTCATTATAATATTTTCTAGAATTTCCTCTAACCTCCAACCTACTTTCTTCTTGAATGCAATCAGATCTTAGTCTCTCAAAATTTGGAAGCTCACTTCGACCATTGGTACCTTGAATGAATGATTCCCAAGAATGTGGGAGACCATCCATGGACAACATGACAAGTTCTTTGTCATTAACAGATTCATTAATAGTATCCAATCGATTCTTTAACTTTGAAAATTTTAGAAAGAAAGAAACAATGGAGTCTTTTCTGCCCATTTTGATATGGAGAAGTTGCATGCAAAGAGCCAAGGCCTTGCTAGTGTTATTAACCTCATACATACTATGAAGGTAGTCATACATTTCCTTAGCAGAGTTCAGCTTAGAGATTGTAGGTACTAGAGGATCTTTTATAGAATCAATGATGATTCTTTTCACCATGATTTTATTCTTCTTCCAAGATGCCTTAGTTGCATCATCACCTGGCTCTGAAACTTTAAATTGCATAGTCAAGGAGATCACTTTCTTCGAGAATTAATAAAATCCTAGACTTCCAAAATACAAAGTTTGAGGCTCCCTCCAGATGATCTTCAACCTTAAGACCAGACTACCATATTAAAATTAATGAACTTACAGGCTATACATAGGAAATAAGTTCTGGTTTAAGTTCGAAAGCACAAACTTGGCTCTGATACCTGTTGAAATAGAACCAACATAAGAAAAATACAATTACTGACAAGATTTACCCTAGGAAAAACCCCCTTCACAGAAGGAAAGAACCCAGCCTGCAAAAACCTATGAATAATATCGAAACAAATAGTAATTGCAAATCTCTTGAACAAAGTTTCTCAACATTCATCACTGATTGCCAAAGATTCACATATGAATCTTGTAATGGACTCCAATAATTAGTGATGTAAATACATGCCTCACTGATACAAAACTATACGACACTGAAATACAAATATATGAGGAACAAAGTAATCAATCAAAAATAGTCTAGAATAGACTGTATTGGAGTAAATCAACACCAAAAGAGAGCTCTGATTATCTAACACGAGAGAGTAAATCTTGAACTACGCTGATTTCTTATACACTTGACTTCCTTTCATTTATATTAACTCACCAATATGTTCATGCATATACGCTCAGCCTTTTGCATTGCTGATAATCATACATATGCAATCATGCATATACACTTGACCTTTTACATTCCTGTTAGTTACACATATGTGTTTATGCATATAACTATTGTTACGATTGTATATGTAACCACAACATCAACAATAATATTTTGTGCAAGCAGATTCACACAAGCATACACTCTCAGATGTTCCGCTAACCAAATGCGCATCAACGTCTCTTCATCCATGGAACACATATACGCATATGCATCCTGAAAATTGTTCTTTCAAGAACAGGAGTGTTGAAGACACCCAAACAGTAGCTGGAGCAGAACTCTGCCAACATTTCAAGTGATGACTAGACTTGACGCCGATGACTTGGCAGAGACACTTCCTTGGTAGTGACGGTTACAAGTAAAGGCCAAAACTTCCATGCTAGTAATCATACCTGGAAAATATTAGAGAATACGACATTTTGTATAAAGTTGAGACCTGTCTAAGAGTGATTGAATATGATGTTGTTGCACATGCAGAGTTCTAGGCTAGTAGAACTATTAGGATAAAATATTCAAATATCTAGAAATCACAAATACATTAGTAGATATATCATAAATAATAAATGAATAATACCAAAAATACTTAGAATTTCATATGATGCTGTAAAATTTGACACATTGGTTAGTCCAAAAGGAAGGACTATGAACTCGTAATGACCATAATGAGTTCGAAAGGCAATTTTGTGAATATCGTCATCTTTCGATTTCAACTAGTGATACCCTAATTGCAAGTCAATCTTGGAGAAGACTGTTGCCCTGTACATTTGATTAAAGAGATCATCTATGCGGGGTAAGGGATATTTGTTCCATATTGTTACCTTATTCAACATCTTGTAGTCAATGCACATTGCATAGTCTCTGTGTTCCATCCTTAAAAAAAGTTATTGGTGCACCCTAAGGAGAAATACTGGGTTTAATCAAACCCTTATCTAATAATTCCTACAATTGAGCCTTAATTTCTACCAATTCTACAATACTCATTTTGTATTAGTGTAACATGAAGACTCACACCCCTGTCCCAAACCTCGAAGTACTCATCCCCAAGACGTCCCCGCACTGTGTACTTGTGTACCCAAGTACCTCCACCTCCATTCCACAACCATGCTACTGTTGGAATGGATACTTGGATTTCTATTTGAATTTTGATTTTTGATTGTTACTATTGGGTATGTAATATGTTACTACGTTGAATGTTTAATAGTTTTAGTTCATGTTGCAATTTTTCTATGCTCAAGTATTTTAATTTGGTATGTTCTACTAAAATTTCATTTCATAACAAGCATTTCAAGTTCTATATATATTATATATACTATACAACACCCCTCCCCACCACGTCCTCCCTTTGGTGCCATCCCCTGTTCGTCCCTTGGTCGTCCTAAAAATAAGGCCCATTTTCCCTTCGTCCTAGAAACTTGTCCCGACGTCTTGACATAACCCAATATTGGTGTAACATTGTTTCGTATGGTGCCTTAAAAATTGGTTCAGCTCTAGGTACCAGGTCAAGTGAAAAATCAAATACACATTTTGGGGGTAGCCCTAGTAGCTCCTCAGGAAGACATCTTTAAACTCTTTTAAATAGGGGTACTTTTCTTCAAAAGACTCTTTTAATTCTTGGTCTTCCAGGTTTTTCGTGTTAAATATCAAATAATCATCATGGTAAGTATTTTCTGTAGGCTCTTGGATTTCCTCCATCTTAACTACAAACAGTCGACACCCCTTTTTCTCGTTGCACCTAAGTTGAGATGCAGAGAGTTGTTGAAGCTTAATATCCCGTCTAATTCCCTAGATGCACATTGAGTTGCTTGAGTCTTCTAAACATTTGGCTCTTTTGGAGAAGCAATCTACACGAGCTCTATGCTACCATAACCATTTCATTTCCAAGATTATGCAATATGAACCTAGAGATGCAACATATAAGTTGACTTCGGTTATGACCTTAGGAGGCTCTACCCTAGCCTCGAACAAACACTGCTCTACTCAAACTCTAGATCAGTTTGCATATTCAATGGTCCATAAATTTCCCATAAACCTAGTTCTTTTAGGGAATCAACTAAGTATTCTAGGGTTTAAAAAGTTATATATAGACCCCGTATCAATTAGAATGGACATAGAATTTTCGTAGAGCATACCTGTCACTTCTATGGGTGCAATCTAGAAGTCTATTTGCTTATTGTTAAGAATATTAACCAAGATAAACCTACAGGTCTGACAGTACAGACCGTACTTCCTCTTAATAGTAATATATCTTTAATGTTGGCATTTAATGATATATATATCTCTCCTATAGGTGCCAAGTTAGGAAGGGTTATGTCCCTTGAGGTACATACCCTTTAGAAAAGATATATAAATAGGTTGTAAATGCAGATTATAGGACACACAGTTACAGCAGTCTACTCCTATAAGCATTTTATATCCTGCAATTTATATCTGAGATTCTCTATCACAATAAAAGGTTAAATATTTAGTATTGTATCTATATTATAATAAGCACTAATTTCATCAATATTCATACTAAGAAGATCATTCTCAGCATATAAGACTGGATTAAAAGTTTGATTAAGCGATAAGGACTTAGCATAAACTTTACATGGTATTAGAGCTCTGGTAATCGAACCTAGGCTCTGCTAAATTTCAGTAATCAGACTTTGTACACATCAAGCAACAATCTTCTATCTTCCATGGCTTACACAATCAGACCCCAGGACAAGTTTGATGGGAAAGAGCACTTTGAAGCCTGGAAGTTTAGAATCATGATGATTCTTGAAGAGAACAATGTAAAACAATTCATTGATGGAGCATCCAAACAACCCCTAAAAAAGCTATTCCAATCATCTTGGATGGAGTTAAAAATGATATTGTACCTATGCTTACAAAACATCAAACTGCCTTTGATATGATGAATGCATTACGAAATGCCTATGAAGTAAACAATGCAACTAGGGTTCTTGCACTAAAAAAGCAACTGAATCACATTCAGATAAAGAAAGGAGAATCAATAAGTTTTTACTTTTTAAGAGTTGTCGGCATTAGAGATGAACTATCAAGCATAGGAACCATCATTAGTGACACATAATTAACACTTATCGCTATAGATGGATTGCCAGATTCATGGGAGACATTCACACAAGGAATAAGTGTCAGAAATCAGCTCCCAAACTTTAACAAACTCAATAATGATTGTCTTCAAGAGGAATCTAGAAAACTAAAGAAAGGAGGGAAACCAAAAGTAGAAGATGAAGAACTTCATGTTCTTAATACAAACTCCTATAAAGGCAAAAAGAAGCATTTCAAGAAGAAAAAGGGAAATCAAAAGAAGAAAGCCCAAGAAAGATCTATCTAAAATAAAGTGTTTCAAATGTGAAAAATTTGGACACTAAAGATCTAATTGTCTTGAAAATTCCAAACAATAGGCAAATTGTACAAATGTCATTAGAGAAGAAGATACTTATGATCTTGAGAACCGTGTTTTGTATTCCTCTCTATCAAATGAAATTTCAAATAAAGCATGGGTAATTGATAGCGGATCTTCTAGACATATAACGGGATACAAAGAAACTCTAGATTCTTTATCAAAGAAGGTTAATGGTGAAGTTACCATTGGTGATAACTTAGCACACTCCGTTAAAGGAATTGGAAATTGTACTTTGAAACTAAAATCAGGAAATACTCTTCTTCTTAAAGGTGTACTCTATGTACTAGGGATTAAAAGAAACCTAATCTCAATTACAGCACTTGAAGATGATGGACACAATGTTGCATTCATGGATGGCAAAGTATTAACTTGGGCTAAGAACTCTTCCATCAAGAAAGCAAAGTTAATTGGTCAAAGAAAGGGATATTTGTATGAACTGAATACAAAATCTAGTTGATCCATACAAGCCCTAGTCCACGAAGCTAAAGATTCAAATGAAATATAGCACAGAAGATTAGGGCATCTAAATTTTAAAACTTTATCAACTATGGAAAAGATGGTTATTGGATTACCCAAATTAACTAAAGACCACCCTAGTATTTGCAAAGGGTGTGCTTTGGGTAAAAGTACCAGAAGTTCCTTTCATGATAGTACTAGGAAAACAAATAATGCACTAGAATTAATTCATTCAAATTTATGTGGACCTATGTCTGTTCCTTCTCTTGGAGGATTCTGGTATTATATTTTGCTCATAGATGACTTCTCTAGGAAAACATGGATTTACTTTTTAAAATGCAAGGAATCAAAAAAAATCCTACAAAGATTTAAAGAATTCAAAGCATTAACTGAAAATTTTTCAGGACATAAAATTAAAGCCCTTAGAACTGATAACGGAGGAGAATATACCTCAAACTTGTTTAAAAGGTTTTGTAAAGAATCAGGGATTAAGAGGGAGTACACTGTTCCTTATAACCAGATCAAAACGAGGTAGCAGAAAGAAATAATAGGACAATTATAAAAGCTGCCAGGGCTATGATTTTTGACCAAAACCTACAATATTATCTTTGGGCAAAAGCCTCTTGTACTGCTGTATATATTCAAAACAGAAGTCCTCACTCTTATCTTAAAGATAAAACACCTAAAGAAGTATTTACTAAAGTAAAACCCAATATAAGTCATCTTAGAATTTTTGGATGTCCTGTATATATCCATGTTCCAAAAGAAAAGAAAACCAAGTTAGAACCCTTTGGGAGGAAAGGTATTTTTGTAGGGTATAGTGGAACTTCTAAAATATATAAGATTTTCATATTTGGATAGAAAACTATTGAACTTAGCAGAGATGTAATCTTTGAAGAAGATCTTGCATTCAAAAGAGCCATAAGTTCTGATGAACCTTCTCCTTTATCTAGTTCTAAAAGAAATAGTGAATCTACATACCAGAGGGAGAACTTAGAAGAAATCGAAAATCAAATTCAAAATATGAACCTTGAAGAAAATACAAAGAAAAGACCACTTTGGGCCGTTAAAACAATTGAAGCAGCTCAAGACTTTGCTGCACCTTTTGGAACAGTCAGAGAAAGAAAAAGACCTAAAAGATTCTTTGGTTATATAACTAACATAAGTGATTTATCCAAAATAGAGCCAACCAATCCCTCTGATACTATTAAACATACAACTTGGAAAGAAGCTGTGACAGAAGAATACCAATCTATCATGAAAAATGATGTTTGGAAAATTGTTCCAAGACCTAAAGGAAAATTTGTTGTTTCTTCCAAGTGAATATTTAAAATAAAGCATGCTGCTGATGGTAGTATTGAGAAGTATAAAGCCAAATTTGTAGCCAGAGGATTTTCTCAGAAAGAAGAGATTGATTATGAAGAAACCTTTGCTCCTGTTACTAGATATACCTCCGTAAGAGCAGTCTTAGCAATTGCCGCATCAAAGGGATGGAAGGTACATCAAATGGATGTGAAAACAACATTCCTAAATAGAAAGATTTCAGAAAAAGTATATCTGGAGCAATCTGAAGGATTTGAAACTCATGATCCTAATGCTTTTGTTTGCAGGCTCAAGAAAGCTCTTTATGGGCTTAAACAGGCTCCCAGGGCCTGGTACGAAAGAGTTGATAAGTATCTCACCAACTTAGGATTCTCCAAGAATGAAGCTGATCCAAATTTATATTATAAAAGAGATAAAGATGATATGGTAATTCTAATACTGTATGTTGATGATCTACTAATAATAGGTGATGATCATCTCATAGATCAGTGTAAGAAAGATCTAACTAGAGAATTTGAGATGAAAGATTTGGGACTCCTTCATTACTTCCTAGGACTGGAAGTACGGCAGAATTCTGACAGTATCATACTAAATCAAGGGAAGCATACATCAGATATTTTAAAATTTTTTGGAATGTGGAATTGCAAACCTATGTCTTCTCCAATGGAGATTAATCTAAATAAACTTAAGGAAGCAGCTGCAGAATCACCATCCATAGATTCTACTCTCTATAGACAGAGGATTGGGTCTCTTATGTACTTAGTAAATACAAGAACAAATATTTGTTATGCAGTTAATGCCTTAAGTCAGTTCATGTGTGAACCGAAGGAGATTCACCTAGTGGCAGTTAACACATTATGAGATACTTACAAAGGCATTCTTAATCTTGGACTCAAATATGAGAAAGTTGCTTTAGACTTACATGGATTCACTGATTCAGATTGAGGTGGAAGTGTTAAAGATAGGAAAAGTACTTCAGGATGCTGTTTCAATTTGGGATCAACAATGATATCTTGGATATGTAAAAAGCAGTCTTCAGTAGCACAGAGTTCCACAAAAGCCGAATACATTGCAGCAACGATTGCCTTCCGAGAAGCAGTATGGCTGAAGAAGTTACTTGTGGGATTATTTGGGCAAGCTATGAATCCCACAATTATTCATTGTGATAATCAGAGTTCCATCAAGCTCTTAGTGAATCCAGTTTTCCATGACAGGTCCAAGGATATTGAAATTCCTTACCATTATGTAAGAGATATGGTAGATAGGAATTCTGTAAAATTGAAATACATTTGCATTGCAAATTAGATAGCAGACATACTCACCAAGCCTCTATCTAGAGTGAAGATAGAACACTTTAGGAGGAGACTTGGTATGGTTAAGTTGTAATCCATTTGTACTCTCTTGATTATTAATAAAATAATTTTATTTTGTTAGGCTATTGACTGTTATGAGCTCCACCATTTGTATTCATTTGTATTCATTATTTTAAGAGGTGAGGATCTCTGAAAATAATGAACACTTGTATAAAACATTATGGGAGGTGACAATCTCTTAGATAATGTGCTAAACAGTGAGTTCAAGATCATATTGTGATGTTGACATTGCTATGTTCATGGGTCACAAATTGGATAAAGGAAAATTCTTAGTATTCTCCAGGTTTATCATGTATTCTGGTAGATCTTAAAACTTAGGATCATGCTGTGATACGGAAATACCAGTTTCTATGAAATCATAACTTAGATAAATGAAGAGATTACTCTTCAGATTTATCTTGTATAATATCACTAATGGCAGTGATTTGTCATATCACAGGTTTAGTAATATGACTTTGTATCATGTGTTCTATGATACCACATACTAAGAAGAGACAAACATATATAGAGTATTAATTCTTGCTTATTTATATAAATTGGTGTTGCTAGATATAATATCTCTTTTTAGGATTATCAGGTTAAGAGGGAGTGTTAAGAATATTAACCAAGATAAACCTACAGGTCTGACAGTACAGACCATACTTCCTCTTAATAGTAATATATCTCTAATGTTGGCATTTAATGATATATATATCTCTCCTATAGGTGCCAAGTTAGGAAGGATTATGTCCCTTGAGGAACATACCCTTTAGAAAGGATATATAAGTAGGTTGTAAATGCAGATTATAGTACACACAATTACAGCAGTCTGCTCCTATAAGCATTTTATATCTTGCAATTTATATCTGAGATTCTCTATCACAATAAAAGGTTAAATATTCAGTATGTATCTGCATTATAATAACCACTAATTTCATCAATATTCATACTACTTAGAAGATCATTCTCAGCATATAAGACTAGATTAAAAGTCTGATTAAGAGATAAGGATTAGCAGACACTTTACACTTATTGTCCATTGCTGCATGTATCCTTTGCTGAAAGGTGGTTTGTCAGTTGTGAAGTGGATTCTTTTGTGCTGGTCCATTCTGATTCTGGGTGGGACATTGGTTGGTATAACGTCCATCGCTGCAAGTGAAGCATCCACCTGGTGGTCCCTTCTTCTCCCATGTCTTTAAACTGATGTCTTTTAGGTTTCAACCCGATTTTTATTGTTGTATCGGTTTTCATATTTGCTCTCAATAAACTTCTTGCCTCCTCTTGACTGAGTTTCCTCTCTGTCTGTTTTCCACTTGCTGATTTGGGATTTCTGGTTTCACTTCCCTTTTCCCCAATTCTTTTCTCTAATAGAGTCATCCTTTTCTAGTTTGAGTTCCTGACGTACAACTTCTTCATAAGCTTCCGCTGTGGTAGCTGGATCCAACACCTCTATGGGTCCCCCAATTCTATTATTGAGGCCCATGATATATTTCCTAAGTTGTTATGTCTCATTATCCTATAGTTCCAGAATCTATGTCAATAGTGTGTTAAATTTCTTGGTGTACTCATGCATCAACTTATCCCCCTGCTTGAGTTCTTGAAACTCTACCAATTTTTGCTCATAGAAGAGCTGGGGTAGCCACCTCTATCTAAACAATTGGACAAATATAGAACACGTAATAGTAATTAAAGTTAATTGCATCTCTACGTTTTTACTTTCCCACCTACTAGTGGCTTCTCTAGTTAGTTGGCATGAACCCCACACAATCTTTTGAATTTCTATGTAATCTTTCATTTCAAAGTACTTTTCCATGCCTGTGAGCCATGCCTCTACCGCATCCTTGGACACAAAACCATTGAATTGAGGAGGTTTGACTTTCTTCATATCCTTCGATGTCAGACCCAATCCAGGGTTACCCTCTGAGCAATGAGCCTCATCATGGGGTTGCTCATCTTTGAAGGAGTTTGTATGATATGAATGTTCCGTTGTACTTTAGGGTCTAGATTTTGACCTGTCATGTCTTGACCCCTCAACATTCTAAATTTTTTCTTCAAGAGTGTTGAGTTTGTTATGAACTTATGAGTCTCTCTCATCATAAGTAACAACTAATCCAATTCTTAGGATGGAAAACTAGGTTGTCCATCTTGGTTTTCTCTCACTGTTTATCCTGAAATAACAAATTATTTTTCCTAAGTTACAAGGATTTTACTCTATATTAACAATTATGAAGACAATAGGGCATTGACAAAATTGACACAACAAAATTGGATTCTTTTATTCATATTGCACTACAAAATTTCTTTGTACATTTTTCCCCTAAAATGGGTCACATTCAAAATTATATTTACATTCACATTTCATTTAGTTTTCCTTGTTCTGAGTGTCCTTTCTAGGTTCACCTTCTACAAACATCTTCACCCTCACTGTCAGTGATGAACTCTTCTTGGCCTTCAAATCTAAAGGTAAGAGTCTGAACCCTGACCGTAGGGTAACAGTAGTTGATATTGCAGTTGCAATTTGGGTTTGCTTTTTCTAGCTTTCCTCTTTAGCAATTGATGTGTTTATTGCATGTTGGGTTTCGATTGGAGTTTTAGGTAGCGGGGTTGATTTATGTTCTACTAGTAAAGCAACCTTGACTGCACCTCTGACCTTGGGTGTGCATACCCCTCTTTGGCACTTGATCTTGTTAGGGCTTCAACCATAGTCTCGTGGTCTGCAAAGGGTTCAATTTGGGAGTAGTCATAATGCTTGCTGAGAGCACTGACTATCTTTACTTGCTTAGGTTTGCAAACTCTCTTCCATTTAGTGTGGATGATGTTAGGCACCCTTTAAACATTCAAAATGCCAGTGTCTTTTTTTTTGTTTAAATCTTTGGATGAACCCAAGTCTAGTGTCAAACCTCGCTCTAATACCATATGTAACAACTACAAATCTCTAACATGAAATCTTCAACCAGTTTTCAATGAATCATGTTTAACTTTTCGCACAAGAACATAATGACTAGTTTCTATATAATTTTTGTTTTGAAAGAACAAAGTAGGAACATGAGTTTTTAAGTAATTGCATTTCCAAATTTAATCTATTACTAAATTCTATATATGAGTAAGTATTTGCATGAAATGATCAATTTAAAGCAAGGAAAATAAACGAGAATATCAATATGTTATAAGAAACTGAAATACAATCATGTTATCCAAATGTAAAACTCTATTTTTTTCTTAGATTACAAAACTTAAAAGTGTGGAAAAGAGAAAGAGTACTCACAATATTCTATTGTGAATGGCGACTGGCTGTCACATAGGTCATGTATGTCTTGTCCTTGTCTCAGAAGGGGGGAAAGGTATCATTCCACCCAACCATGGATTATGCTTGATCCCACTTGCCCACCTCATTAGCCAAAGCAGACTCGGCCCTCCACAAGGGATGGTGAATGGTTGTGACAAGAATCCTGGGATCTGGTGTAAGATAGCCTACAATGCTTAGTCGATCATACCTGTCGACTTCTCTGCCAACCACATACAACATCTGACTGCAATTGTATTCCGATGAACTTATTCTGACTAATATCCAATAGTGCACCTTGGCTAAGGATCTATCTTAGATTATTGAGTCAGTGTATCACCCTTCCCTCTTGCATATATTCTGAAATTTGAATATTCTCTCATGAACTAGGATTCTTGAAGGAATACTAAACAGGTCCTTGCCAAACTTGGGCTCTATTTTTCTTTTCCTAAATTAAATATGAAATGATAAGTTGTTTTCTGTCTTACTGACTCTTGACTGTGTTCAGTTTATGTGAGAGAAGGTTACAACTACTGCTGTTTAAAGTGTCGCTTCTGCAACTTAATGAATGTCTCAGCCTCCTACTGTCTCTAGTCTAGATTAATTGACTTTTACGTCTGTATAGTTTCCCTGCCTTAATATTCCTTCTGGGTATAAGATTCTTATGTATTCCAAAGTCACTAATTAGAACGGGATCTGCTGCAGCATAGCTGTATTATGTTCTCAACCACTACAGTTCCTTCTCTGTTTTTGGATTAACTTTAAACAGGGAGTGACAAGCCTTAGTGTGATTGTCTGTTGTAGACGGTTCAGATCTTTCTTTCCTTAGGTATTTGTATAAAATGATTGAGAATAGAACAAAATACGTTAAGAGTTCATCGTTTAGTGTACATACTGGATTTGGTTTCTAAGTCATTGCTAACAGCTACAGTGTTCCTTTCAAGGCTGAGATAATTCTCATGACTGAGCCAGTAATTTGCCCTTTAAGGAAAAAAAGTATCATTACAGTAGAATTCCTTTACATCATTTCTCAATCATGAATTTCAAGGATACTGGAAAAACATATTGCTCCATTCTGCTGTTCCCTAATGCCAAGAACTCTTCAAGAACGTGTTCCATTCTTGGCAAGTCTTTTTCTTTCTAAGAAGATTTGGAATAAAACAAAACAACTCCTTTAAACAAAACCTATAAAACTTCTTTGTCCAAAATGGTGCTAAGGAATAAAAAAGAATCAAACTTGCTAGTTGAAGATGTAATACATGTTTCTTCTCAAGAGACAAATAGTTCTCTTGTATTGGACTGAGGAACAGTTCTTCAAGGCCCCTAAGGAAGTAAAAAAAATAATTTCCAGAGATAGGTGTCTTAATTAATTCTAGTTTAAATTCCTTGGCGGTATAGAAGATGTAGTAGCATATGAACAAAAGTCTATGCCAGCTACGTTTCCGTAAGGATATAATAGCAACTAAGCAGACTTCAGAATGCACAATTAAATCTGCTAAAGTGAGAATCCAGAAAGATATTTAAGAAGCACGATAATGGTAAATGAATTTTCCTTTGCCGGCAGGCAAGTCTATAGTAATGCTCGTGTATAAAATTAATTGAATGAATATCTACTTATTTTGCTACTGATAACAAAATCACTTGCCTGTATAGACTTCACAATAGAGTTGAGGAATGGTATTCCAAGCACAAGATGACTGCGTCCAATCCTTTTAACTACTTGTGTGGTTTCCCTAGCATCAACACAAACAAGGTACTGAGAGTTGTGAGGCTCATTGGCAATCTGCAAGCTTTCATGATGTGACCAAGATGTCGTAAGTGTGTTCCAACCTTCTTAATTTAAAGAAAGAAAAGCTTCCAAATCTACTCTACCAACGTATTCAACTTTCCAGCTTGCTTTCCTCAATCTCCCTTAATCATGAATCATTTCTATTAAATCAAGAATGGTGACATGGCATTCAGAAATTACCAATTGTGTTCAAATGTAAGGTGGTGAAGAAAAACGTTAAGAAAATATGTTTTCAAAGCTTCGTTTGCAACCTAATCTCCCTCCACTTTGTTCGTTTTCGGAGAAGGCATGGATCTTTGCCATTAGATGCATGAGGTAGCCCTCAAGATACGCCACCTTCCATCATGCAATTCATACATGACATTTCAGACTATATCCATTCAACATAAAATTTCTAAGGTTCGAGATTTGTTAAATAATTTCCTATGGCCATGGTGTCGGGTTTACTAGAAAAGATCAAAGAGTGATTTAATATATGGTAGTATCGAGAGGTGTGGTTTTTCAAGAGAGTCAAAGTTGACTTCCAAAGTTATTATTTCTAATCGCTTCAATTCCTAAAAAGACATTAAGGCTTCCTTGCTGACCAGGAGACCCTATAGATATGAATATATAATGGCAATAAGGATATTACAAGACTTCGGAAAGTGATGAAGGGTGCTCCCCTTAAAACCATAAACTCATAATAGAAACAAAGAAACAACAACAAATGCGAGATAAAATATGGACTTCTTATTTGCACTGCAAATACGGAATTACAGAATTCACAAATACAATATGCTAACCCACATGGGCGCCTTCATTATAGTAATCTGCAAGACAAGCTTCAAACTACAACCTAGAGTTGTTCTAGACAATGTTTGGGCTTTCTTAAATAAGCAATTTTATGCCACCCGGAAAGGTTCTAGACAATGAAACTTAATACCTAGGGCCAACAAACCCTAACAATATATATAGAGTTAGCTAAATACATCTTTGACAAATTTTTTTTGAAATTTCGGTAGCCCAACTTCGGAAGGCCATAGCTCTCAAACCGTTGCTCTAATTGGCTATTATAACCACTTTTCGAAAATGCCAGCTCCTGATCTACAAGCTTGGGGCTGTGCAAGCGCCCTTTCGTCGAGTTATCGGACCTCATCCGGGCACTCTAAGGCCTCCAATGGTGAGCCTGAAGATTTTTTTTACAAATTTTTCCATTGAAAATCCGCAATAACTTCTTTGATACTTAAGCTGGAGCAATGAGATTTTTATGATAGGCTAATAAGTTTAAAATGAATATTCATGTAGAAAATGAGAACATTCTGAGCTCATATGAGAGACTTACTATAAATAGCAAGTTCCCATAAATAGTAACCACCCTATCTACTAGTCCTTATTCAAATAGAAAAGATTGAAAAGAAAATATTTTTGGGTGATGCAAGATTGCTCTTACACCTAGGATGCTCTTACATCAGAAAGAATTTCCTATATAATAATTTCTCAATGGTATAAATTTAATACTGAATTTTGTTTTTTATTTAATATTAAATTTCACTTTTAATAATGAAGTAAATAGAGACTCATGAGAAAACATAAGGGTGGAGACTAGATTGGTACGATATAAAAGATTCAATCATAGAATTTATAGTTCACCAACAGGGAAGGGTATTCTGCAATGACCCTAGGATTTAATAACCTTGGCCACTTAGGTACACCTTTTTCCATGTAGTCAAGTCTTACCACCCACGGATTACCTTGGTCTCAACTCTCAACCATCCAGCATCCCCCTTTCCTAGTGATACCTTCTCCCCTTCATAGTGGCCACCAAGTCCTTGTGTCCAATTACAAAGCCGATAGTTGGACCATTATTGTTAAACATAAATAGTAAATTTCTTCAACATATAATTATATCTATTGAAAGAGATATTCCAACAAATAATAAACATTGCTTACTTTAAAATAGTTAATATCCTTGATCATGATAACTAATACATCTTTATTAAATGTAATTCATTTTTTTCTATTACTCCATTCATAAAACTAGATGCTACAATCTTCCTAGGGCACAATCTAGAAAACTATGGGTTAGTCCATATAAAACCATTTAGGGCACATAGAAAGCCAATGTATAACATAAAACCAAAACCATCTAGGGCACAAAAACCATGGTTAGAATAACTTTAAACTGTTTTGGGCATATTAACAAAACCACTGTAAAATGTAAACGCAATTCAACTAGGGCACGAAACAATATGTGGCATAAAATATAGTAGTATTAGAAAGGGGTGTGACACATTCTTTCACAAGAAACATTTATATTAGTACACTGTCTTATGGCTACCATCCCCACCGAGGTTTTCCCTATGATCAAGGGTTTGCTTAGTCAACAAATCATTGTGTCACTATGTATGGTTTATCTCTTTCCATTGTTAATTGTTTTGGTTATTGAAGTTGGATTTGATAAGTTGGATACAAGTTTAATTTGTTCACAACTGATTAAACCCCCCTCCTGTTGTGTGGCTGGACTTTACTTTCTAACAACTGGTATCAGAGCATCAAGTCCTTGATAAGGAAGCTTAGCAACTTAAGGAGACCCATGGCATTCAGGAAGGAAAATCTGAGATTTGATGGAGACAACTATGCAGTTGGAAGGACCAGATGAGAACTCATTTGATCCGTATGAGGATTGATTACTGGTTGATTACAAAGACTAGAACTCCAGTGAAAGAAGAGAAGGATCTACTCACTTGTAGTGATGAAGAAAAGAGGCTCTTTATGTGTAACATGTATGCTAGAGAAGCACTGATAATTGCACTTCTAGAAACAAAATTTATTGAGGTAAAAATTCTTGAACTTGCTTTGATATTTGGGATAGATTAGAGAAACTTTATGAAGGAAATTCATACCCAAAGAAGGCTAGGTTGCAGAATTGGAAATCTGAAAGTGCCAAAATACAAGAAGAATATGTTAGATCATATGTTCAAAGGATTACTGAGATTGTTACAGAATTAAAAGGCTTTGAAGGAACAATATTAGAAGATAAGGTATGCTACTAAGATCTTTAACTTTGGCTTTTGATACTAAGGTAATTGCAATAGAAGTTATTTCACATATGCTTGACTTTGATAGAGAGAGTTTGATTGGAAAGTTGCAAGCATTTGAAACTAGTAGACTAAAAGATAAATTGCCTAGAGTTGAGACTGCTTTGAAAGCTAGTGTTCATAATGATAAGAGAGTACTAACTAAGAGTGCAAGCACTAGTTGTAATTATGCTAGAGATTGGGCAGAAATGCAAGAAGAAGAAAGCAAAATTGATGAACTTTTTCCATTGATTGTGAAGAGAGAACCTAAAGGTAAGAAAACTTTTGTTGTTGGCATTGCAAAGAATTTGGTCATATTTCTTATCAATGTCCTAAGAGAGAAAAGAAAGTTAAGCCTACGAAGCCTTACAAGTCAAAGATTCCAAAAGATTGTTTGTATGCCATTCATGATATTCAAGGAAATAAACTTCTTAGAAAGTGATGATGAAGATGAGATAGGTTTTGTTTCTATTAAGGAAGAAAGTCCTGTAAAATAAGAGAAAACAATGGTATTACAGACTGAACAGTAATCTGATTGGATGATAGATAGTGGATGGTTGCATCACGTGACAGGTGACATAGATAAATTTGTTGAGTTTAACAATTGTAATGGTGGTGTAGTCAGAGTTGGAAATAATGCTCCATGTCCTATTAAGGGAAATGGATCTATTGCACTTGATGGTAAAACTAACACTGAGGATGTATACTTTGTTGATGTATTGAAACATAACTTTTTGAGTGTTGGACAGCTAGTTGACAAGGGTTATCATTTGCAATTCACTGACCAAACATGCACAATCAAGGACAACATGGCAATAATTGATTGGTACAAGTACAAGAACCAGAGGTAATGTTTTTCAATTGAATGCTATTGAGATAAGTTGCTTGGTTGCTAAAGTTGATAACAATTGGTTATGGCATAGGAGATTTTGTGATATAAACTTTGATAATATTGTGAAGGTGAGTAATACTAGTGTTGTAAGAGATCTACTAAAGAATGTGAAACCCTCTAACATGATGTGCGAGGGCTAAACAAAAGAAAATTCATTTCCTAGCAAGGTATTCACTCCTTTAGAGAAGTTGGAGATAGTTCATACAAATTTGTGTGAACCTACAAAGACAAGGGCATTCTATGGCAAAAGGTATTTCATTCTTTTCATTGATGATTTTACAAGAATGATGTGGGTTGCATGTTTAAGAGAAAAATCAGAAGCTCTTGACAAATTTCAGATTTCCAAGGCTAAAGTTGAAAATGAATTTGGTATGAGAATCAAATGTTTGAGATCTGATAGAGTGGGCGAACTTACATCAAAATAGTTTAACAACTTTTGTGAGGACAATGAAATCAAAAGATAGGTTTCAACTCCTAAAACTCTAGATCAGAATGGTATGCAAAAAGAAGAAACAAAACAGTGAGTGAAGAAGCTAGAGCAATGATGCTAGAAGGTAATGTAACACATGTCTATTGGAGAGAAACAATTACTGCAATAGTATATACTATGAACATCGTTCAGATCAGACTGGAATATGTATGTGCAAAGGAACATAGTAGATATCTTTACTAAACCATAGGCTAAGGACACCTTTGAGTACCGCAGAGGTATGCTAGGGGTAATGTCCCCACCTATTTCAGAGTAATTGATACCACCTATTTCAGAGTAATTGATACAAAATTGCATTAGTCTAGTACAATTAGAGCGCTATTCATACATCTGGGCATGATGCTTGGTGCTTCTCCTGTGGGGGAGTGGTTGCAGTGAGCAGAGTTGACTAAAGAACTCTTATGTAATGTTTTGGTATAACAGTGTCAATTGGCACTTAAATTTCAGATTGGCTTGATCTAGCATGTACTTTGATGAGGATGTTCATCAAAGGGGGAGCACTTGAAGTCTAGCATATTTGCACCTTTTCCATTGATGCTAAAGGGGGAGAGAAAATGTGAAAAACCTTAAAAACAACAAAAGGGGAAGAACTACCAAAGAAGAGTAAGGATTGAGGTCAAAGGGAGAAAGTAACATTGATGGGTTGTATATGTTGAGGATATTCAGAAAATTGTATTCAAATGAGAGATTGTTAGAGAAGTTGTATATGTTGAGAATATCCATAAAATCTTTTTGGTTTTGATGGTTTTTCATCATATGTTTCCATCAATTCCAAAGGGGGAGATTGTTAGAATTATAGGTCTGGGTGACACTTGGATATGTTGTATTGATGACAAGTTTGTTGTTGACAACAACATATATGTTTGAGTTCATGACAGAGAGGGATTTTGTATATCATAGAGTTTTATTGAGTTAGCAAAGTTCGCATATAATAGGTTAAGCTATGCGAGCTTAGGATTATGTTCATGGATGAGTGTAGATGCTACATCTATGTTTGCTTACACTTTTATTGACTATTGCATGACTTATAGTTCATTTGGTGAAGTCTGGTAGCATACCACTTTGCAGAAAATTTTGTCAGAGATAGTTGTTGGAAGATTGGTTGTATCTTATCTGTGAAGTTGAATTAAGGTTAGAGATCTTGGATCATGGTTGAAGACATGTTCGTGATGACATATCTTGGATATTATTTTGAAGAGGTCGTGAAAGTAAAATGTGCGATATGTTTCACTAACAATTAATTGGGCAAGTGAAACGTGTTGATCTTTATTGGATAAAGTGTTAATTGTATTGTAATGTGTGGGAACACTATTGTAATAATTGCAATGATGCTTGGGAAGGCGTGTATGCTTTAATGAGGTCCTAAGCAATCATTGTATACTGGGAAAGCCTAAACAAACCAACCTAATAAGTTATTTGGATAGGGTATAAAGGAAATATGTTTTCCTTGAATGTATTCGTGAAAGTGTGATATTGCATCGTGGCTATTGTGTGATAGTTGTATGTTGAGGATGCGAATTTGATCAAAGCAGAGCATAGATAGAGTTGGATTGTGTGATTGTTTCTCTGTTGTTTTTGTAAGGTAAACTCTGAAGGAGGGAATGCTGAAATAAGGGTCACCCATGGGAGCAATTGGAAAGATCAAAACATGGATGGTATGCAAATCCTCCATCATTGCGCCAACAAAATGGATGTTGTGAGGTGAAACTCAAAATGTCAAGCTCAAAGACTTCAAAAGAGAAGGAAATGCAAAATCAGATTAAGTGTGAATCAAGTTAAGATCAAGATGGAGTTCAAGAAAACAAAGAACAAGGACAAGGAAAAATCAGAAGATACAAGTGAAAGGAATTTTTCAGAAATTCAACTTCATTTTGAAGGATCCAAGTGCATGAAGACTTCATCACTTCAAGATCAAAGTCAAGGCATCGAAAGACATATCAAGTTTGTAAGTCAAATCCAGTTCAAATCATGGCAGTGAGAAAATTTCCAAAATGAAATTGGAGAAAATTTGATAAGATAAAGCAATTTGAGAATATACCATCACAATTGAAGGCTTGATATGTTCAGTACCAAGAGATATTTTCTCATCACCGAAGAATTGATCAAGTCCACAAAATAAAGGTGTTGAGGTGGTACCCACTTGTCTTCTACCAATCAGAAAATTCTATTCAAGTACATTCAATCTTACTATGCAGTGTACTATTTTCTCATTGGCTCTCATAAGCATTGTAATTTTAATTGGTCCATAGGCGGTGCCTTCACGTAATTGGTTGATAGGGTGACAACCCTAATTGGGGTTTGTGTGGATTAATCTTAGCCCTTGATCTTGAATTGATCTTGGCTCTTTATTGTATCGAACAACTATAAAAGGCCAAGGCCTTATGATTTGTAAAGGGTTAGATTTAGACTCATTAGAGAGGAGAATAAGAATAAAAGTAAAGTAGAAGAGGAGACTTGGTGAAATCATTTCCATAATGATATCAAAGTAATTGATGATTCATTATTGGTATTCATGACGGATTTCTTAATGTTGCTTTTAAGTGTTCCATAGTTTCTTCAATTCCTCACTTGGATTAGATTTCATTTCATGGTGAGTAGAAGTAGAAGTAGAAGTAGATGAATGGAAGATATTGTTGGATGGTGAAGCTAATGTTTATACCTTCTGGTACTTGCTGATTGTGAGTAACAGTGTAAGGTTAGATTGAGCCTAAATTGCATCTGTTTAACTTCTATTGGAGACATTTATTTAGATTGTGCCTTCATAGGATACTTGAATGAATACTGACATTGTGAAAATCATTTATGCATCCTTAGAAGCTAGCACCCTCCTATGCTTAGTTGATACGACAAAGCAAGGATTGGTTAGAGACTCGCCTCCTCATCAACATTGTCTTACATTCTTGGAGTTAGATAGCTTTTATCTCTTTGCAGTTTATTTGGTTGAAGAAGTCAAAGAAGTTAAAGTTAAGATGATAACCATTGAATGAATAATGTAAGTCCCTTTGTTGTAATCAACATCATAAAACTGAGTGAAAGTCCACAATAAGAAGGAACCTTGAGGTTGTCTCATTTGATCACACAATCTAGATACATTGTTTAGCATATGAGCATCCTTATTGAATAGAGAGTTGGATATTTGGTGTTTCATCTTGAAACTTTGTGTATTTGATTTTGTATGTTGTGGTGGAACAAGACTCGCATCAACAGGGTGTAGTTTATTTTTTCAGGGATCTTAATTTTTAGTTGCATTTAACCTCAAACTTTTTGATTGTGTGTGGCGACAGCATATTTGACGTTTGAGTTCCAAGCATTTGTATACTTTCTTACTTCTGCTGTAGTGTTTTCTGTGTTATTGTCTATCAACACAATTTGTATTTTTCCCCCCTTCTGACATTGTCATGAGCCTCCTCAAGTTCTTAGAAAGGTGGGTTACTTTCTATGTTATATGAAACACCTGATTTGTATTCATCCATCTATAAATGTTGATAATGTGTGGATTCAAGGTCAAAGCATCAACGAAATTGCTACCAATAGGATTCAAAAGGAGTCAGTCGAATGGCAAGTGACCCACCCACTGGTTTTTAGCAAAGGCCATCGATAATTTACAGAGGTATCCTTTTATCTCTTTTTAATGCTCGAAATTATGTGAAAAGCTGAAATTTGTATTGATTTTAAAGCTTTTGTGTACCAGATTTTTATTCTGTAGATCTGCCATTCTAGGGGAATCTACAATATCAAAGTCAGATGCCATAAAGCCATGTCAATCTCACAAGTGAGTGACAAGACCATCTTAAATGAAATTTTTTTCTGTGAAAACCTTATATGAAAATCCTTGGCTTTTATGTCCTTATGAAACCCTATAGGAATGGGATGGACCAGTTAACATTCTATCTTGTTCAGGGCTAATTTAGCTGTTTAGATATTTCAAACTGATGAATTTGTGAAATTTATCCATCACCCTTTTAAGAGAAAGATGATGCAGTACTATCTTTCACGCCCAATGCATGTTTTTGTTCTTGGTGTTAATAAATAATTATAGTGAGTGTGTTAATAAAACTAGCATAGCTATGAGCAAAATGGGCAAACATTGATGCTATAACTTAAACAAGAAGAAACAAGCAGTCTTGAAGCTCCTTTATGAATTTTTTTACTTACAACAGTATGTAGATGGTACTGTGTAGCTGATTCCTATAAATTTTTAATACTTTTCCAGGCCTTTTTTGGTGTATTTAATGGTCACGGTGGGCAGAAAGCTGCCAATTTTGCTGCTGAAAATATTGGTCACAATATAATGGATGCTTTGGTTAAGATTGGAGATCAAGAAGAAAACATTGGTCAGCCAGGTAGAGTCGGTTACCTTGCCACAGATGTAGAGTTTTTAAAGCAGGTTAGTCTTTGAGGACTAGTGCTCCTGCTCTAGACATTCAATCTGAAGTAACTTCTGCTTCTGTTCTGTTGTTTCAATTTTTTTATTTTTCAAAAATTGGTTAGGGGAATGAAGATGTTTAGAGTTTTGATCAAACAACTTTTCAAGCTTACACTCTATTAAAAGTATCAATTTGGTGTCATCAGCAGTACACCTTGAGTTACTGCTCTTATAAAAGATGAAAACACGGTAGTCCCTAATGTTGGGGACTGTCGGAGCTGTAATTAGTAAAGATGGCCATGCTGAAGCCCTCACTTGTGATCATCAAGCAACAAGGGACGATTAGCAAGAAGGCATTGAGATTTTCGTATGCAAAATGAGCACTGTATTTATTGGCTGCAAAATATCATTTATTGTTGTGTTGGAATCATTGTTGTGGCCTGGAATTTGGAAATGCTAATAACTGCAATCAATGTTCTCTAACTTAAATCTTTTGACAGGGAGAATATGGTGATTGCCACCATGGAGTTTGAACCCAAGGAGTATTAGCTATATCCAGTGGAATAGGCGATCTACACATGAAAGAATATATTTTGACTGAACCAGGCACCAAAAAGATTGAAATTGGTCAAGACTGAGAGTTTTTAATTATAGCAAGTTGCAACATATGGCTTGTGGGATAAGGTAATGTTTTTCAACACTTAGAATACCATATTTTCATAGTGATTAATGTTATGAGATTTCCACAATCCATTTGAATTCAGTGATACCAAAAACTGACAACAATCAAATCCAGAAGCATAGTGAACTCATAGGGACTTTGGTTGAAAGAATATAAATATCTCTGCTATACCAATTAGCTCACAATAGTTGAATACCACATATTCATAGGGATTTTTGGTATAAAACTTATAAATTTTTCTGCCATGGCAATTAGCTCATAATATCTTTCTGTATTCTTTCAGGTTACCAATCTAGATGCAATAGATCTTGCCAGGCCTTTCTGTACTGGGGTGAAGCCAAGATTGAAATCTTGCGAGCATGTGAAAGGAGAAGAGTTATTAGTAGAGAATTCCAATTTGTGTGTGTAGGACAGGAAAAATCAGGAAAAATGATTACTAAGGCAGTCATCAAATCTCAAAAGCATGCATAAGCCACCCTATCCTAACATTAAAGCTATGAAGGAAAGTGCATAAAATATGAAATAAATCAAATAAACAAATCCCTTCAAAATACTCCAATGCTTTTTTTCTTTGAAATTGATATGTTGCTCCCATTTTACAATGTGCACCTAAATCATGACAGCAAAATGATAGCAAGAATACTCAAAAATATTGGTTCAAGATTTGCGAGAAATAAGAGTCCAATTTATAGATATTTGGAACTCAAATCAACGGAGGAGGTCGAAATTCAATCAATGGTCAAAATAAAATAAGAGGACAAGTTAAGTAATGAATGAGGAAATAAAAATAAAAGTGAAAATAAATATTGAAAATATTCATTTTCAACCAAAATGTCATTTGCAAATGGAGGACAAAATAGAAATATGAGAGTTAAGTGAAAATAACTGTTGGGAATATTTATTTTCAAGAAAAATTGCCATTTGCAAACGAAGGAAAGGATGACTGATGAACAAGTTAAGTGGAAGAGAAAATGAAAGGAGGAAAGAGTTAAGTGGAAAGGGAAATTAGTAAGTGGGAGTTAGAAGAGAGAAAAGTGAAAGGTGGAAGAGTTAGAAGTGAAGAGAAATTAGCATGAAAAAGAGAGAAGCGGAGTTGCAAATGAGAGAGAAATCTAATAATTAAAAATTATTAATTTCCTCACATTTGGAAAAATTGAACAATTAAATAAATAAATTTATTTAGTTGCCAGTAAAGGAAAAAGGATGGTAAACTAGCAGTTGCATGTTTGTGTACATGCAACAATAAGCCGATAGAAATATATACATGTCACACTCTAAAAATTGTTAAATAATAAATAAATTATTAATAAGTTAAACATAAAATTCTATAATTTGTTATTAATAACTATTTTCTATTATATTAAGAATAATATTTTATTTTATTTTTTCGCATAAATGTTTAACTAAAATTGTAATAAAATTATTAACATTTAAAAAAAAAAGGTAGACTTCAATATAGGTTATATAAATATGTTCGTTGTAATTTAAGAATTGAAATTGGATCATCTAAGAAAAGAATTGAAATTGGATCATCTAAGAAGAAAACATTCATTTGTTGTATATTACTTAAGGTTTAGTAAATATATTAGAGATAAAATAAAGTAGTTTTTGTTTATTTAAATATTTTGTTTATAATCAATTATTTATTCAACGTTATGTTCTATTAAAGTTCTACTAAATTTCTAGTAATAAGTTCTATTAATTTTTTAGGAAATAAATATGTAGAAAATGTGTTGTAAAATGTTTTTTATAATAGAAGAAAAATAATATATGCATATCATGTATAATTTAATTTAGATAGAAATTTAATTTATGAATATGTTAAAGCAATTTTCCTTACCTCATCAATTAATTAATTTATATCGTTTACTTTTAAAAATAATTAAAATAATAATGTGAATATGTATATATGTTCTCTACCAAAATAATTTTTTATATTTTTGTACTATTCTTAAACCTGGATCTCAAATGATTATGTTATTATAACATTGTGATACATTTTTTCAAATAGAACACAATATAATTTAAATAGATATGTTGGTTGTAATTTAAGAATTGAATTTTCAATCATCTAAGAAGTAAATGTTCATTTGCTTACTATATTTATTTTTATTAGAATTAGAGATTTAGTAAATATATTAGAAATGAAAAATAAGATTAGAAAAAAGAGTATAATTAGTAAGTATTTTATATATATTTAAAATTTGTTTTATTTTATGTTCTACTAAAGTTTTGGTAATAAATTCTATTACTTTTTAAGAAATAAATATGGATGTAATTTTTTGATAAAATTTTATATAATAAAAGAAAAATAATCATATTTAATAAATTTTAATTTAGATAATTTTTATTTTTTTTAGAATAGATTTTAATTTATGAAAAGAAATATTTCTTATCTCCTCAACTAATTCATTTAGATTGTTCACTTTAGAAATTAATCAAAATAATAATGAGAATAAATATATAGGTTTCTATATTTAAAAAATTATATTTTTCAATTATCCTAAAATAATTCCCATGAAAATGGTTTACGTGTTTGCAATATTTATTTGTCTCTTTAATTTCCATGGTAAAAGTTAAATTGAGGAAAAATTGTAAAACACTTACTACAAATTAAATTTTAATAATATAATATTTTTGTAATATTAATATAATATATTATCATAAAGAGAGTTTTACCAAATAAAAAATAAAAAAATAGAAAGTTTTTGTAAGCTTTAATTGTTTTGAAATTAAAATGGAAATAGAGATAATCTCAATACCATACAAAAAATTTAAGATATGACTTACATGCATCCAATCAAGCCTAGAATTTGACGGTCACCCCCGCCTGACATATGATTTTTCTATGACGGTTTGATCATTTTGATGCCTTTCATTTTACGTTCTATGAAAAAAATTCATTGTCATTTTTTTTATTTTTGAATGATCAATATCAAATTTCTTAGTTCATAAAATTATAAAATTATAATATTATATATAAATTATATAAAAATTTTCCCTTTCTTAAAAAAAACTAAAACTAAAAAATAGCTATACAATAACAATGTATGCAAAAATCTCAAATTAAATAGACATTTTATGTTTGTATATTTAATTTTAGAAAGATTCTAAGTTAATATAAATATAAAATAAACAATATAGAAACATTACATTACATATTCTATTGCAAACATTAAAAAACAATGTTATATAATAATATAATAATTAGTAATTAATAAGTTTCTAAATTCATATTAAAATAGAATATTCATATCTATCACTTTAAAATACATAAACAAACAAATAGCATATATTTATATTATAAAGTAAATTAGTATATTATTTATAGTAAATTTTTACAGTTCATTAATAACTTAAAGTGTCATATTGATGGTTTTAGAAGAATATTACATGTTAGCCTATATGGTCTAAACAAAATCTAGATTGTCATATACGATTAAAAAGTGTGAAAACGGCCATTACGACCATTAAATTTGAGTCCTGCATCCAATATTATCAATAGACACTCAACACACAATGCAAGATGAGTTATTTAAGAAAAACATAAATAAATTTCAGTTGAGCATTTATTATATTTATAGTTATTTTATAACTTTAAATTGAACATTTCTAGGAACAAGTAATAAAAACCTATTGTTAATATCTTTATATCTAATTTGATATTTGCATAAGTCAAATGAAAGTATAAATATATTCTTAATATTTTTTTCTCTAATATCAAGTGTAACAAACAAAGAGGGTGTTGATGTACTTGCATTTTCTTAAATCTAATGGAGTATAATTTATTAAATATAAATAAATTGAGAAATAAATAAATTATGCATGCACATGCAAACCATTTGATAAGGAATAAAAATCAAGAAGAGACTCTCATTCAATATCAAAATCCGGTGAAATCCAAAACCAAATTTTGTGCTATATTTCTTTTCATTTTATTTTTAGTACAGAGATGTATCATTTTCTATATTTTAAGAACTTTCAAATAGCAAGAATGAGAGGAATATTCAAGAAAAGATAGTTCACTGAATCAAGTAACAATACAAAGTTACCAATGTAGTAGCAATATACCTTTATTCTTTAACTTAATTTGATATACCTACAAATAAATTTCTCAAATCTCAAGTTTCAAACAAAATCATCTACTGTAAGTATTGCTCCACTAAATCTATACTTGTTCATAATACAAGCTCTTCATTGCACATACAAAAACAAAAATTTCTTGTCAATTAAAAAACTTAAATTGTTTTCTCTCTACTCTAGAGATAACCAACTTTGCAATTCATATTAAAAAACATAGAAACAAATTCTAAGAAACAAAAAACCCTTACAATGATCTTAATGCATTTCACATTTTCCTTAACAGTGATGATCACAAAAAATAAGTGCATGAATAAGAGTAGAAAACTCTAAAAATATGTGTTAAAAAAATGAGGAATAAACAATAAATCTAATAGAAATAGAAAGGAAAAAAGATAGAATTTATTTATTTCTATAATTTTAATTTAATTCTATAATTTATGTAATCAATGTGAAGCAAGAATAGAAAAACAAAAGAAATAAATGGAAATCTGATAAACTAATAGCCGAAAATAAATTTTAATGGTTGGGTTGACAATTTTTCGACAAGAAAATATAAAATTCGGGAGCAAAGCTCCCACATATAAGCCTATCGGCTTAAATAAATAAATTTATTTACCAAGACATGAGACCTTAGGAAAAGGTGGATAAATAAATAAATATTTTCCCTTAGGACACAGATTAAATCATTTAATCAAATACAAATTGATAGAACATGATGAATTAGAGGACAAAAAATATTAAATAATTAAATAATTGTCATTATTTAATTAATAGATGAATGACACAATATTGGTGAATGACAAATATTAAATACGCAATATAGAAGGTATGCTAAAAAGGGGGCCATAGGCATGAACTATTTTTTAGTTTATACAACGTGTAGGAGTCCCCCTTGGTGCTTGGTTGTCAATAGCTAGAGGATCTTTAAATGATGTAAGTTTGATGATAGTGCAACTTGGAAGTTTTTGTAAGAGAATGGGTTAGATGGATAATGAAGGGAGAGGTATATTCAAGCTGAAATTGTTCATTAAAAATGCAAGATGAAAAGAAACAACAAACAGAAGCCAAAACTCCACATACAATTTACCATTAAAATTTAGTTTGGATGCATGCATCGTCCTTTTTTGTTTAAATGGAAGATACCAAGCATCTGATTTTGTACAACAATGAAGAAGCCAACTGATTCAATATTGTCCTTTTGTACTTTTTCTTCCAACAGTTCTAATCTCTACACACAAAACAATATTTCTTCATGTTGCAACTGCCATATTGATTTTACAAGAGGTGGTCATATGTAATGTCCCATTTCCTAGATCACCTTCTTTCGTAGAGGTTTAGCTTATTAGCAGAGGTCTCATAGGTTAATATAGTGGTATTAGAGAAGATTTTTCATGTTGGGTAGTCATCACTTATTTCTTTTCACCAATTAAATAACAAAGTCTACAAGATGACTACAGGTGGTAAATCAATATTTGAGTTGATGCAAGAACTTTCTAAGCTAGTGAAGGACACAAATATTAAAGGGTACATTAAGACATTAAAATGATGAATGGGAGACAAAACTACTAAAGTTGATGAAAGATCAACCCCATAGCTCCTAAGAATCACTTGCATGCAAACCCTTGTCACAGAAAGAGAGAAGCAAAAGCTATAGAGGCTGGAATTCCCAAATCCATAATTGAGACATTCTTGATGAGCAAAAAAAGAAATTTCTATAATCAAAAGTAAATCAATGCTTACAATGAAAGATTGTCCTTAAAAAGGAGACCGAAACCCTAAAAAGGTCTAACCTAGGTTGCATCATAATAATTAATTATTAGATGCCTAAAGTTTACTGTTAAAGGTTGTGTTTCACCAAGCAAATTGATAGACATACTTGAGAGCCCTATTGTTGTCTACAATGCGCACATAAGTTGTAATAAACATATTTCTCAATGTCCGAGTCTTCTGTAGTGCCTACCCCTAGTTTACATTTTGCTATCATTGCCAAACTCTTTTAGGCTAGTTTTATGTTTGATGATCAATAGCATGATTTTGGGATTATTAGATTTTGTTTCAGATTCAGTTTATAATATATGATGAGATTGCTTGGTACTTTGTACTTCATGTATGCATGATGATTATTACAGTGTTTTTCAGTTATTGATAATGTTTAGTTAGATAGGTCCTTATATGTGTTTTCTTATGGATACTTACCCCATACTGCATGTGTATGGTGTGCGTATTTTTTTCTTTTTGTATGACGTTTTTGATGTGGTTAAAGAAGGGAGTCATAGTCACCTGCTAGTCGGGATCTACATGATGCACCACTTCCTATCATTGCCTGTTTAGTTTACTATATATTGTGTTGTACATGTGTGGATTTTATGTAGGTTGTAGGTACCGGGTATCGACTTCCTTGAATTGCCAAGATGAGCGTACCCTATCACATTATCTCAATGGTAAGAGAGGAGAGAAATTCTTAAGTCCAAATCCTAAACTTTTAAGCCATTTGTCCTAGAAAATTAGGACAAATATCTGAGTTGTGTACCCTTTGAATGCGTCAAATGACGTTAATTCGAGATTATAACCCTTAGTTTGATTCTATATGTGTTTTTCCATGATGGGTTTTCGTATTTTACCTTATGAGTCTTTGGTGAATTTTCTATTGATTAAGTCTAATTAAAAAGATTGAATTAATGATTTAATTTAATGAAAAATTATTATGATATTTTAATATTTAATTATATATAATTAATTGGGAAATTAATTAAATAAAAAGAATTAAATTTGAAGATAAAAGTTATAAGTATAAATTTGGAACATGATAATATTAATTTAATTTAATAATAATATATATTTAGAGTTTACTTTTAAATAAATGCTAGATAATATTATTATTTAAGTTAATAAATAGTTTAGCTTTTTTTTTGTTTTTTTGATCAATAAACGACCAAGGCCTTGAATCATTAAATTTTAAAAAAATTAATTAAGATACATAGCGTTACTCCGTTCAAATGGGCACTAGTAGGAAAGAACAGAGAATAAAACTTTCAGTCTTGCCCGGGACTTACGTCCTATATTATTACATATTCATAGGGGCCATACCCTAGATCTTATCAGTTACAAACAATTTACCCATGTGCATTCCCATGGACGAATGTGTCTAAACTATTTCCCTCTCATAAACAAAAGGAACAAACTCCTAGCTTTATCAAAAACCTATCGAAGAAATTCTGTCTTCAAAATATCGTGAATCATTAGTAGGGTTAGTCAATTCAAATTACATAAATTGAAAGGAGAATCATAATTAAAATTAATGTCATTGCCTTATCTATTGAGGAGTTAAAATTAAATTTACCTGCTATTTAAACCATTACATATCAGATAATCTTTTACTGCATACTGTGACAAAGAGTTTTAACTTAAATTAAATAGTTATCTGAAACTACCAAATTATTTCAGGCATAAGACCACTCCTCCCTGATCAGTCTGATGCTCAATTCTCAGAACCTTCCATGCAGAAAAACATAATTGTAATATCTTCTACTTACAAGCAGATCTTAATATAAACAACAGGGGGTATCTCAATCCTTTAGATCTAAAAGAAATTATGATTAGATGTTATCACTCAAATATTAACAATCCCTTATTACCAGATTCAACAAATTAAAAACAGGACCATTCGCGAAAAAGGAGGGAAAGGCCCACAAATATATCCCCTGTTCCAAGAACTCTATTGAAAATTGCAGATTAGGAGACTATAATGGAACCTTAAACCAAAATGAACAAACTAATAACTATAAGAAGGAATGCCATAAACTAACAATAGAGGTTAACAACAAACCAGAAATGGGCATCCAGTCTACCCCATAAGAAAACAAAAATCCTAGTAAACAACTTTACAAATAAGATATATGTTCTGCATATCCTAATAAGATTAAAATTAAACATAGATGACCATGAACTAGTTAGTTAAAAAATACCATATATGATTTCTTACCTTGAAACCAGACCAGCGAAAGGGCCAGGTTTCAAAATGGACTTCTGATAGTCTACTAGCTCGCCAGTGATGAAATAAAATCCTTATCCCTAAAGAAGATGCTAATGGCTTTAAAAGGAACTACACATCCTAACCTAAATTCTAGCACCTATGTTTAAAGGGTCAGAACGCAATAAAATTTGGAGAAAATTCAACTAAATGCATTCTAAACAAGAACGAAAAACTCGAGAAACACACTGAAGATGATAAGGGGACAAAAAAAGCCTAAAACCAACTAAAAGCACTGAAAATAACACAGCAAAGAAACCAGGAAGCTTAAAAGATCTATTGCCAATATGCTTCCACATATTCGAACCTTCAGTAAACTAATCGAAGATCCAAATCCAAATAAAAGCTTATAGAAGAACTGTGCCATAGAGTTGAAAAAATAGGATACAAACAGCTATTCTGGTAAATGCATCACAACACAAAGAATGAAACATATGGAAACAAATCTAATAAAAGTAACTTAGTATTAATAATCCTTCCAAGTCTAGTCACAGAAAAAGGAGCTTAATTGCATACAGTAAGTTCCAAAATACTTGAAGCTCAATATTATGGCAAGTGATATGTGATATAAGAGAAAGAATAGACATAGTGCTATAAAGTTGAAAATCTACAGACGCCTACTGCTAAGAGGAAACTTGGTTATTTCAAAAAACCAAGTCCATAAACTATATATTGCAAGTATCTAGATACATATAGCAACCCATATTTAAGAGGCAAAATTTGAAACCCTACCCTACATCTATTCTTTTAGAGTGACCATAACCACCTCTAGATCTTCAGCTGCCTTGTCCATGCTAATGATCGGGGGTATTTCAAAGTGTTTCTTTGCTCTGCTCATCTTCTCTGACTTGAGAATGTAAAAATTTATGGCATTAAGGTTGTCGAAGCTCACACCTGATTGCACATAGGAGTTGAAAAATTTGAGGTAATCTTGGACCCATACATTGTTGTCCTCTGCAATGATCCCTTGCCATCACAGGAGGAATAAGACACTAGCCTCCATGCGTGGCCATTCCCTAGAAAAGGCCAGGTTATCCCTGATAATAAGGGATTGTTGACGTGGGGCAGTTTCCAAATCAGCAGCACCCACTGGGAGACCCATATATTTTTCAGGTAAGGGAATTCAATTTTTTTTATCAATGTTGTGCACAGCCTTTTCTAGTCCCTTCCTCCATGTAGGGCTAAAGATATCAAAGCAGGGCCTTATAATTTCCTCCTTGCCAATCTTCGCCCTTACCATTATTCCAATGAAAGAGTCGATGATGGAGCCATTAGTCCTCCGTGTTGCAGAGTAATAAAAAATGTCTTCCCCTATGGTTTTGCTGACTGCAAAACATGTCATGTCGTCTGTCATTCTTATGAGACAGCTCCACCTCTCAAGCTTCACTTTCCCAAGGAAAGCCATGGTTCTGTTCTCTGTCGAATGGAAAACATGGATATTGGTCTCCATCAAGTAGGATAGGGTTGACAACAGAAGAAGACCTGAAAAGGAAAAACTAAGAATCGACAGAAAGTCTAGAAACCCTCCTTCACTACCTTACATCTCGCAGCAAACTCGAAAAAGGCTACCAAATCTGCAAATGCATGCAGATAGTCATGACTACATCCTTGCATGACATCTAATAATGTCGTTTCGCATGTGAGAGTCTAATCATTCGGCATACTTGTCCTTAGGATTTTAGGTATCTAACTACAAACTGTGTTCGAGATATCTCTCCAGTATCTCTTAATGATTGAGAGGTAATCAGACATTGACTTGGCATACTGGAATCGAATTACTATCTAAAAATTGAAGAAGCTAGATTTAGCACCAACTAAAGTAGATAAAATAGGCTAAAAGGACACCGATGTTTTGAAAATCAAGTGGACTTAATTAAATCAATTTGTACTATGAGAAGATCAGAAAGATTTATATTAATAATTAAAGTGATTGTTATAAGGTAAACATATACAAACTTATGTATATTAATTGAAAATTAATATTCCAATAAATCTAAATTAGACTGTAATGAATATGATTATAATTAATAAGGCTTAAATTAAAATTATTTAATTTAGCTATAAGTTTTACAATAGTAGCTATTAATAATTAAAGAGATTTAGAGTCTTTAGTCTGTCATAGAAGTAAATAATAGATGATCCTAATAACAAAAAGTTTTGTAAGAGGACCTAGCCCTAATAAGAGCTATAGTTGCAAAGTTTTTAAATTGAAAATTTAATAAGTTAAAAATTGTCCATATATTCTTATACTTATATTTTGTTCTTAATAAAGATAAATAAATTAATCTAATATAATATAAATATAAATCAATATGATTAACTATTTAAATATCACTATACTTAACTTTATAGATAAATTAAAAATGTTTTACTATCTATATTCATTTATAGTTATTTATGCCTTTTAACCATCTTAGCTAGTGAAATGTTATGATTGGGCCTAATAGCAATAATACTATACAGTGGGTAAATTAATCTAAATTGTATGCCAAAAGTGATTCCCCGTCTGCACCTTTGTTAGCAAGCCCATCAGCCACCGAATTGCCTTCTTTGAATATGTGACCAATATGGATATCCTCAAAATTTTCCAAAAGTATTAGAACTTCTTGGAGTTTAGCATTTAAAACCCAATTGGGGGTCTTTTTTCGTCTAATGGCGTTAAGGATGACCTGTGAATCGCCTTCGATGAAAAATTTGGACAGGCTTAGTTTATGACAGATTTGTAAACCTCTCTCAAGAGCTTCTAATTCTGCCATGTTATTTGAAGCGGGAGGAAGAGGGGATGTTAACTTTTCTAACCATCGACCATTGTCATTATTAATGATGCAACCAACACCAGTAACTCCTGAATTACCTCTCGTAGCACCATCAAAGTTCAATTTATACCATCCTGGAGGAGGAGGGGCCCATTGACATTTAGCCCTAGCCTCCTTATTTCTTGCTGGATATAATAGAGGTGGATTGATGAGGTTGGACCAATGGCTTTTCATGAGTCCATCCCAAAATGAGAATGAACCTTCTTCATGGAAAGACTTCCTGAGGTAAGCATTGATGACTTCCACTATTGACACTTCTAGTTTGAGTAGAAATCTATCTAAGTTCAACTCCTTATCCTTAAAAATACGACGATTTCTTTCTTTCCACAATTCCCATATCACTATAGAAGGACAAATATTCCAGAGCTTGATATAGACCCCACATGCCAAGTTTGTTGGCCAAGAGCAAAGAAGCTTGTTAAGAGAATTTGGAAGAGGGGTTGACCATCCAAGTCAAGATCTGAGCCAATCCCAGCAAGATAGAGCGAAAGGACAATTGAGGAAAAGATGATCAACATCTTCACTGCTGTGTTTGCACAGGATACACCTATAAGGATCGATAATACCATATTTTGATAATTTGTCTGCGGTCAGAACTCTATTTTGTAGGATGATCCATAAAAAGAAATTGGCTTTTGGAAGACATGCTGCGTCCCAACACATCTTTAGAGGGATCTCCACCAAATTCCATTGTTGCGAGTGGATGATAGCCTTATACCCTTGTTTCACACTGTATATTCCATCCTTAGATCCAACCCATATAAGTTTATTCGATCTTTCTGATTGTTTAATGGTTCTATTAGAAATAATCTTTTCATAGGCTACAATTAAATTCGGATCAAGATTGACCCGTTTAGAGAACGCCACCTCCATCGCATAACCCCATCCGATATTTCCTTAATTTTTTAATCCTTTACCTTACTTCCCCATACCGAAGTTAGGCTAAGTCTAAGATTGTCAATGGTGGGGGATGATTGAATTGGGGGGTGCCCATCCCATGAGTCTTCCCAAAACAACGCTTTATCACCATCCACCACATCCCAGGTTAGATGTCTACTAATAATATTTCGGCATTTCATCATAAAATTCCAACACTCTAATCCTTTAGGCATTTTTTTCATTTGGAATAGCGATTCTGGATTAGTCGGATCCAAATATTTATAATATAAAATCTTCGCCCATTTGTGATCATATTCTTGATATAATCTCCAAATCAGTTTAGCTCCCAAAGCCTCATTTTGCCACTGAGGCTTCTTAATCCCCAAGCCCCCACTTTCTTTAGGTTTGGATAGATTATCCCATTTTATAAGGGCAAGTTTTTTATCGTCTTCTTTATCTTTCCAAAGAAAATTCCTCAGTTTTGATTCAAATTTATTGGACATCCAATTGGAGAGAGGAAGACAAGCCATAGGGAAAATTGGAATGGCTGAAAGAACCGATCTAATTTTAGTGATCTTTCCAACCTTAGAGAGCCATTTGTTTCTCCAATTTCCAATTTGCTTATCCACCTTTTCGATCATGTCTTGCCAAAATTTCTTATATTTTAGGGTCTTTTCCAGGGAAATGCCCAAATACTTACATGGAAACACTCCCTTATTATATCCCATAATCCTACAAATCCGAGATTTCATCTCAGGGGAGGTATTGAGGAAGAAAATCTCAGACTTATCTTTATTCACCTTTTGACTTGAGGCATCCATAGACAATTGTAAAATTTTTTTGAAACCCAAGGCCTCTTGAATAGAGCTCTTACTAGGAAGAATGGTTTCATCTGCATATTGTTGATGTGTTATGTTGGGGAGATTTCTGGTTACAGAAATTCTAGCAATTTTTCGTTTCATATATGCATTTGAGACTGCTCTACTGAAAGCTTCCACCATAAGAATGAAAAGAGAAGGAGATAGGGGATCTCCCTATGTAATACCCCTGGAGATTTCAAAAAAACCTTCTAGCATTCCATTAACAAGAACATAAATTTTTGGGGTAGAGATAAATTTAATGATAAGATTAATCCATTGATGAGAGAAATCGAAAGATTCTAAGATCTTACAAAGAAAATGCCAATCCACCATATTGTAAGCCTTCTAGATACCTAGCTTCATGAACATACAAGCTTCCTTATCTAAGGAGGCCGAGTGAATGGTTTCCTGAATTATAAGAATACCATCCAAAATAGATCTCCCTGGAATGAAACCCGTCTGTTCTTCTGAGATCAATTTTGGCATGAGTACCTTGAGCCTATTTGCCAAAAATTTTGAGAAAATTTTGTAGATGGTATTACACAATGCTATAGGATGAAAATCCCCAGGATGTTCTAGCCTATCCTTCTTAGGGATCAATATGAAGAAAGAATTGTTGATCTCTGCCAGCAAGGAACCACCATTCTGAGATGCTTCAATTGCTTTCCATAAGTCTTCCCCTAAAATGTCCCAAGATTTTTGGAAAAAGAAGGCTTGAAAGCCATCGGGTCTAGGAGATTTATCTGGGCTCATGCTAAAGATTGCAGTCCGAACCTCATCCAAAGTTATTTGTCTATTTAAATTCTTGTTGTCTCTTGATGTAACTAGTTTTGGAATATATTTAAGCATTCAAGACTGAGCCTCCCAATTTGATCCCTCATAGTTGTTGAGTAAGCTCTAAAAATGCCATACTAACATGTTTGCTATTTCTAGGGGATTTTCTGTACGCAATCCCTATGGAGTGGTGATGCTTGTGATTTTCTTTAGTGATCGGTTTTGAATAGTAAAATTATGAAAAAACTTTGTGTTACGGTCACCTTCATCCAGCCATTTCTCCCTGGATTTTTGTCTCCAAAAGGTCTCTTCTTTAGAGAGTATAGCTTCTTGTTTTGACAGAAGTTCTTTTTCTAAAATATATTTATAATGATTCATACCATATCTAATGATTTCCTGATTTAGATTTTTAAGTTTTTCTTCAGTTTCCAATTTTTCTTTGAAAATATTGTTGAAATGTTCTCTGTTCCATCTTAAAATGTTTTCTTTCAACAGTTTTAGCTTTGAGATAAAGATGAACATTTTAGACCCATTAAAACTTGCTTGAGTCCACCATGTCTGAATGAGCTCAAGAAATTTTGGATCCTAAAACCACATCTTTTCACACTTTAAGGGGTTTCTAGGGGGTTTAGTCAGTTCAGATATTTCCATACATACAGGGAAATGGTCTGATCTTGCATAAGGCAGGATAGAGGACTGGAAATCCTTATTGTAAGCAGTAAGATTAGCTGCTAAAAAAAATCTGTCAAGCTTTTTTGCAATGTACGCATTATCCTTTCTTTTGTTGTTCCAAGTAGATGTACCATTAATAGAAGGAATTTCTAGCAAACAATGTTTAGCAATTCACATTTTGAAATCTATAGATGAGGGTGTGAGGTGTTGAGAACCTCCTATCTTTTCATCCAAACTCAAAATGGTATTAAAATCACCTCCTAAAATAATCGTACTATCTTTGTGTTTTAATAAAATCGTACTTAATTCGTCCCATACAAGTTTTTTCCCTGTTATACTATTAGGGCCATACACATTAATAAGAATAAATTTCGTATCTGATTTTAGACTCTGTACTAAAACACTGCCAATTACTGCTATTCCCTAGATACTTGAAATCAATTTTCTTTGAATTGCAAATGATTCCTAAGCCACCAGATGCGCCTATTGCCTCTAAAAAGACTGAATCCCAAAGACCTAAAGACTTATTTAGTTTATCTCCTTCTGCTTTATTTAATTTTGTTTCTTGAATTAAGATTATTTCTGAGTTAAAACTTTTTAGGTAATGTTTAATTAGCCTCTTTTTGCTAGGGGCGTTTAGTCCCCTAGCATTCCAAGTTGTCATCGTCATGGTGCCTTGGGAAGGCACTTCCCCTTCCGCGTATTTAGAAGTTCATCAATTTTCCTTTGTTCCCTAGCTAGTCCTTCAGATTATCTTAGCTCCTTCAATGATTTTCTACCCCTTTTTCCTTTAGGCTTGGCAGAGATTAGAGAAGTCCTTCCTTCCTGATTCATATGTATTCTGAGTTCTTGCTGATATACTCCTAGATCTTGTCCTGTTGGTGAAAAGCAATCCTCTGATCTTTCTAACTCTTTAGCTTCTAGTTCTCTACATATCCTGTCCCCTAGGTCCTCTTTTTCCAGCTCCTCATGATCTAGTTCTGTCAAATTCCCTGTTTCTGTCCTGTCCTTCTCTTGACTCATTTTTGACTTTTCCTCAATCTGTTTGTCATGCTTCACTAAACTGTCCTCAAACTCAATTTTTAACATGTCCCTTTGGAGGTCCTCTACTCTGTAATCTTCTCCTCCCAATTTGATAATTTTTTGTACCAACTTCTCTTTTTGCGCAGTGGAGCTACTGTCTATGTTGTCAAAATTGAAGACCTGTATGAGTTCCTCTGCTAACTGCTCAAGACTATTATCATTAGTCTCTGACACTCTTACCTCTGGAGTAGAGTTTAAATCTCTGTTGAGGAAGTGCTGAAAATCTTTGATGATGGATCCTTTTGAAGTTTTGTCCTCATGCTGTAGTTCTGGTTGTTCCTTCATTGGGGTAAAAGGCAAGGTGTGCTGCTTATTTGGTGTCTGCTAGAATTTAGAAAACCTTTTGTCTCCTCTATATTTCAGGGTGGATACATCTTCCTCAGGGCTTGTATCAATTTCTTGCTACTGGAAAACCTGATTATCTATCCTTGAAGATATTTCTTTCCTTCTAGCCATGGGTGAGGAAAAAGAAGGTCATTTTCTGCCTTGCTTAGATCATAGGTGTCTATTAGATCTGAACCGTTTGAATGAAATTCTCCTTGATTGTCAATTCCTTTGCTCTTGTTAGTCTCCTTCAGCTTCACTCGTGTTGAGGAACCCTCTTTAGTGTTTGTTCTTGAGGAGCCCTCTTTAGTGTCAATTCCTCTCTCTTCCATCTCTTATTTCCTTGCATCTTACTTCATGTTCTACAATAGTATTGTGTATCACTTTTCCTTGCTCTATATTTTTACCTGAGGTCTTCGTAGAAGGTGAATCACTCACTTTTGGGCCAATATTTTCTTTATCACTGACTGTTTGCTACTTTGATGAGGAATTTGGTTTCCTAGTCTTATTTTTCCTTGCCTTCTACCCATGCTTATCTGTAGCCTTTTTCTTATTTCTTTTCAACTTCTTTGGGGTTTTTCCATCCAAAATTATCTCCGCATACTCTTTATGATCAGAAACTATTATAGATTTGAGTCTCTTTTTTCCTGGAGAAACCATATCTATGGCTCTAAAATTTATCCTTTCTTTTTGATCTTCCTGAGTTTGAAATTCTGCTAAAGAGATATGTTCTTCTGATGCTCTTAGTCTGATATAATCTGTTGATCTCCGCCAAGAAAAAATGCTGCTAAAATCTGAGGTAAGGGGGATGATTTTGGGCATGATTTTGTGATGTTTATCAAATCTTAGTATATCCACAATCTTCCCTTTGTATTTTTGAAAGTTTATATCATATAGTGCCTTGCTGGTTTTAAATTGTTTCTTAAATTTAGATGGATGATTTAAACTAACATTGATCAATATTTTGACATCATTGCAGCAGTAGAAGGAGGCATCAATACCTCTAACTTCTCCTACCATAGACCCTATTGCCTTGATGATATCTTCATGAAAAAGCTCCAGAGGGAGAGATGACAGAACATACCAGGAGGGCAAAGAGTAATCGACTTGTTTTATATTGAAATTATGAGACCAATCTATGAATTTCACACAATGACCATTGAAAAACATTCTAAAATTACAAGAAATTCTTTTTTGATTGACTCATCAGAACATTGTAAAAAAAGAGTATTATCTGAGAAAGAGTAGATACTTACCTAATCCTCATAGTTCTCTTCCAACTAGTTGAGTAACAGAGGGAGCTCTTTCTGTGGACTATTCCATATAGCAAAGATACCTCTTTTGAAACATTTATACTAGGAGGCTTCAACTTCTTTGCTTGAGATTTTAACAGCTTCATTCTCCATTCTAGATAAGGATGACCTAAGTGGCAGACTAGGGTTAAATGGTGGAGATTTGATGTTGCTTCTACGATGGGGGGGATGTAAGAGCCTGGGGATTATGACCTAGTAGATATCTTCCCAACCTGAGGTGTAGTCAGATGTGTTGGATCCGCTGAGAAGGGCGAGGATTTGAAGATCTTCGAATGGGCGTATCTAGTTAAATTGAAAATACAAATTTGGTTGTCTAAATGTTCTACGATGAAGAAATAGTGATTTGGGTTCTTAATTACCTTTGTGGAGGTGACAAGGATCGACGATACAGGGGCCTGAACAAAGTTTGCTGTCTTTTTACTTTCGATCCCTCTGTTCCATTACTGGCTACGAAGTACATCTGTGCCATTAGTTAAAACTTCAAACCTATTTTTGTTATTAACTGCAAACAGTTTGTCATGCGAGGTTTGAAATTCCATCTATTGCCCTTTTCGGGCATAATTTGTAAAGGGATTCGACTAGTCCTTCCCCTGGCTGCAGGAATGCCCATTCCATCGCTTTTGCAAAAAACTTCTTTTGTGATTTTTTTGTTGGGTGAAGCAGATTCGACATTTTCGCATATAGCAAAGCAATTAAGTTAATAAATAGTTATCAAATTTTATGTTTGAAAATAAATTTAGAAGTGGGAAAAAAATTAATCAATTAAAGTTTCATGATTGCATGATAAGTGCATGAGATTAAATTCAATAAATTAATTTTAAAAAAAGTCAAGTGAAAATTAAATAAAGTAATTTAATTAATTAATTAATATGCATGGAAAAGATAAAATAAAGATAAATAAAAGTTAATAATGAGTTAAGGGTGGTGACCAAGGAGTTATCTAGGGTTAATGCATAATTAGTGCCCCGATTTAAGCAGGGAACTCTTTATCACCAATAGAGGGTTCATTTTTGGAGGATGCAAATTTTGGAAGCAAATTTGAAAGCAAATTTTGGAAGGAAAATTTTGGAAAATTTGTTAGAGAGAAGTTCTTGGATAGAAGCGAATTTTCTCGCAAATCTTCTGGGCATGCAATTTTAGCATCAGAACTAGGTAGGTTCTTGAGTTTTATTCACGCAATTAGAATTTTGTTATTTAGATAATCCTATCTTCTTCATGATTGTTGAAATTGATTCTCTAGATTTTGCATGAATCTTTCATTCTCTTGTTCTGAATCTATGATATGTGTATTGTATCTCATTTGTATAATATGATTGAAAGAAAAATAAATCAATTAGAAACCCTCGTTCCATAGAAAAGATTGAGAAATTAAATTTGGGTAGGGTTTTGAAAGAAAAGAAATTCTAAAATGGGAAGTTTGAATGGCTGATAATAATTCTTCTATCAGACTATATTTGCAAATGTTATTAAATAATAATAAAAAAAATGCTACCAAACTTAGTAAAACTTTAGGTTATTTCTTTTGGATCCCTTGGTAGGGCATTACATCTTGTATCAGAGCTTGAGTTTCTACATTGGGAGCCTTGGGTATATTGGAACGCCACTAGTTGTTAACCAGTTGAACAAAAATGAAAACTTTAAATTGTTATATGTATCTATATCAAACTGAAACTTGAACTAGTTGAACTGAAACAAAACTTAAACTTTTAGTTGTATATTTTTCATACTTCAACACTTAGATGTCAAACTAAAAATTATACTTAAACCTAAATATAGGCAAACTGAAAATTGGAACTTATTCTGTTTTCAAAACCATGTGTCTTTTATATACATGCTTATAGTAGTATGTTTTATGGTTGCTTTAGTATCTTGTATCTTGGATATTATTGTAGGATGGTATCTGGGATGAGATCTTCTATTAGAGGTCGTAGCCTTGGCTATGGTAGAAGCCATGTTTGAGGCAGAGCTATCAATGTACATGAGTCTGTCCATGAAGGCCCCATTCAGGAAAAGAATAGGGAAGAGCATATCAGTGAGCATTAGGAAGAGAATAGGGAAGAGCATATTAGTGAGCATCAAGAAGAGATCCATAGAGAGTAGCATGTCGACTCTAAGGAGGTGGATCTGAGGTGAATGATGCAGACCATTATTGAATGCCTACCTCTTGTCCATGATCAAGATAGAGCACATTAGGCAGGACATGAGAATAGACCCAGGTCTAGGAGCCCTCAGAGGGATCATCATAGATCCATAGTATCTACTCAAATGAAGGACCTTATGAGGACCAAGGTCAAGCCCTTTAATGGGCATGGTTCAGGATATGTAGCCAAGCAGTGGCTTATTGCTCTTGACAGGATTTTTGCTATATAGGACTTTGATAGTAATGTCAAAGAAAGGTTTGTCATTACCAACCTGGCTTTGATACCAAATGTAATGCCTCGCCAAGGGATCCAAAATAAATAACCTAAAGTTTTACTAAGTTTGGTAGCATTATTATTATTATTTTTTTTAATAACATTTACAAATATAGTTTGATAAAAGAATTGCTACCAACCATTCAAATTTCCCATTTTAGAATTTATTTTCTTTCAAAACCCTACCCAGATTTAATTTCTCAATCTTAATTCCACGGAATGAGGGTTTCTAATTGATTTTATTTTCTTTCAATCATATTATACAGATGAGATACAATACACATATCATAGATTGAGAACAAGAGAATGAAAGATTCACGTAACAAAATTCAGAGAATCAATTTCAACAATCACAAAGAAGACAAGATATCTAAATAACAAAATTCTAACTGGGTGAACAAAACTCAAGAACCTACTTGGTTCTGATGCTCAAATCCCAATGCCTAAAAGATTTGCGAGAAAATTTGCTTCTATCCAAGAACTTCTCTCTAACAATTTTCCCAAAATTTCCCTTCCAAAATTCACTTTCAAATTTGCTTCCAAAATTTGCGTCCTCCAAAAATGAACCCTCTATTGGTGATAAGGAGTTCCCTCCTTAAATCGGGGCACTAATTGTGTGTTCACCCCAGAGAACTCCTTGCTCACCACCCTTAACTCATTATTAACTTTTATTTAACTTTTATTTATCTTTCTTTTATCTTTTTCATGCACATTAATTAATTAATTAAATTACTTTATTTAATTTTCACTTGAATTTTTAAAATTAATTTATTGAATTTAATCTCATGCACGTATCATGCAATCATGAAACTTTAATTAATTAATTTCTTTTCCCACTTCTAAATTTATTTTCAAACATGAAATTTGATAATTATTTATTAACTTAAATAATGATACTATCTAGCATTTATTTAAAAGTGAACTCTAAATATATATTATTATTAAATTATATAAATATTATCTCGTTCCAAATTTATACTTATAACTTTTATCTTCAAATTTAATTCTTTTTATTTAATTAATTTCCTGATTAATTAAATATAATTAAATATTAAAATATCATAATAATTTTCCATTAAATTAAATCATTAATTTAATCTTTTAATTAGACTTAATCAATAGAAAATTCACCAAAGACTCATAAGGTAAAATACGAAAATCCATCATGGAAAAACACATACAAAATCAAACTAAGGGGTCATAATCTAAAACTAACGTCATCCAATGCATTTAGAGGGTACACAACTCAAATACTAGGACAAATGGCTTAAAGGTTTAGGATTTGGACTTAAGAATTTATCTCCCCTCTCTTACCATTGAGATAACGCGATAGGGTACGCTCATCCTGGCAATTTAGGGAAGTCGATACTTGGTACCTACAACCTGCATAAAATCCACACATGTACAACATGATATATACTAAATTAAAAAGGCAATGGTAGGAAGTGGTGCATCGTGTAGATCCTGACTAGTAGGTGACTATGACTCTTTTCCTTAATCACACCAAAAATGCCATACAAAAAGAAAACAAACACACACACCATACACATGTAGTATGGGGTAAGTATCCATAAGAAAACACATATAATGATCCATCTAACTAAACATCATCACAACTAAAAAATGTTGTAATTATCATCATGCATACATGAAGTACAAAGTACCAAGTAATATCATCATATATCAACTGAATCTGAAACAATATCTAATAATCCCAAAATCATGCTACTAATCATCAAACATAAAACTAGCCTAAAAGAGTTTGGCAATGATAGCAAAATGTAAACTAGGAATAATGTAAACTAGGGGCGGGCACTACATCCACCCCCCCTAGAATTAGGCTTACTCTTGGAAGCCTATAAACAAGTAGGGATATAAATCCCATAATCTAGATGCATCCTCCCATGTAGCTAAAGAGTCATCAGTAGGGTCCCATTGGACTATTACTTGCTCTATGGTTCGACCCTTGAGGGTCAACTCCCGCTACTCCAAAATGTGAAACAACTCCAAAGTCAGTTGTCTGTCCTCTACCTGCAACGCATTCAAATCAAGAACATGTACCACATTAGGGATATACTACCTAAGTATTGAAACATGTAAAACATCATGAATGCGAGCTAGGCTAGGTGGTAAAGCAAGACGATAGGCAACCCAACCAATCCTCTGAAGTATCTCACACGGTCCCACAAAGCAAAGTGCTAGCTTCGAATCCTTTCCATAATGGATCAAACTCTTCCACGTATGCATTCTCAAGAAAACCTTCTCTCCCATAGCAAACTTCTTATCTCTCCTATGTGCATCAACATACTTTTTCTATCTATCCTGTGCCATACTCAAGTGCTCTCAGATATGCACTACCTATTGCTCCATATCTTGAAGCATCTCAAGACCCAAAAAAATGTGATACTCAAGGCTATCCCAATTCAAAGGTGTATGACAAGGATAACCATATAAAGCTTGGAAAGATGCCATGCCAATAGAACTATGATACCTGTTGTTGTAAGTGAACTCCACTAGGTAGAGATAGTCCTCACAATAAGTCTGCCTATCCATCACATACATCCTCAACATATCTTCCAAAACCTAATTCACTTTCTCTATCTAGCCATCTGTCTCTAGGTGATATGCTGAACTAAAATTTAATTGTGCTCCAGGATCATGTTGCAGTGGTGTCCAAAATGTGGAAGTGAATAGATGATCCCTATTCGAAATGATCTTTCGAGGAATACCATGTAGTCTCATGATGTCACACATGAAGACATTAGCTATAGAAGCTATAGTGTAGGAAGACCTTATTGGTGAAAAATGTGGCACCTTAGTCAATCGATCAATAGTGACCATGATAGCATCGTGACGACGAGCAGTCATAGGTAATCCTACTATGAAGTCCATAGAGATGATGTCCCACTTCCATGAAGGAATAAGATTTGGTTGTAAAATTCTCGCTAGGTGTTGGTGCTTTGCTTTAACTCTCTAACACTCAAGGCACCTAGCCACAAAATCAGAAATGTGGTGCTTCATCCCTATCCAATAGAATAAATGTCGCAAATCTATATGCATCTTCTTGACACCTGGATGTGTTGAGTAAGGTGCATGATGGGCCTCTGATAGGATCAATGTGCGAAACTCATCCAGTAGTGGCACATAAATCCTTCCTGAATGTCTCAAAAGGCCATCTGACTCTAGGACATAGTCTAAAAAATTACCCTCCAAAGGTCTCCTTGAATCTATCTCTCTGTACACCTCCTAATACCAAGAGTTGGTAGGGAGTGACCGAAGTATTTGACTCCTCAAATCAACACTAAGAGTCATAGATGATATAACATGTCTCTTGTGACTCAAAGAATTTGCCACCACATTCTCTTTCCCTTGAATGTACTTCACCTCAAAGTCATAGTCAATAGAAACTCCATCCATCACCTCTGTCGAGCATTCAGATTAGGCTGTGCAAAAATGTACTAAAGACTACAATGATCGCTATGTAGTTCAAATCTGTGCCCCAACAAGAAATGTCTCCATCTCGTCAAAGCATGAACTACCGCTACTAACTCAAGATCGTGTGTAGGATAAAATTAATGATTTTTAAAAAAAGGTTTTTAATTTTTTTTAAAATTAATTTTATTAAAAAAATTTAATTATTAATTATTATAAATTATTTAATATAATTTTTATTAAAAGTTTTAATTTATAATAATTAATTATTGTTATTTAAGAGTTATTACATTATTTAAAATAAATTTATAATAACTAATTAAATGTTATAAATAGATATTAGTTTATTTTAAAATAAATTTTAATTTAATTTATTATGAGTATTAGATAAATAAAAGACTTTTTAAAATTTGTTGAAGATTATTCAAATTCCAACTTTAGTGGAATCAAAATTATTTTATCAGAATGCAATATGAATTATCTTAGCAAGTTTTAACGAATATATAATTTACCCTTAGTAAATTTTAGAAAATTGATTTCAAAATATGGAGGTAAATCTTTGTTTTATTTAAACAAATTCATGGGTTAACTATAGGGTAAATGAGGATTTTTTTAACTTGAAACATACACTGGAACAAAAATGGAAACCTTGTATTTAACCCAACCATGTGATTTAAAATGAACCAAAACAATTTCTATATGTTGTCTATATTTTGGGTTTGGGGTTGACTAGATTGTTGACTAGTTCTAGGATGTCTGTTAGAGGCTTGGGAGTTTTGTGAGTGTGGTATCATGCTGACTCGATCTTGATTACTTTTACTAAACCATGGTAGGTGATGGTATGCTCTATGTTGAGTATGTTTATATTGCTGATTATTGTTTTCAGTGCCTTGTGGGAGGGCAAGATTTATGCTATGAGATATTTGACTTAACCATTTTGAGTCGTTGATCAGTATTATTGGGATACTTTTCGATTGCTCATTGAGAACTGATGGATATTGTAATTTATCTTTGCTCACAGAGAACTAATGTGATTATTGTGGATTATCTTTTGATGCTTTCTAATCAGTTGTATAGGGCTGAGGTGATATTTATATGATTCTTGGTTTGTTATTTTATGAGTCTATGGTAGGTAATTTATATGTAGTTTCAGGAAGTGGCTTGCAATGGGGGTCGGGGCCCTAAGTGGTACTTAGGGTAACTCATTGTAAGTTGTTTAATAAGTGAAAAAACTACATTAAATGAGAGTAAAATAAACCCAATAAGAGTCTTTGTATGTTCTTTCCCATGCCTTAAGTGCTAGTACATACTAGGATGGGAGTAGAGAGAACACTTGGTTACGACCTTGCATTCTATAGTATGCCTTGTCAATACAAGAGGATACTAGTGGTCGTATAGTGATCACTAGGGACCCTAGGGTCCTAAGAGACTGCCAAGGTAACTCCAATGTGATTCATGCGATGACACTTGCCTGCTTACATAGTAGGTTTCCTACATGTCTTGTGTGCCTCTGGGTATAGATGTCGACCTATCTTGGAACCCTCTGAGTGAGAATACTTTTAGGATTTCCTAGACTTAGAGAGTATTTTGATATTGGTTTGATATCTTGTTTGGGACTTGAGATTATCTCCTCAGTGTGGTGCGAGTGGGCCATTTAGGTTCCACGCAGTCGGGTGGCAGTGCTTTTTCACTCTTACCATTGAGATCCATTTATAGTCATCGTGGCTGGAGCTTCCTTGTCTGCATTTACTTTCATTCTTTCTATGTATCATTTGATGGATGGTTATACTTTATGATGGATGTTTATATCTTTTATGATGGATGGATGTATCATGTATGGTGGATGGTTTCATTTATTTTATTGTACTTTGTATCATGGATCTGAGGAGGATGATGTATTTCTATTTCTACACATGTATATTCTTTTAAGCCTTTCATACCTTGTGACATATATAGTGGATGATCGAGCATTCCAAATTTAATTTTCCAAGAGGCATTCAGAACAAATGTATATTATTTAAATGGACATTAGACTTTATAATTATTCTTTCATATGGATGTGGTTTTGATGGACTTAGTATTAGATTAAATTTATATGTGATTCAACGTCTTGGGATCCTTAAGAAATGTAACTTATTATGTATGCTTTTAGTTGATTGAATGTTATTGCTTCCACTTCTATGCATTTGATGTGCCTGTTATTCTTTCTTGTTTCAAAAAAAGAAAATAAAAATGTTACCAAACTTGGTAAAACTTTAGGTTATTTCTTTTGGATCCCTTAGTGGGGTGTTACATCTTCCATGACTTATCTTAGGCATATTCGTAGGAGGGCATAGGCTATTATGAACCTTAGTCTTCTATGCTATAGCTAATATTTTGATATATGTTTTCAAATTTTGATTCCATGGATTTCATATATTGCAGACATTTGACAGTGATAGTATGCTTAACTTTATATTATGCTATTCAATTTTTTTCCTTCAAAAATTCATTGTTATACTTATGTTATCTATGCAAAATTGTGTATCAGTTTTAAGAGTCAAGTGGGCCATGGATCTTCACCTTGGAGATGGAATGTGAGGAGGGTGATGTTGATCCCCAAAAGCATACAGATCTAGGAGAAGAGTTGTTGGGTGTAAGCTACATGCTTGACACAGAGGACCAAACCCAAATTACTCCAAGCCCAAGGAAATAGTACACTTGTGATGGTTTTTCCAAAGCAGTGCAACAAAGATCACTGGGTGTTGGGTATGGTGGATTTCTAGTTTAGATAAGAGACATTCATTTCATCTTAAGGGAGTAGGTTAGTTTTATGACTTGCATTTTGTTGTGATGCAAGCTGTGGCAGTTTGCCGATGATGTCTTAGTAGTGCAACAAGGATCACTATGTACCAGGAATCACAATTTCCCTTTTTAGCATTATGATCTAGGGAAGAATGTAAGGAGTGTTTTCCTTCACTTAGTGAAGTTTCACAAAGTGTTGAGCATAGACATAATTTTAGGTCATTGCATTCAAAGGGATTTTGGTACAATTTCTTCTAGAATCTTCTAGGATTTGGATGTCTAACAAATAGTTGCAGTTGCTACTTTGTTGGGGCATTACTAGTACAAGAGGTAGTTTCTTTGGTATACAATTGAGTATCATGATATGCAATGAGGTTGATGCGATATTTCTTGAGATGCCTTAACAGGAGATATTCCATGTCATTGATTTTAAATTTTAATCCTTTTAGATATTTCAGTATTTGTTGATGTTTACCTTATGGGGTCCTTGGAGAGGGGAACACAACTTGATGTAGGAGGTATTTTAAGAGATTTGTAGTTTGGATACTTTGAAAGACAATGTCTTCTTTAGCTTTGTCTCCCGTAGGTGGTTTTGCAGATCTCATAGGTGGACTTGGGACCTTGGGATTGTATTAAGGATTTTGTTAGTATCTTTTGTAGATGTTAGCTTATCAATAGGGGTCCTGTAGGTTAATACAAAGCCATTTTGATTTGTATATGTTCTGAAATCCCCAATGCCACCTCCCAAAACAATTATACTTGCAAGTAATTGGTGGAGTTAGTTGTGGATGTACATGGAACTACTGTGGAGTGTAAAAAAGGTTCAAATATGCCCTTATTTTAAAAATTCAAGTGAACCCTACCAATTGATCCTATTTTAGTCCAAAAATAAACCCTTCTATTGATTTTATCAATGAAGCAACTTTTCTGAATGCTCTTGGGTGATCTCTCACACTTGTAAGCACTCCATCCTCTGAGAGTTTGGAAGTCTAGAAATATTTTTGAAAGCCTAAAATCCTTGTGATGGAGCCTCAAATATTTGTGAATTTTAGCCTTCTCTTAAGCATCCTCTATAATACTTCATTATATGGATTATTTTATTTTTTTAATTTTATATATTTACATTATGACATGAAATAAATAATCTTTTGCCAATAATTGATCTAGATAATTATTCTCTTATATATCTGAGTCTTCATGTAGAACCAATCCTAATATTCATAGTGAATCATTACTAACTTGCATAAGGTTTTGTGATGCTTGGAAAGCCTAGAAATTGAGAACAACATGATAAAAAATGAAATAGCTATATGGAAAGCAAGGAATAAAATATCGATATTATTGTGGTTAAAGGCAGTGGCTAATTAAAATATATGTCTAGCATTTTTTGTACACAAATGAAGCAATACGGTCTCTATGTTTTCAGGTAAGAATGGATGAAAGTAATTTCAGTAAATGTAAAATGATGAAGGCATACTTGAAAGTAGAAATTTTATGAAATGAACAATGAAATCAGTGTCACTATGAAAGGATGTCAGAAGTAGTAACTTCATAGAGGTAGCTTCAATTGCTATATCTAAAGAGGAAGGCATATGTCAATCATTTGAGGAAAGCAAAAACTTTGAATGGAAAATTATTAGAGTTTCATATTTGCAAATTTAGGTGTTGCTATATACCAAGTTGCCTTTGCAAATTCTTGAAAATTGTGCCACCCTATGTATGTATTTGGATGCGGAAGTGTCTGAGAGATATCTCTCTGAAGCATAGATGGTATATTAGAGAATTTTGTGTAGGAGCAATACCTATTCTGTGGCAACATGTTGAGCAGTTTTGAGGAATTTGCTATCATATCCGATAATGGAGTTTCCATTTTTCATGTCTTACAGAGCCATTGCATTTTTATTTCAAGGATAACCACTTAGGGATTTTATTATATTTTTTTTCAAGGCCTTAGAAGAAAAATATTATAGTTTTGTCTTTTATGATCAATTTATAAGTGGATTAAATCAATTATAGCTTTTCAAACTCGGTGATAACAAATAATTAAAAATATTAAATTGTTTTCATATTTGTACCTATTTTGTCTCCTTAGAAGTTAAATGCAATTTAGACTAGTTTGAGTATGCTTAAGTATAATTGATTTGTCGCATCTTGGTAATTAAATTAGTTATAGTTTAAGATTTCATAAAGTTGTATGTTAAAACTTATAATATTGACTCTATTTCCCCTTTTGAATTCTAGCATTGGTCATTAAATTGCTCATAGTTTCTAATCAATATGGTATTCAGTATCTCTCCTTTGAAAGTTGATATATTCGCTTGTTTTAACAATCCATAATAACTTCTCATTTCAAAAACTCTCATATTTACATAATCATTAATTTTGTTCTTATTTCATAATCTACAAGTTTGAAGTATTATTAGGGTAAGCGCAGCAAGTTGTGGTTCCAAAAAGGTGACACATTTATTTATTTTTTCAATTTTCAATAGCACGTACACGCTATGGCTTGGGTAACCCAAGCCATAGTACGCACGTGCTATAGGGCATACATGCTTTTAAAAAAGAAAAAATATTATAAATGGGCTGCATACCCACAACCCATTCATTTTCACTTGTTTTTCCCACTTCTCCTCACAGCAACGCATACGCAAATTGCATTAAACCAAGCTTTTCACCACCCGCCTTGCAAATATGCCTCCTCACCGTCGAAGTTTGAGATCAAGAGCATGTCGTATGTTATCTAAATAAATTTTTGCATTATTTAATACATTTTAAATATTGTTTTCTAGGTTTTTTACAATTTTTCTTTAGATTTGTTTATTTATTTAGATTTCGATTGATTTCTTATCAAGAAATGTCAATAATGAACCAGCAAATCCCTAAGAAGCTCAAAACCCTCAAGAAAATCAAAACCAAAACCCTTCACAAGAAGAACAACAAACTTTGTAGCCTGAATCAATTGCAAGACCTCCTCCTAGCACACAAGAAAATATAATAAATGAAATAAAATATAAAGAGGCAAAACTGAATTAGAAGGACTCATTGGTCAATTGAAAGAATGTGGACAAACCAATCCAATGAGAGCTCAATTTTCTCCCTTGAATCCATTAAGACCCACATAGCTTATGTTAGTGGTTAGTTAGATGTTTGGTGGGTTAAGAGGGATGAACAAAAAAGATATTATGCAAATAAATTTTCATATCAAGATGTTTAAAAAAAAGAAATACCAAAAGGTAGAATATGTGCATTATTTAGAAAACCTGATGAACAAAATACTGTTAGAGAGGGTACTAAACAGTTCCCCATCCATTGGTGCATACACGATGCTATTAGAAATAATTTTTGGGATAGATGGTGGATGGTTTTTGATGCCCCTCCTTGCAACAATCATGAGGTCCCCATGTATTTTTTAAAGAAATTGTATTGTGAGTTTGTCCTTGGGGAGATCCCCAATTATTTTGATATATTAGACTCCAAGGGTAGAGGTGGGGGGTCATCATTTGAGAGGTCAGGGTCACGTTGTGACCCTAATGTAATTAGGGCACCTATGGTCAAGCCACAAGGTGAGCATGTGACTATTCCTGCAATTGTGAAGGAACATGTAGAGGTCAGCACTCTAGGGACCATTAATTATTTGATGTAGACCCTCATTCATTGTACGAGTTCATTAGTTGAGGGGGAGCCTTCTATGCATCAAGGTCACATGTGCACATCGTGCAGATCCTTATGCGCATTTGGCATTCATGCTGGAGATGGTGTAGATGATGGGCTCGTTACTAATCAATTCTTGAATGAGACATTTAGCATTGACACACAGGTTAATTACAATTATAATTTACTAATTTGATCACATTTCATATGTATAGTGAATGATTAATTAATTAGCATCTATTGACATCGTTCAAAATTCAGGTTCAGAGTGTTGGCGGGCCTAGTAGCAATCCCCCAACCCCATTTTTTGTCCCATCCATGAGTCTAGAGGTATGTATCAATTTAACCATTTAAATTAATACATATATTTATTAAGTAATCATATTAAGGATTGACAAAAAAAATATGCATGTGCATCAGTTCTCTACAAGACCGTCAACATTCACTACAGACTCTGAGCCTAGACGCGACACGAGCTTCATAGAGGTACATTTGTTTCATGTTAATTTAATTCATTTGATTATATTTGTTTCATGTTTCATGTTACATTTAACATGTATTGTATGACATGTAGCTCTTGACATCAAAGACTCCTCCTCATCTCTGGCAGTCTGTTGATCATGGAGTGGTTGTAGCTATGGCTAGTTCATAGCCATTGACTGAGGTATGAAAGAATTTTCTTGGTTTTAGTTGTTGTTTATAGTAGTTATTATCAAAATTTCTAATGTTATTTATAAGTGATTATATTGATTCAATTGTTGTAGGGTCTTGTCACACTTGATCATCCACGAGCCTTCGAGGTGGACTTGTAGAGTGATTATATGATGGTGGTAAGAAAATAATTAATTTTGTGTGTACATATATTTGATTTTAATGTAAAATTATTTTTCATTCATTCCTACTTTGTTTGTATTAGCTCGAGTTAGAGAAGAGCCTCAACAAGAGGACAAGTGAGCATGTGAGGAGGACCCCATCATCCCACCATCTCCCTCCACATGATGACTAAAGGCCTCTAGAGATTTTTTTCCTTCCCCTTGTGGGAAGGAGAAGATATAGTTGATAGACATGTACATGTATAGGCATCGGTGGACATATATGTTGGATTTTATGTTAGTGGACATATTTGATATACATTTAATGTATATATGACATTTTATATTTGATGTATGACATTTATTTGATGTATGACATTTATTTGATGCATGACATTATTAGACTTATGAAATTATTGGTTAATATATGATATGTTTGTTCATGTATGACATTAAATTCAATACCTAATCAGTTCGAAACTTTGATAGAATATTGATTAACAATAAACTTTATCACTATTTAAGCATAAGTTTATCATTTCCAATATCTCATCGTCCTATGATTTATGATATTGTTCATGTTTAAATTTTTCCTTCGTTGTCATTTGTTTTTCAAGTTTAATTCAATACCTAATCAGTTTGAATTTTTGATACTATTGATCAGCAATAAACTTTATAAGTGTTAAAATAGCTATTTTATTCCCTTGCTTATGTTTGAACTTGGTGTGGGGCCTTGTGTTATCTCCTAGCTTAGGGGAGTGGGGCAGTAAGGTTCCATGGTTGGGTGGAAAGTCTTTTATCCATTGAGTATTTTTCCAAAGTTTTTCAAGAGACTTGGATGATCTTTCTTCACACATTCTAGTTTTGCATCTTTTTTTGTGTGTGACTAGATGTTGCAACATCATATTTTTGTATCATGACTATGATATAATACTTATGTATCCATTTTGTATAGAGATCATGTTGGAGGAGAAAAATGTTAGAAGTATATGAAAACATGATATATAATGATTACTTGCTCCTTGTAATATGTATATGTACACATGCTTAGTTGCAATAAAGAAGAATGGGTATATCAAGATGATTGTCCTTGGTATGCTTATGTGATTTTTATGCTATCTAATTGTAATAATGGATTCAATTATTTATAATGAAATCTTGTTCATATATTTATGATGGTTTTTACTTATGGGAACTTATGTATGTGTTTCTAGTAGTGATGTTTGGGAACCTATAAGAACTTGGTTGTTGAGTTAATATAGAATATTCATATATTTAATCAATGAGATATATCAAAATATGTAACATTAGAAGAATTGAAAATGAAATGTATGTGTTCAGTTTTGTGTTAAAAATATAATAAAATTTATTCCACTTTTACCCTTATTAGTTATGTCATCTCTTAGGTTCCTTGCCAAGGGGATACAAGGAAGAATTACTCTCTAGATTTCTTAGATTACTGGATGGATTTCTTGTAATATCGTGGTTATTGAAATTGAGACTTGTGATGCCTTTGATTCTTTAGGTGTAGATAGGCCACAAAACTTAGAAGCAAGTTAAATTTACTACTAGTCTATTTTACTTTTTAAATAACTTATATATATATATATATATATATATATATATATATATATATATATATATAATCATACTTCAAGAGTCAAAAAAAAATTTCAATTCAAAATATAAATTATTACATATAGCCAAAAATTTATCATTTGCAATTTATGTCATTTTCATATTGATTTATGATCTTCTTGTTCATGTTTAAAGCTTGCCTTCTATGTTATGCATCTAAACATTTATCATAAATTATTATTACAAACATACAACAAATCTAAAACTGAGAACAATACATTACATTAATTCCAAGGTTTAGTTATGATGTAGAGCCTAATAGGATTCTCAAAGTTTCATTAATTCCATATGTTAGATCTGCCATCACAGAATACCAATTGTAATGGGTACTCACATGTATTTCAATGCATATATTTCCTTATATGCACAATTGGTCAATGTTGTACCTTATAGAAGATAGAATTTTATAGGTAGAATGATGCAAAGGTTATGGTACAATAAGCACAATGCTGATGTCAATCCAAAAAGATAGATTATACACCCAAAATTCTACACCTTGACACAACAATAATACTAACGGATGGTCATTAATCCATACAACTTTACACTGGCAAACTTGGCTTCACACCCATGAATGGTGGATTCTCACAAATAAGGTTGATCAGCATGTTAAGGGGTTCATCCCAACACTAAAACCAAGGAACCATGGCCAAACAACAACCCAAACACGAATTTCATAACTTTGTCCTCATAATGCAACATTTAGGCTACTAGCCCTTCCAAAGACAAATTAGGCAACAAATACCATATCTTCCAAAAGACCTCAGTAACTAATTAGCATTCCAAGTACCCTTTATTGAGTTTGTTATATCCCCAAAAAGGAAAGTGTTGAAGCCATTTACAAGCCTTCCAAAATTGGACTATTATACATGCCTAATTGCCCCAATTAGGTCACCTTAACAAAAGAAGTACAAAAAATCTAATGAGAAAGACCAAACCAATGCATCCAATGATTAGGTTAGGACAAGGGAAGGCAGATTCCAAAGTTTCGCTTACTAGTTCAAACCCTGAGGCATGCAAATAAACAAATTTCATAATACAATAGAGTTGTCACATGGTAATGCCAAATCATTCGTGCAAATTCTATAAAGTATATCAAATGCATAAGATAATCTTGTCAAAACTTAAGAGACAAGGAAACAATCAAACCCCTAATAGACTTGAGTCCTTATCAATCCACAAGTGGAACATCATTAACAAAACAAAAAACAAAAAGGGGTATGATTTCCTTAGTAATATTTTAGTGTTTCAATATGAACTAGACAAAGGATATAATTGAATGGTTTAGGAGGTTTTTCTGGCATACTAGTCAATCCTATTAAAAAATACTTTGCTTCTTCTCAAAGATTTTCCTATTTGTGTATGTGTGCACCTCATAAATCAATCAATCTATCACCATGGAGACTAGATATCTATGTATATGCTAGGATAGGTCAAATGGTCTAGCAAATTGTGTTATTGATAAGTAGGCTTAGATGTTTTTTCACAAGTCAAATTGTGATAGTACTAATGGAATTCAAGTGTGTAACTTTTTACTCAATGTCATTATCCCATGTTTCACGAGTAGTGGGACACAAGAACCCATCTCTTGTGAGAGTGAATATAACACTTATCACTCATTGGATCTACGTGATTCTCATAGAGCTGAGGTACATGGACTTCCTAAGATGTCACCCACTCCATTACTACTCTTGCTTGAGCACACTTAACTATAAAGTTTCCTCTATGGTTAAACCCACTCTTCCTGCAACACAATTTGCAAAACCTTCACCAAGTGTTGTGCCTTATGAACCATTCATTAGAATTCCCCTTAATCTCATTGATTAATAAGTAGGAGACATTTCTACAAGAAGTCAAATTGTGATATTGCTATCAAAATTCAACTGTGTAGTATTTGAGACAAATTCATTGACCCATGTTTCATGAGTAATGGTTTACATGAACTGATCTCTCATGATAATGAATAGAACACTTAGCACTCATTGAATCTAATTGATGCTTAGAGAGGTGAAGTACCAATACTTCTTGGGAGGTCACCCATCCTAGTACTACTCCAACTCAAGTGTGCTTAACTAAAAAGTTTCCTCCATGGTTAAAACCACTCTTCTTGCAACTCCATTTGTAAAAGCTTCATTAAGTGTTGTGCCTTATGAACCATTCATTAGTAATCCCCTTAAGCTTGTTAATTGATAAGTAACATATATATTCCACAACATGTCAAATTTTGATATTTCTATCAAGATTCAACTATGTTGTTTCTGAGTCAAATTCATTGACCCATGTTGCACGAGTAGTGATTTGCACGAACCCATCTCTCATGAGAATGAATAGAACACTCAAGACTCATTGGATTTCTACTTATCAATTGACACTCACCAATCCAAACAATACACTACACCATCCCGTCAGCTCTTAGAAGCAGTAATTTGTACACCACATGCTAGCGATCGTCACAACACAAACCAAATGAATTGCAAATCCCAAATAATGCACTATTCCAAGTCTTCTACCATGCTTTATTCTCTGATATATGCCCCATCAAAGATTGTAGCTATATGGGATTTAGTGACCCTTAGGGATGTTCTGGTTCGGCGTGCCCGAGAATGTTCAAGTGTTGAATGAGATAGGAGGAGGTTGGGGATAAGGTTTACCCGACCACCTAGAGCTAATGGAGCAAACAATTTGATCCCACGATGAAAGGTGAGAGAGATTTAGCAGTTGGCAACTTTGTACTGATCAATACTACAAGTTTCAGCATCACCCGAGATGGCGTCACAAAATCAGAACAAATTATGATCTCTAAAAAGAGAGGGAGGTTATTGTAGGTCTCCACAAAATGGTCCTATAGGAACTAGAATTGCATCCATGCCTCACACGAGCTCCAAGATATGCCCCATCAAAGATCACAGCTCTATGGCATTTAGTGACCCTTAGGGACGTTCTGGTTCGACATTCCCGAGAATGTTTGAGCGCTGAACGAGATGGGAAAAGTTTGGAGATAGAGTTTACCCAGCCACCTAGAGCTAATGGAGTAGACAGTTTGATCCCACGACGAAAGGTGAGAGAGATTTGGCAGCTGGCAACTTTGTACTGGCAAACACTACAAGTTTCAGCATCACCCAAGATGGCATCATAAAATCAAAATGGAGTATGATCTCTAAAAAGTGAGAGAGGTTATTGTAGGTCTTTACAACATGGTCTTATAGGAACTAGAATCACATCCATACCTTGCACGAGCTCCAAGATATGCCATGTCAAAGATTGCAGCCCTATGACATTTAGTGACCCTTGGGGACGTTTTAGTTTGGCATGCTCGAGAATATTCGAGCACTAAACAGGATGGAACAAGGTTGGGGATAGGGTTTACCTAGCCACCCAGAGCTAAGAGAGTAGACAGTTTGATCCCATGATGAAAGATGAGAGAGATTTGACAGTTGACAACTTTGGACTGGCCAACACTACAAGTTTCAGCATCACCTGAGATGGTGTCGCAAAATCAAAAAGTAAGTACTTGTCTTATGATATTACTATCTTTGGTGCATGATTTAGAACCCACTTTTTCATAAGCACTCATTAGATTCTTTACAATGCTTTTTCATTTGAATCGTCCATCGTTCTTAGCCCAAGAATCTTCATGATAGGCCTAAATTTCAAATTCCTCATCATTTCAACAAATAATTGGCATTGACCTGTAATATTTAATTCTTCAAAAAAAATCTCCACATACAATTAAATTTTCTTTGACAAGTACGCTTGCTAATCTTGTTAGGCATTGATTTCAAAATGTTAGTATCAATATCAATCAAATATTTTGGTCTTCCAAAATGAATTCTAGAAGGTGTTATAATCTCTTCCATTCCCTCAACATTTTGAACATCAACATAAGGTTGAGTGTATTGCGTACGTTGAATTGAAGATGATGTGCCTTGGCAATAAGATGCAAAAGATGGAATATCACCTACTTGATGTGTTGATATTGTGTCTCCAACATGACATGATGGAGTGTGTACATCGTCAGATCTACAAATTAGTGTCTTTTCAAAATGAGAGGATGATATGACTCCAACATTGGAAGATGGTGTAGCTTCACAATTCAATTGTCTTCTTGAGCATAACAGTCTCATTCATTCTCTTTGTCTTTCCAATTCCTCCTCTTTGTTTCTTTGTATCGGTGCTTCTTGATCCTCTTCGAAAGTCAATTCTTCATTAATGCTTTGCAATTTTCTTTGTTCACGTAGTAGTTTCATTTTATCTCTTTTAATTGCCAAATCTCTCTCCTTATCTTCATTTGTTTGAGTTTTTGGTTTCTTCCTTGGAATGATGATGATTTCTACATGTCAAATTATTCGAACATCTGAATTACTTACAACATGTAAATTAAAAATTATTCAAATACATATAAAAATTACGTTTATTTGAATGAATACACAATATATATCAAACAACTTGTCAAATTTCTAACCATTTTGAAATAACATTTCATTCAAACATACAAATTTCAAAGAATTCACTATAAATTGAACAACATGTCAAATTATAATCAAATATGTATCTATATATCAACAAACAATATTTAAAAAGGTTTGCACTAAACTTTTCTATACAAAGAATATTTAAAAAGCCTTCAAATCATGTATCCAATGATTGGATTTGGTGCTTGCTAGCTTTAAAAACTCTTCAAATAATGTTTGCTATGTTGAAACCCGTGTTTTTTGTCGAAACAATAGAATGCACAATAGACCAAAAGCAGAGAATGGATGAAATGGGGCCCAAACTTGCTTTTTTACCATTTTTGGGTGATTTGACATAGTGTGTACGCATTATTAAAGTGCATACGCACTATAGTGCATACACACTATGTCAAAACATATCTCTTCCTATCCCACCATCCCCTACTCTCTCTCTCCTCTCCCATCATCTACTCTCTCTCTCACTATCCCTCTCCTACTCCCTCTCCCATCACCTACTCTCTCTCACTCTCCCTCTCCCATTGCCTACTATCTCTCTCCCATCCCCTACTCTCTCTGTCTCACACACTCCCATCCCCCTCTCTCTCAGGCTATACTCTCTCCCATCCCCTACTCTCTCTCTCTCTCTCTCTCTCCCCCCCCCTCTTCCATCCCCTACTCTCTCTCCCTCCCCTCTCCCATCCCCTACTCTCTCTCACTCTCCCTCTCCCAATGCCTACTCTCTCTCTCTCCCTCTCCTACTACCTACTCTCTCTCACCCTCTCTCCTCTCCCATCCCCTAACTATAGATCTCTCACACACACTCCCATCCCCCCTCTCTCTCTCCCTCTTGCACTCCCTCTCCCACTGCCTACTATTTCTCTCTCACACTCTCTCTCCCTCTCTACTCTCCCTCTACCATCCCCTACTCTCACTCTCTCTCTCCCATCCCCCTACTCTCTCTCACACTCTCTCCCATCCCCTACTCTCACTCTCTCTCCCATCCTATTCTCTCTCTTTGCCACCTCCTACTCTCTCTCTCTCACTCTCTTCCATCCCCTACTCTCTCTCTTACACACACACTCCCATCCCCCCTCTCTCTCCCTCTCCCATTCCCTCTCCCACCACCTAGACTCTCTCTCTCTCTACTCTCTCTTCCCTCTCCCACTACCTACTCTCACTCTCACTCTCACTCTCTCTCTCTCACTCTCTCCTTCTCTACTCTCTCTCTCTCTTCCACCCCCTACTCTCTCTCTCTCTCTCACATTTTCACACTCTCTCCGATCCCCTAATCTCTCTCTTACACACATTTCCATCCCCCCTCTCTCTCCCTCTCCCTCTCCCTCTCCCATCACCTACTCTCTCTCTCCCATCCCCTACTCTCTCTCTCCCCCCCTCTCCCATTCCCTAATCTCTCTCTTTCACACACATGCACTCCCATCCTCCTCTCTCTTGCTCTCCCTCTCCAACTTCATCTCCCACTGCCTACTCTCTCTCTCCCCCATCCCCTACTCTTAATCTCTCTCTCCCATCCTGTAATCTCTCTCTCCCCATTCCCTACTCTCAATCTCTCTCTCCCACCCTGTACTCTCTCTGCCACCCCTACTCTGTCTCACACTTCCTCTCTCTCCCATCCCCTACTCTCTCTCTCTTACACACATTCCCATTCCCCCCCTCTGTCTCCCTCTCCCACTCCCTCTCCCACTACCTACTCTCTCTCCCCCATCCCCTACTCTGTCTCTCTCCCCTCTCCCCTCTCCTACTATCTCTCTTTCACACACACCACACACTCCCATCCCCCCTCTCTCTCCATCTCCCGCTCCCTCTTCCACCACCTACTATCTCTCTCTCTCTCACTCTCTCCCTCTCTACTCTCTTTCCCTTATCCCCTACTCTCTCTCTTCCCTCTCCCATCCCCTACTTTCTCTCTCACACACACATTATCTCTCTCTCTCTCACACACACACACACTCCCATCCTCCTCTCTCTCTCTCTCTCTCTCTCTCGCTCCCTCTCCCCTTACCTAATCTCTCTCTACCATCCTATACTCTCTCTCTCCCACCCCTACTCACTCTCTCACGCTTCCTCTCTCTCCCATCCCCTACTCTCAATCTCTCTTCCCCATCCTTTACTCTCTTTTTGCCACCCCTACTCTATCTCACACTTCCTCTCTCTCCCATCCCGTACTCTCTCTACTACCCCTACTCTCTCTCTCTCTCCCATCCCCTACTCTTTCTCTCCCCTCTCCAATCTCCTAATTTCTCTCTATCTATCTCTCTCTCTCTCACACACACATGGCCATCCCCCCCTTTCTCATGCTCTTGATTTGCATCTCTTTTTCCTTCTCTATGCACTAATTAGGTCTCAATAGTGTGTGCACGAGCTATTGAGACCCAAATTCAAAAGCTTTAAATAGTGCACATGCGCTATAGGGCGTATGCACTATTCAAAGCTTTGCATTAAAATTGAGCCTAAGGCATGGTTTTTCCTTGGAGATCCAACCCAAAGGTTTGGAGTTTATAAATAGGTCTGAGACATGTTTTGCTGCAAACATACAAAAAATGATTATTTTTCTTGTGTGCTCTCCTTTAGGATTCCTCGTGGTTGGGCATCGATAAGATCAAGTTACATAAGATTGTAGGTCTTTGAGTTAGCTATATAACCATATAATTTATTTTTAATTTGAACTATATCAAGCCTTTCATCTATAATTTCTTTTGAATGTATGTCCATTTTTTGTCAAAAACCACCATGTACTAATTGGGCTATAGATTTTAGCTCGTTCATCGAATATTGCAACAACTTAGTTTTTTAGAAACTAGACTCCATTCTACACATTTTGAAAAAAAAGTTTTGATTTTAGATTAGTTTTCAATTATTTATATGGGGAGCACACAGATATTTCACATTGTTTGGATGTGTCTAGTTAAAAAATTCATTAAAAAAAATAAAATTATAAAATTACCCAAAAAATCTAGGATAAACTACATAGTGTTAAGTAACTTTTGACTAGAGCGATTGAAGAATTTCAAAAAAATAAAAATAAAAAAATTTGGGGGGCCACACTTTGTACTATGTTATGTTTTTTGTAATAAATAGTACCACTTTTTGTGGCCCCTTTTTTTGAGGACCTAAAACTAAACCATTTTGAAAAAATATTAGTAGTTTAGAAACTAGATTCAAAGAAGTACGACTTTTGTTTTTGTCATATCTTAAAATTTTTAGCGTAACTATCTTCAAATTCTTGTTGAAGTTCAAAAATTGCTGATTTTAGGAAAAAGTTGTCCACTTATACCCCACTTTTGGCACCACAACTTGGTGCACTTACCCAATATTACGAAGTTATGATTAAAGTTGTACTTATTTGAGCAAGTCAAAAGTTTCCTAAATTTCTTGCCATTTCAGAAGACCTTTGTTGTATTCAAATCTATCTGTTATGCGTAACCTTGGTGTCAAGTGATTGGTTTGGGATCAAGTATACCCACCTTGGCATTGTAGAGCCAGAAGTGTAGAAGATCAAATTAATTGATCTTGTCAAGTTGATCATAACTGGTTAGACATCCCAACATCAAGTTGGCAAGACTCATAGGATTCCAATCTGTGGTTTTGGGAACCGATAGATTGGTGACTCTAATGGGGAACATTGCAAGTAAGCTTTGTAAATTTCTTTTTTCATACAAGCATAGAGATTTGTTTAATCAAAACCTTCTAATTGTGTTTCAAGAATATTTATTGAATTTCAAGCATTTGGGCTCATACTCTTTTAAGGGCGTATCTAGATTTTCATTATAGTTTTCCCTAAGAGGGTGGTGACTCTATTATTCATTGTTCAATCAATCTTATGAGAAGAATTAGACATTCCTTTTAAAAGATTATATGGGGATGGAGGTCAATAAATCTATGACTTAAAAGAGTTGCTCAGTTGACCTTTGACAGAAAACTAAGAAAGAAGAAGAGTAAAAAGAAGAAACAAAAAATGCTTTTATACTGGACATAGGGTTTTTTATGAAAGGACTAACAAGAAAAATGAAAGAAATAGTTCAAAGCATAGTAGTCTTGGACATGAAGATGAAAATTTCAACCCATTTTTTCAAATCCCTAGAGTTGATGAAGAACCACGTTGCGAAATAACCCAAATAGACGATAAATAAAATCAAGAGGAGTTATAGTAGTGGGACACAATCATAAAGAAAATGGATAAAACAACTAACAGTAGCAACATAATATTAGAAAAGATTCTTAAGATGCAGTTGGATGATATCCTAGAAAATATGAGATTATCAAAGATAATATTATCTCCATAGAGAAAAACAAACAATGAAGAAAGACTAGATAGGTGGAGAGAGGAAAGAGTAGAACAAGTCCATGAGGAGTTGAACACAATATCTAAATATAACCCTCCTCATAGGAAAAACTTGGACTCACAATTTGCTACAAGCCATGTTAACCCTTTGTATGATAATGGACAAAGTAAAAATCATAATAGTAGTTTTGAAAACTATTACAACAACAACCAATATGTTGGGAATTTAGGACAACATACTAGAGGTATCCCACAAAATACCACAAATTCTAGGAAACCCTATGGTATAAATTAGAACAATAGAAACATCAACTAAAGTAACCAAGGTTATGCAACACAAAATCACGGGACAAGAAATCAAGATATGACACAACCTATGGTTATTGAAAGATATCAACAGATCAATTTTGGTGGTATCAAAGGATACCCCAACCTGATTTCTAATGATTGGAGGACTGTTATTCCAAAAAAAATTGGTAATGGAGTTGAGTTTGTTGAGCAACATGTTATTAATCTAAATAACACAATTGAAGATTTTGAAGAAGATCACAAGGATGTCTTAATGAAACTCTTTGTCCAGTCCTTGACAAAAGATGCAACAAATGATATAGAAGTCTCCTGAACTGATCCATAACTAGGTGGTGCAATTTTGTTGACTAGTTTATAGAACAATTCAGAGATCACAACTATACATCTTTTTCATTAGATGAATTGACAAGCATCAAGAAGAACATTAAAGAGTCGATTTCAGAGTTCAATAAGAGATTTAACAAAGTATTAAACAAAATTATGAGAGACATCAGACCAGAAAATCCATTCTTGATAGACTTTTATCTAAGTTCATTTGACATCAAAACCCAATATGAGATAAGATCTCATAGACCAAGTTCTTTGCCACATGCCTTCAAAGTGGCCATGTCAATCAAGAACAACAAAAAAGAAGTTGGCAAAGTAAACAAGAGAGATGATGCAAAGTTATATAATTCTAAAGACCCTAATAAAGATGAATTAAAAGAGATTATGGATATGGTTAAGGACATAAAGATGAAAAAAAAGATAAATGAAAGATCTTCATTTTAGAGGAATGACAAGTTGAGGTTACAAGATATGCCATACAATACAAACTAGATAGAAGGGAAGCCAGAAAGACCAAGTCATGTTAAAGATACTCTAGATCCTTTGAAGAAAGTAAATATGATTGATGACAGGTTGTGGTGTGAAGTTTGTAGGCTACCCCATGCTCTTGTATTGTAGCACAATCCATTTTAATAGAGGAAGAGAATCAAGAAAGAGAAGAGCAACATGTTATCAATGCCCTATCATTTGAACCTTTGTGGGGTAGAGACAAGGATGAATATTCAGAAGAAGATCAAAATTTAGATTATCTTTCAAGGAGGATAAATCAACACCATATTCAACAAGTGTTCTCAGATGAGGAAGAAATGTCCACTCTTCAAAGATTGATGCCCGAGGAAAGAAAGGTTTATACTATTGCAACAATTGAACAAGCCAAACAAACATACTCGCGAAGAAACAAAATATGGGTACATATCAAGCTATTCCTACCAGTATGTTCGCAAAAACCTACAATAAGGAGAAGCATCTAAAAAGAGTTGTAATTAGAATCAAGCTAAACAGGTGGAGACTAATTAGCCCTCTAAATTAACCAAACAACAAGCTAAGAATAATAATGGTAAGAAAGTATCTAACTGTGACACTTTTATTAATCATGCAATATCACAATTAAAAATTGTTGTTACCCTAATGGAGATGATGAAATTTCCTAATTACAGTGAGGAAACTATGAAGATCTTGTCTAGCATAGAAGATGTTACTAATGAAAATGATACAAGAAATAATGAAGATTCTCCAATTATATATTTAGGAACAACATTAAATAAGAATTCAAATCAAGTTGATCCATTTTAAAATAAGTATTTCATTTCATCTTGAGAGATAAGGTTAATTCTATGACTTGGATTTTGTTGTAATGGAGGATGTGGCAGTTTGTCAATGATGCCAAAGTGGCGTAACAAGGATCACCATGTACCAAGAATCATAATATCTATGTATGGCATTGTGATCCTGGGAGGAATGTAAGGAGTATTTTCCTTCACTTTGTGAGAGTTTCATAGAGTTTTGAGCATAGACAAAATCTTAGATTGTAGTAGCATTCAAAGGGATTTTGGTACAATTTGTTCTAGATTCTTCTAGGGTTTAGGTAACTAGAAAACAACTACAATTGGTACTTATTGGGGCATTACCAATGCAAGAGGTGTTTTCTTTGGTATGCAATTGAGTATCGTGATAAGTGATGAGGTTTTTGATGTGATCTCTCCTAGGATGCCTTGATAGGAGATATTCTATGACATTGATTTCAACCCTCTTAGATATTTCAATATTTGTCGATGTTTACCTTATGGGGTTCTTGAGAGGAGAGCACAACTAGATGTAGGAGGTTTTTAATAGATTTTTATCTTGGACACTTTGAAGGATGATATCTTCTTTAGTTTTGTGTCTAGTAAGTGGTTTTGTAGATCTCATAGGTTGACTTGGGACCTAGGGATTGTATTAAGGATTTTTTTTGGTCACTTATTGATTGGAGGTTGTATTGATGTTGCTTTAGGATAGGAAATTTTGGGAAGGGAAAACTACAATGTCTCCATTTCGTAGGCCAGTATCTTTTGCTAAGGTTAACCTATCAGTAGGGGTCTCATAGGTTAATACAAAGCTATTTTGATTTGTATATGTTCCAAAATCCCTAATGCCATCTCCGAAAACAATTATGCTTGGAGCCAAGTGGTGTAGTTCTAGGTGTACATGGAATTGTTGAAGAGTTTGAAGAATGTTCAAATATCCCATTATTCAAAAAATTCAAGTGAACCTTACTAATTGATCCAATTTTAATCTAAAAATAGACCCTTCAATTGATTTTTTCAATAAAACAAATTGTATGAATGCTCTTGGGTAATCTCTTACACTTGTAAGCACTCCATCCTCTAAGAGTTTTATTTCCAAAAGTATACAAATATTTTTGAAACCCTTGCTCTCCACAAGAAGTCAAAATTCCCAATTTCAGTGGTCAAGAATGAGTTATTCAAGCCTCCGAAGTCTTTTATTATTTTCCTAAAAAGCCAAACTGCATGTAGGGTTTGCATAAAGTAAATACAAAATAATTTTATTATTACTTTAGGCTATTTTACCTTTTTGTGGCATGTTCAATATACAATCAAATATACATTTGAGTGTTTATTTTATTTTCTCCATTTTGCTTCATAAAGAGGCCTCCACTTTATTGCAATATTTTGACTAAAATTAGTTGCTTTATAAAAAATAAAAAAATTACTCTATGATTTATTAACACATTGAAGTCAACTATAGAATAAATTTAATTTTTAAATTTATATTCTCAAATCATCACCGCGTTGCACCTGTTCTGCCGATGATGTATAAATATAAAATGCCAACTGACAGTTTTCTCCTAAAACATAGGACCCTTCTAAAATAGGAGATTGTCATTGATCATCCCAAATGGCTCATACAACACAGAAACCCATCTCCCACTCTACTAAAAAATAAGGATTCTCTTGAAAAGTTGAAGATTGTCTTTGAATATCTATAGTGAGTCATCAAGTCCCTTGTAAGGCTCCACAATCTCTACATGGTTAAGTGAACTACCAATCTTCTAAAAAAGAGGATCCACTCTTTAAAAAAATAAAATTGGCTTTGAGCTTCTAAAATGCAACAAAAACCTCCCAAAAGACCACAGACCATTGAATTGGCTCCTTATCCACTATATTGACCTGTAAGACCCTTGTTGATAGGCTAACCTTTACAAAAGATACAAAGTCTGGAGATGGGGTCATTACACACTACATTTGGCTTGTTAACTTGTTTAATATCAAGAACCAAATGGATGAATAAAATATATCCCTTTTAGATTAATTAGCTCACTAGAACATTACCAGTTTTTGTCCCTTTTGTATCATCAATGCTTCTGGGACTTGGAGAGTTCATATGGTAATTTGATTTTGATATTTGTCTCAATTTAGCATTCAATTAAAGATATTTTTTAGACTCGAGTCATATTAGGGGGTCTTGTTGAATACAAAATAGTTTTGATGTCTTCTAGTTAGAGATAAGTTTACTTTGCTTTCCATAATACTCTCTTTGCTTCATTATAATGATGGATCATGTAGTATGATCATTTCCATGGACTATGGAAACTACATGAAATGAATTAGAGTTATATTATTAGCAATAATATTGAAATGTGTTATCAAATGGTTCATAAATAGAAATATTTACAGTCCTATCATTTATAGATGTTTATACGCTTAGGAGTCATTTTATTCTTGGTTTGGCCAATAAAGATCATGAATCATAAGTTAATATCAGGATTCATGTATTGGAACCAAATCATTATAAGATGAAATTGATAATTAGGGAGTTCCCTTCATTCCCATCAAATATTGAAGACAATGCCATGATTTCCTATGTTTATGGTTTTAAAAAAGCTATTGTATGAATTGAAGTAATGAAGTCTAAAGAAATATTTGGGATCATGGTTGGAAAAATCTCACTCAACAATAACTTTCCAAACCCTACAAAGTTTATTTGGGAAAAAATTGGCTAGTGTTCCAAAAAAACTTGAGAACCTAAAAAATAACTCGGATTTAATCAAAAATTCTTTTTTCTTTTTCTTGGAAAGTTCAATGAGAATGTGTATGTGACAAGTTAATTAAAGTGAACATAAAAGAAACAAGAATAGTTTAGACATATATAAATGCATAGTGGGTACAAAATCACATTCTCATGCAGAATGCTAATGGCGGGAAGAGAAATAGTAAATAGTTTCTATCAAACTAGAAGTAAATACTAAATACATCAATACAATCATATCTTCCTCTTCACAACTTTACTAGACAAAAAGAGAGGGGGTCTAGGCCTCAAAGAGGTGCCCGACATTGGGAATGGGTGTGACTAGGAAGTATGTGGCTGTGCATCCTCACTCGACATCCCTAGTGACTCACTCTGTGTCCTGGAAGTGGATGTATCTCCTCTTGTATGTGCCACTAGTAATGCCTCCTCCTATGAGTCTCAATCACCATCATCCCTATCCTCAATGTTATCCATTGTGAAATGAAAATCTATTCCAATCCACACTCCATGACTCGCCTCTCTAAATCAATGATCTCATCCACTACAAAAAATGGACCATGCTCTTGTGTCATCCAATGAGAATAAGGATCTATCTCATCCAGACCAAGTGGACTAGGTACTATTGAACTTTATGCATTTTCTAGGGGAAACTTATGATTATATTGCACATAAACAAAGTCATTGAGCCATTTTTTAGTCAATCAATTTCTTTTGTTTGTGTGGATGGACTCAATTAAGTTCCAGTTGCACTCACAATGAGATGTGCTACAAGGTTGGCAAAATACTCTAAGAGCAAAATTCTTTAAATTAGGGGTATTACCAACCCAAGTTGCCCACCAACCATCTGCAAAACAAAATATAATAAGTTTTAAAGCAATGAAAAAAGATAATCAGAAAACATAACTTATCAATTTGTAAATGTTTTAAAATTTAACTTTAAACTTTTACGATTTGCTTGGGGCTTGAGTGCCTCTTGATCTCTTGCTAGCATAGAAGAGAACAAATTATTCCATATAGAATTGTTGTTTGGTCAGAAAAAGGTCTCTCTTCACTTCATCAAATATCATACTCTCAATGCATCTAGAGAGACCCTCCATGACCTCTCCATTAGGATTTGAATAGGAATAATCAGCCCTAAAACAAATAGAAAATTAAATGAAGTCTTAGTACACAACCTTAAAAAATAAAGTAAAATGAAGTGTTAGTGTAATCCCAAGGAGAATCATAGTACCAGAAATGAGGGTTGAGGAAGTAACTTGCTACATGAATGGGTTGGTGGAGCATATTGTTCCACCTCCTATCAATTATTTCCCAAATGGGGTGAAATTTGAGTCTATCTGCATGGTAGTAATTTCTAATGGCCTCTTTGGCCTTATCCATGGCCTCATAAAGATGTCCGATTGAGAATTATTGCCCATCACATATGTGCATGATTCTAACTAGGGCATAGACATCTACATTTGAAATTTGAAAAATAAAAATTAGTTACTAACATAGTTAGTTACAAACCCAACTTCTTTCCCCCTTCCTTTTTATCTTTGGAGTTAGATCTCCTTTATTTACATTGGGTATTTACCTTCTTTTGGTGAGCCTGACCTTCTTACCATCTTTCTTGGAGTTAAGATATTTCTTTCTTAACATTTCTCTTCTTTTGCATTACCTTCTTGTGGATTTTAGGGTTTGATCCTCTGATCTCCTTTATTTCACTATTTGCATCTAGAAGCATTTAAAACTCTTTTTCATGGATATTGCAACATTGAGTGTGTAAGTTTCATACTTTATTATTCAAATGATTATGGGATCTTGCATTCATTTTAATGAATCAATGATTAGAGATATCTACTCTATATACACTTGTTTTTTTCTCACATTACACAATTATTTTAAAGAATTTTGCAAACATTATTTCATTATCTTTGATATTAAACATCACCCTCGTATCAACTTAGATTTACCATATGGTGATGAGTGGCAGATTGATATTGGCCCTTCTCCTAATATAAGGCTTGACTATGGGGATGCATTAATTGAGGATTTCCGTATATCTTCTTTTGATCCTCCCCCCCCCCCCCCCCCCCCCTTAATAGACCTAACTTCAATGCATGATCATTCCTCTATGGTGTGCTTTATTGATAGTTATGTCCCTTTCATTGATAATGCCACTATTTTGGATTAACCTCTTGATGCTAATATAGACTATTATATTCCTCATGAAATATTTAACATGATTGATACCTTCTCCTTTAAACATAACAAGCTTCATATTTATTCTTCTCATAATACATATCCTTCTCTTAGTGATATCCTAGAGCAAGAGGAAGATATTATAAATACTTTTATCAATATGACCTTGCCTTCATTTGATGCTCCTAGTAGAGATGAATTATTCATAGACATCCATAATCCCTCTTCTAAGGATAATGGATGAAAAGATGATAATGGTAATCTCCTTAATCTCTTCTAGTGATTTATCTATGGAGGAGGAAGATCTAATCAAGTTAATGTTTCTCAACCTGTTCTCACTCTCAAGTGTTACCCTTCATGAATTAAACCCCTCATTACCCTTAAGAGTTGTCCTTCCATAACTCTTAAAGGGGATCATAGTGATTCTAAGGGTTATCATATAATGTCTCAAACGTATTGTACAAGGAATAATCCTCAACCTACTACCTCTCTTGTACCTTCTCAACCTTTTCTTCCCCCTCTACCTTATCTTTCTCATAATCTTGGGGTGGATTATGATTTGGTATCATAGTTATGTAATACCCCTGCCAAGATTTCTCTTTGGGAACTTCTTCAAACATCTCCTACATTTCATGAAGCCTTGAAAAAAGGCTTCATCTACTCTTCCAACTCTGTCTCCAAATCAAGATAACATCAATTCCTTTTTACAATGCATGAGTACTACATCCATCCCACCTCAAATTGTATTTACTCAAGATGACTTACCTTCTAAAGAGATTCAAGATCACTATGACGCTCTTATTGTAGTTGTTCTAGTTCATGGTAACCTTATTTGTCAAACTCTAGTTGATAATGGATATGGGCTTAATATTTGTAGTATGGATATGCTCAAACAAATTCATTTTGATCTTTCACATGTCAAACCAAATAATACCTCTATTCATGGCTTTAACAATATTTCTAAGATAATTCTAGACACCATCACTTTACCTATCAAAGTAGGTGCAGTTGTTCTGAATACTCATATTCATGTTTTGCCTAAACCTCTCAATTACAATCTTCTTTTGGGTAGACCTTGGTTACATTCTATGCATGTTGTTCCTTCAACTCTTCATCAAAAATTCAAGTTTATCCACAATAATATGATGTACACTCTTTATGCCAAAACTAAACCAAATAATTATCTAAATGTTGAGGAACAAACAAATAAAGAATCTAACGATTATCCTCCTTCTACAAGTACCCTTCTAGGTGATGATTGGGGATCCTTATATTTCACACCAAACTTTATTGGAGAATAGAGACTTAAGGACCTTCCATTTATGAGAGATCATGAATCACCTCTCTTCACCAACTTTGTTTCTACTTCCACTCATGATGCATCTAGTGATAAAAATAATATTTCATTAAGTAATGAGGGGCATAGGAACTCTTTTAACAACATTATCAATCATAATTTAAGATGTGCACAACAAAGTATTAAACCTCATTCTTTGTCCACATCCTCTCCTCATATATCTTATCCTACTAATAAAGAATTTGGTTTGCCTAAACTTCTTCATGCTAAGGTGATTACTAGGCCTAAACATAGAAAGAAACATAGTAAAAAAATCATGAATCTTCCATTTTCCATGTATCACCACTATCATGACCACTCTAGTAATGATTGTCAAGCTTTATATTACAAGATCAAAAAAGTCATTAATAATGAGGTTATTCATATATCTCCTTATAATGAGCTCTCTTTCACTTCTGATTTCTTTAAATAACATTTAAGTCCCTATTATGTTTCTCCATGCCATGTATCATTGCTGGTCTTCTTTCAGGGAGCTCATTGTCATGCATGGTTTTCTTTGTGAGTAGCATAATAGGTTTTTTTTCTCTTCTCTTTTTCCTATATTTGGGGGAAAGGGAATCATTTCCTTCTTTTTCACTTTCTCACTAATCCACTATTTCCTTTGGTTGAGTGTTATTTGTTTATCATGTGACACTAAATCTCGTATCATTTGAAAATTAACTTTCATGGTAGATATATCACTTACCTTGGAGTCTCATTTTAGTGTATCTTCTTTTTCAAGAATTTCCTTTTTCACTTTTTTCATGGTGTCTCTGCATTCCACCCTTCCATGACCTCATAGGACTTGTGACCTCTTTGGTTTGGACTGGATGTTGCTTGTGGATACTATCTTGATGCTAAAATTGCTTTATCCTTCTTTATTACTTCCTTAAGATGCCAAAATTAGCAAGTAACCTTTGGGAATCTCAAGAAATATGATAATGAATCCAAGAAGCTATTTTGACAAGTGAATTATTTATGAACACACGAAGCAATAGAGTATCTCAGTTCTACTATAAGGAATAGAACCCAAATCAAGTAATAAAATTATCTAAATATGATTGTAAGAATGTAACTAAATGGTGAGTAGTATGTAGCATATATCATTGAATTGGTAAGATAGAAAATTCAAACTTCTAGTTAGAACTATGCACATATGTTTATGTTAATAGATCTATTGTGTAGGTATGAGTGTTACTAAGATTACAACTCTCTAGTGTATTCTCTTATACCTTAGTATTGGAAATTCATGGAATCAATTATAACCCTACAATATAGAGAAAGTAAGGTCACGATGAGATCAACAATCTAATAAGGAATGAAAGTTCAAGTTTCAAAATCATGTGATAGAGGGATTGCAAGACACGAGGCATGATAAGAAAGTAATGATGGCCTTTTACCTTGGTGAGGATCTAGTAGTAAGAGTAAATCACAATCATTGAAAAATATCTTACTAATGTTTTTATACCTACCTATATGTAGACCTCCAACCTAAGGATGAATTCTTAAGTCATTTATCACTATGGGATGTGAAATAATAATTATTGTTAAGAGTACCAACATTTAGTACATTATTTGATGATATTTAGAATTGGTGTAACCAATGAGGTTTTATAGGGAAAGGATATATATATATATACATCATACCAAAAGAGGTGGATTTGATAGGACAATTTCAACTTGTATATAAGGGCACATTTGACCTAATAGAGAAAACGATAAGATTGTGGGTAAATACCCCAATATGTAATTATAGTGAATTGAGGATAGGGGACTTGGTGTTGTAACCAAAAATTATATTGCAGTTGTTCTGTCAAAAGTTCCCTACATAATAGTTATATACATACATAATCTCAATCAAAAGAAGACCTCATGTAATAGTAAGAGTGTTGAAGGAAGACTAATTTTATGTTCATTCTCACATTTGCACACTATCATAAGATTGCTATTCCAGACACATCTCTTAGTGCAAAAGATCCTAACCTTTGGGTAGTACAAATCAAGATATTTATGTTGTTAGTTTGTGGGATCGATTACGATTGTATCCATATGGTATGTAAATCAAGATAGTTATGTTGTTAGTTTGTGGGATTGATTAGGATTGTATCCATATGATATGTAGACAACCATATATTTTTCAAAGCAAAGACCCTTACAATGTAGTTGGGAGACCTAAGATTCCTCCTTTCCCTCAATGACCCTGGTATGACTGCATTGTGTTAGTAATGTGAATTTTTGTAAGAAATTTGGTTTATTTCCTTGTTTATCTGATTTCAGATTTTTTTATTTTAATTCTAATTCCTTCTTGCCAATAGTGTACAAATATGATGTTGGGCTACTTAGCCAAATTTCTTGTTGATGGTCCTATCTTGCCTCTAGGACATGCTTTATTTTCTTGATTGAAATTTTACTACTATGGTCACTCTTAATTTCTTTTGTTTTGTACTTTTATTGAATATTTTATCTTTGATTTTAAGTTTAAACTATGGGGCACCTTCTTCTGAGTTGTGTTGGCAAAGTGAATCATGACAAGCCTACCAAAGGGATCCCTAACAATCAGATGGAGGAAGAACATTAGGGTATGGGGTTCTTAATGAAGGTATTTGTGCCACACCCTCTCCTAGGACTTTTAGAGTAGGACTAGTGAATATCTTTTGACTATTATGAGTAAGGAATTACACCCCAGTACAAGACTAGTTAAGGTTATGAGATAACCTAATGTACTTGTAGTTGTGAAAGGTGCATGTGTAGGGATGGACTTGTTAGTGTTCTAACCCAAAATTAGTATGCAATAAAGTAAACAATCTTTGATAAGATTGAAGTTGTATTATAAGAATTCCATATTCTAGGGGGGGTCATACATCTATTATCCTAGTATGTGAGCATATGGAAACTCGGAACACTTTGTGGTATTGTTATGAGAGATTTTATTAGAATATTCCTATCAATTGGCAAGTTATATATGTGATCTGTATGTATAACCCCAAAGAGCATACCATGTCATGAGTTATGGGTTGAACTTCATCCTTTATAAAGATTAATAGGTACATTTGTTACCATCTATGAGTGTATATGTGAATTCTGTATTAATATTTTTAGTATAAGGATAAATTTTTGGATAATTCGAGACAAGGTCTAGCATGTGAAGCATGTCCTAATTCTATGTGACTTCTAGGAGGAAGTCAAAGGAAAGAGGGAGAATTGCACACACATTAAATATGAATTTCTCTATTAATTCTCTCATAGAAGAATAGAATGGATAGAAGAGTGGGATGTGATGATGCAATGGACAATTATTATGATATTATGGTCTAATGCATACTCTCATTAGGATTGAAAAGGAACTTGAAGATAAAACTTTCACCATACTATGTAGTGTCCATAAGATAACCTAATATTGAAGTTGGGGTAAACTATTATGCAAGTAGAAGTTGGGGTAAACTATTATGCAAGTAACTATAGGATAATGTTATATTATAAAATATTAAAATAATCGCATTCCTGAGTTGACCCACTATGTGGAAACATAAATTAGCACTTTTAGGGTCGAGGAACCTTTGTATACTCTGTATCAATATATGTTTATCCAATGATTGATGGAACTAGAGTATTAGGTTGGGGCTAAGATCGCTATGCATGTGTTAATATTTATATGTTCTAGTTATTATTGTGATGATTGTAGATTGAACTAATAGTAGATAGTGATTAGTATGGGAATTATGTTTTGAGATGAGATCGATATTGCTAAGGTGTTGTAGGAAGCTTTAGTCGACTAAACATAATATGATAGTTATATGCTTTAAATATGGATGAGCTACGTCTTCTAACTAATAAATGAAACAATGAATTATTGTGCCTTAATAATAAAAGAATATTCTATTACAAGACTATAGTTCTAGGTTGAGATGAGTTCACTAATTGTGTAGGAATGTGATTTAATCATAACATTGTATGTGTTCTCTAGGATACATCTGCATACCTAGGTGTCAGAAAATTAATGAACTAAGATGATTATGATGATGTAAACAAATTACATTTTTATGATTTAGGCATTTTAATCAAAATTGATAATAGTTGAATCGTTCATGTTTTGATGCCCTATGATTTGAGATTTGATACATTATTTGATTGTTTAAATATTGATTTATATTATTGATGCTATGTAGTGTTTTACCTTATGGAGATGTTATTTATGATACCTTGATGATTATTTTATATGCATTCAAATAGTTCATTTTGATAATATTAAATTGATCAGAATTAGGTTCAAATTGTTTTGATGAATTTTTTTAAAAATGTTAAGACTAAAATTGATGGATTATATCATGATGTTTGAATTACATAAGTATTTTATACGAATACTGCTTAGAAAAGATAAGTTCATTGAAATGAGATTATGGATGTTAAATGGTTAATTGAATTAGGAAATTTTAATTCAATACATATAAATATGATTTTTCATTGAACTACTGATATTTGAATTGAGTGTGTAGGAAAATTAACCATGGTGCTAATCAAAGAACCAAGAACCAAGAACCAAACCTATGTGCAAACCGTGAAGCCAAGGTTGAACCTATTAAAGAGATTCAAACCTCGTTGTTATGTAATTTAATTTGTAATTGTAATTTGAATGTATGTATTAGGTTAATGCATTATGTATCTAGTGACATGTCACTTGTATTATGTAATGTGGTTTTATGGTGTCACTTGACACTTGACCTATATATGTGTAAATGACATGTCAATTAGGGTTTGGCAATGGGATCCTTAGTCTAAAACTTAGGAGTCTTAGCTAATTGCATTTTTTTAGAGGTATCATGTGAAGTTCCACCAAATAGGAATTTGAATTTAAAAAAAATTAGGTCACTTTTAAAGGCCAAAAAGTGGTCCAAAGAGCTTAATTTAGTACAATTTAGGTACCTATGTGCTAGGGTATCAATTAGGGAACTAATTATCACCACTAGAAGGCCTAGGAAACTTTTGGGATCCTCCAAAAAACTTATTTTCCAAAAGTTACAAAAATGGAGAAGTCTTATGTTTTCTCTTACCCACACACTTGCCCAAACTTGCATTAATGGTCAGAGACAAGTATGATGACCAAGGAGTTAGGGTCAAATCAAGAAGTTATTTCTAGTAGGTGGATGGGATTTGGAGGGCTTTTTAGAGGGCCTTGGATAACTTAGTGGGTGTTAACCCACTTTATTGTTTTAGAGACACTAGGGTTTGAAGATTGGAGCAAAAATGATAGGGCTCTTCTCAACTTTCCATTCCATCACATTTTGAGTAAGGTTGGTGATTTTTTGCCAAGGACATTCTTCCTTTCTTGTAATAGAGTAGTATGTTGAAGATCTTGCTCATGCATTTCTTTCATTTTATGTATTTTTGTTTGTGTTTGTAAGGGTTGAGAAATGGTGTTTTCAATATTTTTTCATGCATTTTCTTTGAGGGATTGTTCATGGGTGTGAAGGCATTACTCACCCTTGGAAAGGGAAGAAGTGACCTTGTGGGGGGAAGGCATTAGTTGTGACCTCATGAAAGTGTAGAGTCTCTTCTCATGGAGAAGAGGGAAAAAAATGCAAGGTTTATGGGCCCTTTCTTGCTAGTTATTTTGATGTCATTTGGGGGAGATAAGAGGAGAGTGTATATGGAAAAAGTGTGTTTACTATGATCCTTGTAAAGGCATGATATTGTATGTATTGGTATTGGCATTGGCATCTCCTTTATGGTTGTTCCACCTTCATCCTTTGTCATGGGATCTTAGGTGAAACCCATTGTGAGTCCTTGGATTGGGTATTTCTTGTGATGTTCTTGCATTTGTGGTTTGATTGTGGTTGTGACCCATTTGGTATTGACTCTCCTAGCTTGGTGGGTGATCTTTTTGAGGCCTAGGTTGGGAGTTGATTTCTCCATGGTTTTTTTCATTCTTATTTATGGTAATAAGGATTCAAATGTTGGAGAAATTTTAGGAATTTGATCTCTTTTTGGTGTCATTGTGAGAAAGGAGAGTTAATGTTTCATTATGGCACATTTGATTGGATACTTTTACACATGTGTCCTTGTTGGTTAATAGTTTATCTTCCTGGGTTTGTATTATACCATGACTCTATATTGTGCCAAATGTGGGAGAAGAACAAGCTGAAATCAATAGATTGGATCAGTGTATGTGTTATATCACTACCCTTTAAATTGAAAGGTACAACTCCCTTGTGTGAAAATATTTATAATAAACATTATCTTTAGTAGATCAAAGGATTTGGGGGGCGGAGGGGGGATGCTCTTAACTAAAGAGCAGTAAAGGAAATTACTAAGTTATCCAAAGCTTCAAATGATTTAAGCAAAATGATGGTGATGACAACCCACAACATTCATAGTTATAAATGCATGTAAACCGGTTTTTAAACCTTTCATCTCTAACTTCTAATATGCAATCTAGTTTGATTTCTATATGCAAAGCTATACTAACAAATGCAAACAACATGGGAGATAGAAATATAATCAACAAGACAAAAAATAGATTCCTCAAGTTATCAAGCTTATAGAAACACTCAAATCACCTTTCACTTAACACTTTGCATTAAATATATCCTAACTCCACACACAGAAGGATGATGCAAAAGAATCTAACTTATGTAGAATAGGGGAATTGAAATAACAATGTAAATGATAGCAATACTTTGTAATAGCAAATGTAAGGAAAATAAAAGTACATAGTTTATTATCAACCAAAAAATTCATAAACACTCAAATTCCATTCCCATGCACTCCACAACTAAACTAACATGAACATGAAAATATTAGTGGAAATGCAGAGTCTCACTCAATAGGCATAGCTACTGGGTTTTGTCCACACCAGAATTTGTCAATATTGGATTCATCTTTGAAAATTACATTTATAGGCTCGCTTAGAGCTTTGGCTAGTTACATTTCATCATTACATATCAGAGCATTTGCAGAGGCATAGCCCAAAATTGGGATTGATTGATGGTCATCCATTACAAAATTCATATATGCAAGGAGAATTTCCATACATGGCTATCATAAATAGAGAGAAGCAAAGGGAGAGAGACATTTTTCAGAAGAATGTAATGCTTATGCTTTATGTTAGGTCTTCCTTTTTCTAGGTAACCGTCATGGCCTTATGTGCTCTTAATACATTGAATACCATTCTAATCTCTTTGACACCTGGGATGTAGACATTGTCCACTCTAAACAATTAGTAGTCATGGTCTTCTATTAATTCTTCCACCATGGTGATCTTTGACTAAAGTTTGTCAGATGCCCTCTTCAACATTCCATCAACAACAATGAGCTTTAGGATCTTACAATCTTGAAAATTTATAGGGCAAATGGATTCCTCTATGAATTCTAGGAATTTTTCTTTCATTCGGCCAATGTCTACCAACTATTTATTTGTAGTTATGTATGACTCAGTGTGTAAATCCTTGAGGTATACATAGACCTTTTTGATCACCTTCTTCACTTCTTCATATACATTCTTTGGCTCTTGCTTAGCCTTAACCATACTCTCCTTCTTGAACTCCATTTATTTCTTCTAATAAATTAATGATTCTTTACCAATTATGAGGATGTCAAGACTAATGACATCATCAGTCTTCATGTTTATCACCTCTTGGAGCAACGTCAATTATTTTGTCAACTTCTTTGACTTTATTTTCATCAAGACATGGTGAGTAGATATGACCTCTCTCAACTTATCCACATCCAAAACCAAATTAACTAGGTTCTCAATTAAAGGAGGACCTTGGGCCTTCATCTTTTCTATCCCAATGTGGCCTATCTAACCAAATTCATCTCTAATTGTAGCTTCACTAGTATATTCTTGTTCTCCTCAATGATTGGATCAAATGTAGATGTAGTGGCATCATCTTCTAGTGTAATGGCAAGGGGTTTGATCATTGCTATGATATAGTCTATTAATTCTTTATTTGAGGCTTTCAGAGTTGCCTTGGTTGTCATTAACTCCTCTACTCTATCCTCAATTTTGACATTAGACTACTTCCACACATTAATCATGGTATTGTACATTAGAGGTCCCATATCATGGGTATTAACTTGGAAATCTCCTAGAGCTAGCTCCTCAATTCTTCCTTCCTTCTGCAACTAAGCTATTTCCATTACCATATGTCCAATATTGGCATAAGTGGCTAGAGACACCAACGCCTTTTGTTTCTTAGCCTTCTAGGATGGGGCTTGAGATTGCATAGCTTGGGCTATCCAATTCTTAGAGGATGCACTTTCTTTCATCCTCATTTTCTTCCACTCAGTAGTATGTTCCAATAGAGAGTCGATTGTGATGACATTATTGTTGACTACAAAGTTGAAGGATCAAACAACTTTCTAGCCACCGAGGGAGTCTCCTTCTTCTTGCCAGAGAAAGGAAATATTATGATTTTAGTCACATAAAGTGGGGGTAGATTACCTTGATAAGTAGCTCCTTCTTGTTGTTATTGCTGAGGAGTTTTTGGGTGGATATTTTGCAACCAATAGTTTTGGGTAAAAATATAGTAGCAAAATAGGATGACCAGCCACAGTGTGTGAGACAAAGTCTCTCCTACCTTAAAGGGAAGGCTCCCCCTTCTCATCGTTCCTTGGATCAACTCAAAGTAAGTAAGAAGTTGATAGATTTTTATAAAATGGGTGTTACCAATATCCTTTCTTCTTAACTTTCAAGAAAGAATCCACTTACTCTTGGAGCGAATAATGGGTAGGGTGAATCTCTAACTACACTTCTATCAAGAGTTGGAAACAATGATACTGATAAACCTTCACTAACTCAAAGGATAGCTGAAAATGTACCAATCTGGCTCTAAGTCTGGTCATACTTCTATATGGAAAAACTTTACAATTAGGGCACAAAGACTCTTAAAAGTAAGAATACTTAGCTATTTTGTGAATTAAGAAGAAAATATAAGCTATAAAAAAGCTTCTAGCTATATGCTTTCACAATTTCTCTTGGTCAAAGCTCTGGCTTTAATTGCTTCTTAAATCTTTTCTATTCAATTCACGAGATACAATTACCAATAACACAAGATAACATGAATCAAAGACAACTTGGGTGAATTATAGACAAAGCTTACAATTCACACAAATAACAATCTCACTTAATCAAAGTTAAGTCTTAAATGCTCCTTTGTATTCACTTTCTCTCAAAATAGTGCTTACACAAACAAAGTTCTACTAACACAATTTCTCCAAAGCTCTCTTGCATAAAAGATAATGATAATTTTACAATGAGGGGGAACTCCTTTATATAGGCAAAGAAGTTGAGAAAAAGATGGAGGAAAAAGTGGGAGCAACTCAACCAACTTTGACCTAGTCTAACTATAGAAAATAAAGGGTTACATGCAACTGCACATGCAACTCGCATTATATCCTTTTACATACATGTAACTCACGAGTTAGTGCAAGAAGTTGGGTCTCACTTTTGGCCAAAAAGTGGAAGTGTTTTTCCTATTTTTGAAATATTTTATCAATTGATGCCAAAATTTGAGCCATTTAGAGATTAAATATAAAAAAATTTCAAAAATAAAAATTGTAGTGCCTGAAATCTTCTTTTTGAATATGTAATTTATTTCTATACGCATATGATAGATTATTTTTTTCGTATGGATCTTTAAAAACCACTTTTTCAAAATGCATGTTTCAAGACCATAACATGCTCGTGTACAGACACCATAATTTGACACAAATGAATGAATTTTTGTAAATCCTTTTAAATGGAGTTACCTAACACACCAAAGATTGATGAGAATATATTTCTTGAATTTTTTAATGAATATATTTTTTTAAATTAATTTTTAATTGTCTATAAAAGAAAATTTTAAAACCTCTCGTGTACGGACACCATAATTTGATCAAAATTTCACTTTTTTCAATTTTTTTTTTTTAAACTTCAAAAGAATTGAATGTAGATTGATGACATATAAATTAATTTAAGATAAAATATAAAATAAAAAAGTTATTAAAGTTTTAGTGAACATTGCTATTTTACATTTAGGTACCACCTTTGATTAAAAATAATAAAAAAATAGTGAATAAAATCATAACTCTATAAAATATATATTTCTAAAATCAAGACAGTGAGAGCTCTAATCGGTTTTTGTTTTGTAAAAAAATTTGATCGAGAAGACCCTTTAAAAATTATGGCAAGGCATGAATTTGTCAGTTCAATGCCTTAGCCAAATCTTGAGAGGCCAAGGCATAGGCTTGGTCTCACCAAGCCTGTCCCAAACCAAAATCTGAGGCAGAAATAAAAAATCCCGCCTCATGTTGTAACAAACAGGCACCCATTATTTGAATTTTCAAAAATGGGTACCCGTTTTGAAAAGCTAAAAGTGGCATGTAAAATCCGTCAAAAACTTAACAAATTGAATGTTTAAGAAACGGGTACCCATTTTTTACTTTTAAAAAATGGGTACCCGATTTTTAAAAAATGAGTACCCGTTTTTTATTTTTTTAAAACAGGTGCCCGTTTCTTAAAAATTTAAATTTTAAATTTTTTTAGAAATGGGTACCCACTTTTTGAAAATAAAAAATGGGTACCCAATTTTTAAAAATAACGGGTGCCCATTTTTTAAATTTAGGGGCGGGCACCCGAGCCAAAAATGGGTGCCCATTTTTTAAAATCAGGTACCCGTTTTTAAGAGGTCTCATTTCGCGAATTTGACTTCCGCGGAATTGCGACCCAACTTTGTGCATTCACCCTCACATTACGTGTAATTATGCTTTTTTTAATGTAATGTGTTCTTTACAACTACTATCATGAAATAAAGTTAAAATAACAATCTTAGAGATTGTTTCTGAGTGCCTTGAATTTGACATGATGTCACGCACTGTGGGAAGATCAGCAATTTCCACGGTCTTCAATATGGCTTCAACATTGCATTTGCATTTTCTGATTGCACGATTTTGGAATTTTTTGTTGTAGCATCTAACAAGTATTTTGTCAAGGATTTATACAAAACAAACTTGTTCATCATATGTGAACCAAAATCTTTAGAATCTACATCAACATTGATCCTATTGGTATATTCTAAATTTACTATCTTTGTTGCACTAAGATTACCAAATTCCTCAGTAACATGACATCCCATCTATTCCAAATCACAAGTAACACTTTTTTCAACAACTTGACAATCTCCAAAAGCCACTTGCAACTTTCTGATCAGTTTCCTTAATGTCTCCTCCTAGTAACCAACGAGTCCTTAAAATCTGTAGAACATTTCACACGATGGAAGAATATCATATGAAACCAAGGCATCCAAATCGAATCTCACCATTTCATCCCAATCATCAAGAATTTTCTTTAATTTATCAACTTCTTGAGTTAAATAAGAAATTAAGTTTTGCTCGATTTCATTCATCTCTTTAACATGCCTAAGAACTACAAATGCCTCTATGATGGCTCAAACTCCTTCAATAATGATTTCCTATATCCAAGACTTAGCAACTTCAATCATCTTTCTTTCTTTAGATGTTTGAGACATAACAACAACACTTTGAGAAGATTGTTTCTAGATAACCTCATTCAACAAAGAGATCTCCTATTTTAGCCAATTCTTCTTTTCCCAGAGCTTTTGATTTCTTTTTGATACATTGGCCAATGCATCTTTAGCATCTTGAAAACAACCCAAATGTGATTGTTTTCCAACTTCAACCTTAGTAATCTTGTAGTCAAAATGAGGAAGTTCCTCAACAAGTTTATCTACCAAGGGCTCAACAACCTTAACAAATTTGGTTTTATTAGAATTGACCAAAATTTTAGAAATAATCTTATCTTTCAAAGATTTTGATTTAGTCTTCTTAACAGAAATATTTTTTGGAGGAACAATCACTTTCCTTCTCTCTTTTTTTATTTTACTCAACCATACAGATAGGTTGAAACTTTCATCTGTAGAAACAAGCATAGTGGAGACCATTGGCATTGATCCAGATTGTATATCCATAGTGACTGAGCAAGATTTAGACCATACTACTGAAGGTATAAGAATATGTTGAGAAGACTTCATCATGAAATGTTCAAATCCTGTCAAAGATGTATCAAGTTGGGAAACTTGACCACTGGTAAAAGTTAAAAAATCTTCAAACACATTTGCTAAGTGATCATATTGTTCATGTGCAGGGACGCAAGGAGTAGTAGAAGAAATAGGAAGAGCCATGATATTAACCTCCAAGACTAGAATAGGAGTGAAAATAGTGGAAAAAGAATCCACATCATCATCAACCTCATGTAAACAAGGTTCTTCATGTACAAAAGATGTACAGACTTTGAAGGAGATATGATCATGATTTCCCCTTCTTCATCTAAATCTCCTTTATTAGATTATGTTTCTAATTATTGTTCTAATTCTACTACTGATTCTTGAATTGGCTCAAGAACTTGAGATGATTTCATTCCTTTTCTGCCCTTCAATTTGAATTTGAGGGAACCCTTGGCATCAAAAGATGAGGCACCATCTTTCCCTATAATCTCCAATTGTGATTTCCTACCAGGAGGACCAAAACTTCCACAATCCAAGTCCATCTTAGGATTTACTATTTTAAGGCCTTTTCTTTTCAACCATTTATTGGTGTTTACTAGGATGGATTGAAATTTGTCCATGATAAATGTACCTTCCTTTTGTTTCCATTGAATAGGAAAAGGGCATTTTTTTATCAAAACTGGCCTAATGAAACTTCGGATCAAGGATGTCGCCATCATCTTCAACTTGGAAATCTGAAGGGATTTCCAACATGTTAAGATCAATTATTTGTTGCAAGGTTAATCTGTAGTAATCCATCTTCATGATGTCAAGTTCTATCCTCATGTCTATCCAAATGTCTTTGATGCGATGAAAATGAGTGTAGGCTCTTTTCATCTGAGAATTCATTTCTCAGTAGTCAAAATCAAATCTAGCCTTGAATTTCTTCAAGGTGATCAATTGGAACTTTTCTTCCATATTCTTTTCTTTAGGAACAAAAATGATTGATTAATTTCCAATAGCCAAAGGCCTAGTTGAGGTAATGTCAAAATCAGGCCTATGTGAAGCATGTTGTCTAGCTAACTCCATCAAGATGATTCAATCTATAGCATACCTAAGTACGGTATACGGCTCTCCTTTGAAATATCCAACTCTCAAGTATGTGAAAGGTGGAAACTGAAGAAAAATACAATCGTATTGGTTCACCTTCTCCCATGCTGCATCAAAAACTCTTTTGATAGACAACTACTTATCAAACAAGCACCAAAAATGTCCAAAGAAGGCATCTTGGACTCTTTTGTAATGGAATTTACTATTTTCCAAAGTGATTTGGTCATAGTAATCCCAAATAGGAAGTTCAAGACAATCTCCTTTGGTAGAAAGCCCAGATAAAGATTCCATGGCAGCAACGATGTAAACTAGATAAGAATTCATATAGAAAGGCTCTAATGTTCCCACACTACATATCTGCTGGCAGAGTGCAGTACTGATAAATTCTCCCCAAAAGATGTGTTCTTTATTCTCCATAATCTTAAACATGAACTTATACATCCATGGCTCAAAATCAGTAGAATCTTTAAGGCCAAAAAACCTGCTAAGAAGGATGATGAGATCCTTGTACTTTTGTTTGAAATTTGACCAATGAACAGTCTTTGACCATCTGAAAAAATTGTTTCTTTTATTGCCTAACCAGTAAAGGTTGACATAATTCTGATAATTACTATTTTGCTCATTCCAACAAGCCAATGATGATTCTTTAGTCAAATTAGCACATTCTAATTTATGCAAAACCTTGAAGATTTATTCTATAACCTCAAGATATAAGCTAATGATAACCTTGTCATCAGCATCTTTGATAGTTTTTGTCTTGGGAGTAAACTCCCATGCAAATCCATAAATGAAGTCAGGTTCTATAGCCGCCATAGGAAATGTAGATGCCAAATGAATGTTGCTTCTCCTAATGCGCTTCATTTCATGACTAGCTGGGGCTTCAACTCTTTGTAGAAAATCAGCCATGTCTACATGACCAATCTTCGTGTCCAACATGTTATCCAAAACAAATATGATTGAAGGAGTTGCATGAGTCAATTCTTTATCATATTGATATTTCATTTTACCTTTGGACTTTGATGGCAAGGACATATCTTGTGCTTGTGTTGAAACACAAAAGTCTCAATAAATAAATACATCATCAAAAGGAACCTCCATACAAGATAATTCCAGATCAATAGTGAAGATTCAAAAATGAATTGGAGACTTCACAGATTCGTCAAAGTAACTTCAAAGAGAAAGCATATGCATATCCAATGGAATGAAATGATATGAAAGTGTGAAAGTTGAAGATGAAATGAAATGGAATGGAATGAGAATGTGTGAAGGTGAAATGCATGTGAATACATGCAAAAATGAAAATTGTTGATTTCAAAAATGACTTAGTGTTTTCAAGGCATTATTGCATTAAAAATGAATACATGTAAAGGAAACATGTAACGAGAGCTAGAGGGTGGAATGAGATGCAAACATGGATGAAGAATATACTTCACATATATGTGCAAATGGAGGATGAGATGGAAAACATGGAAAGATGCAGAAACATGTATTTGCTCACAAAAGTGCAAATGCATATGAAGGGATGAAAATTGAAAATGAAAGTGAGATAATGAGTTTTATAGTCACTTTTGGTGAAAATGAGAAGTCAAAGTACATGGGAACTAAAAATGACATCTTTTTGACTTTTCAAAATGTGACTTTTAGTCAAAATCAGACCTTTTTAATACAATTACACATAACACATTTCGTGTAATCGTGTCATGTGAATGGAAGCAAAAAGTGAGATGGGTGAAAATGGAGATGGAAAATGGGATTACATGCATGTGAAGATGATGAATGGAATGCAAAATATGTAATTGCATTTCGTTGAGTGAGAGATTAAGTGTTGTGACATGAAATAAAATCTGGAATATGACAATTCTTTCGCATGTAATGAAGCAAAAACAAGTTCTTGGGAAAGAACTTGCAATTTCTCCAAGTGGAGAAAATTGACAAGCACAAAACACAAAAAACAAAAGAAACAATGTACCTTAAGAAAATAAATCAAACATGCCAAGATGCAATGCACTTCAAAGCTCAAATTCGAAATTGGGACTTGAGAAAGAACCAAAAACATGAAAATGAATAAAAACTTCATATTTAAAGGAAAAATTCACTTTCCATGGCAAATATTTTCACAAATGGCAACCATCTAGTAATTTCATGCATAAAATCAGCAAGATAAGCATGAATTAACTTGCAAAGAAGAAGTCTACTTATATGAAGATTAAGTGCCAAAAATGAAGGAAAAAGATGCTCCAATGTTGAAAATTTCTCCAAAAATGATAAGACTTTTTCCAACCTTGCAAATTTGAATGGGAGAGGGTAGAAAAGAAGGAGAAGTTGTTGGAAGATGCCAAAATGTGCCCTAGAAACTCTCCATATTCCAATGTTTTTGAAGATTTATGCTCATGGGATGTTTTTGGTAAAAATGTGTTTCACCAAGAATCTCAAGTAGATCAATTTGGTGTTTAAAAACCAAAATGTTAGCTAATATGCAATGTAATCATCCAACAAGAGCAAATTGATTCATCCTCATGCAAAAATGTTGATAAAAAATGAAGATATTTGGAGTTTTCTTTAAAAATGTGCCCTAGGATTGAGCTCCCAAAATCAATTTTCAGCATGTTAAATTCATCTTTGATGTAAGGAAACTCATTACCAAGAAAAACATCTTGAATGGAGAAGATTTCATGCAATTCCACCAAGAAAAGCTCAAGTTTTGGGCAAAATCAGATTCTTGGGAAGCAAGTGCATATTTTGTTTCAAAATCAGACTTTTTAATAGATACAACACATTTTAAAATATGCTTTCCTCCAAAATCTGACCTTTTGGAGTCATATACACATTGTGAAATATGTCTTCAAGTGAAATCACACTTTTTAGAGTGCATAGCATGTTTTAAAATATGCTTATGGGTAAAATTGGACCTTTTGAGGTCATTTGCATATTTTAAAGTGTATCTCACCTTTTAGATGCATAAGCATAAAAACTCCACTTTTCATGGCATAGCATCAAAAAGGTCCACTTATGGTGAACTTTTGATGTAATGACATGAAAAATGTCCACCAAAGTAGACTTTATATGCAATGGCATGTAAAAAGTCCACTTTTGATGGATTTTACATGTAATTGCATATAAAATGTACGCTTGTGAAGCCTTAAAGTCATTTAATTCACTTAAATTTATAAAAATGTTACAAAATAGGTCAAAAATAATATTTATTTATCATATTATGAAATATAATACATACACATCATTTTAAAGTAACATTTAAATAAATATTTGATTTTTAAAACCAAAAATTTAAAATAAAACTATATAGTTATATAGTTACTTTAAGTGAAAAATTTAAAAGTAACTCAACCTAAAATTATAGCTTAAACTACACTATAGTCACTTTAAGTTATAAATTTAAAGTAAAAGTAATTTAAAAACATAACAAAATGTGAGTATAATGTTATATTTCAATAGTGCTTACACAAACAAAGTTTTGTTGGCATAATTTCTCCAAAGCTCTCTTGCATAAAAGATAATGATAATTTTACAATGAGGGGGCACTCCTTTATATAGGCAAAGAAGTTGAGAAAAAGGTGGAGGAAAAAGTGGGAGCAACTCAACCAACTTTGACCTAGTCTGACTATAGAAAATAAAAGGTTACATGCAACTTGCATTACAACCTTTTACATACATGTAACTCACATTACATATAATTATGTTTGTTTTATGTAATGTGTTTTTTACAACTACTAACATGAAATAAAGATAAAACAACAATCTTAGAGATTGTTTCTTAGTGCCTTGAATTTGACAATGATGTGGGAAGATCAACAATTTCTATGGTCTTCGATATGGCTTCAAATCTCACTGCATTTGCATATCCTAATTGCATGATTTTAGAATTTTTTTTTTGTAGTATCTAACAAGTTTTTTGTCAAGGATTTATACAAAATAAACTTGTTCATCGTATGTGAACCAAAATCTCTAGAATCTACATCAGCATTGATCTTGTTGGTATATTCCAAATTTACTATCTCTGTTGTTCTAAGATTACTAGATTCATTAGTAACATGACATCCCATCTATTTCAAATCACAAGTAACACTTGTTTCAATAGCTTGACAATCTCCAAAAGCCACCTACAACTTTATGATCAGCTTCATTAATGTCTCCTCATTGTAACCAATGAGTCCTTGAAATTTGAAGAACATTTTACATGATAGAAGAATATCACATGAAACCAACGCATCCAAATTAAATCTCACCATTTCATCCTGATCATCAAGAATTTCCTTCAAGTTATCAACTTCTTGTGTTAAAGAAGAAATTAAGTTTTTCTCCATTTCATTCATCTCTTTAACACGCCTAAGAACTTCAAATGCCTCTATGATGGCTCAAACTCCTTTAGAAATGATTTCCTGTATCCAAGACTTAGCAACTTCAATCAACCTTCTTTCTTTAGATGTTTGAGACATAACAAAAACACTATGAGAAGATTGTTTTTGGATAACCTCATTCAAATGAGAGATCTCTTGTTTCAGTTGATTCTTCTTTTCCTAAAGCTCATGATTGTTTGATACATTGGCCAATGCATCTTTAGCATCTTGCAAACAACTCAAACGTGATTGTTTTCCAACTTCAACCTTAGTAATATTGTAGTCAGAATGAGTAAGTTCCTCAACAGGTCTATCTACCAAGGGCTAAGCAACCTCAACAAATTTGATTTTATCAAAATTGACCAAAATTTTGGAAACAATCTTATCTTTCAAAGATTTGGATTTAGTCTTCTTAATAGGAAGATTGTCAGGAGTAACAACCACTTTCCTTCTCTTTGTTGTTATTTTATTCACCCACATAGGTAGGCTAAAAATTTCATTTATAGAAACAAGCACAGTGGAGACCATTGGCATTGATCCAGATTGTATATCTATAGTGGTTGAGCAAGATTCGGTCTATACTACTGAAGGCATAGGAACATGTTGAGAAGACTCCATCATGAAAAATTCAACTCTTGTCAAAGATGTATCAATTTGGGAAACTTGAGCACTAGAAAGAGTCAGAAAATCTTCAAACACATTTGCTAAGTGATCATATTGTTCATGTGTAGGGACGTAAGGAGTAGTAGAAGAAATAGGAAGAGCCATGATATTAACTTCTAAGACTGGAATGGAAGGAGTGAAAATAATGGAAAAAGAATCCTCATCATCATCAACCTCATGCAAAAAAGGTTCTTCATGCATAGAAGATGTACAGGCTTGTACAGGCTTTGAAGGAGATATGATCATGATTTCTCCTTCATCATCCAAATCTCCTTTATCAAATTTTATTTCCAATTATTCTTCTAATTCTAGTACTGATTCTTGAATTGGCTCAGGAACTTGAGATGATTTTGTTCCTTTTCTGGCCTTCAATTTGAATTTGAGGGAACCCTTGGCATCAGAAGATGAGGCACCATCTTTCCCTGTAATCTCCAATTGTGATTTCCTGCCAAGAGAACCAAAACTTCCACAATCCAAGTCCATCTTAGGATTTACTATTTTAAGGCCTTTAATTTTCAACCATTTATTGGTGTTTTCTAGGATGGATTGAAATCTGTCCATGATAGATGCACCTTCCTTTTGTTGCCATTGAATAGGCAAAGGACACTTCTTATCAAAATTGGCCTAATGAAACTTCAGATCAAGGATGTTGCCATCATCTTCAACTTGGAAATTTGAAGGGATTTCCAACATGTTAAGATCAATTATTTGTTGCAACATTAATCTGTAGTAATCCATCTTCATGATGTCAAGTTCTATCCTCATGTCTATCCAGATGTGTTCAATGCAATGAACATGAGTGTAGGCTCTTTTCATTTGAGAATTCATTTCTTGGTAGTCAAAATCAAATCTGGCCTTGAATTTCTTCAAGGTGATCAATTGCAACTCTGCTTTCATATTCTTTTCTTTAGGCACAGAAATGATTGAATAATTGTCAATAGCCAAAGGCTTAGCTGAGGTAATGCCAAAATCAGGTCTATGTGAAGCATGTTGATCACTCTACATGTCCATGAGATATCTAACTAACTCCATTAGGATGATTCAATCTGTAGCATACCTAGGTAAGGTATACAACTCTCTTTTGAAATATCCAACTGCCAAGTATGTGAAAGTGGGAAACTAAAAAAAAATGCATTTGTATTGGTTCACCTTCTCCCATGCTGCATCAAAAACTCTTTTGATAGACAACTACTTATCAAACAAGCACCAAAAATGTCCAAAGAAGGCATCTTGGACTCTTCTGTAATGGAATTTACTATTTGCCAAAGTGATTTGGTTATAGTAATCCCAAATAGGAACTTAAAGATGATCTCCTTTGGTAGAAAGCATGGAGAAAGATCCCATGGCAGCAACGATGTAAACTAGATAAGAATTTATATAGAAAGAAACTGATGTTCCTACATTACATAGCTGCTGGCAGAGTACAGTACTGATAAGTTCTCCCCAAAAGATGTGTTCTTTATTCTCCATAATATGAAACATGAACTTATACATCCATGGCTCAAAATTAGTAGAATCTTTAAGGCCACAAATCCTACTAAGAAGGATGATGAGATCCTTGTACTCTTGTTTGAAATTTGACTGATGAATAGTCGTTGGCCATCTCAAAAAATTGTTTCTTTTATTGTCTAACCAGTAAAGGTTGACATACTTATGATAATTAGTCTTTTTCTCATTCCAACAAGCCAATGATGATTCTTTAGTCAAATAAGCACATTCTAATTTATGCAAAACTGTGAAGATTTGTTCTATAACACATTATCCAAAATAGATATGACTGAAGGAGTTGCATGAGCCAATTCTTTATTATATTGATATTTCAATTTTCCTTTGGAGTTGGATGGCGAGGACATATGTTGTGTTTGTGCTGCAACACAAAAATCTCAAAACATAAATACATCATCAGAAGGAACCTCCATACAAGTGAATTTTGGATCAGCAGTGAAGATTCAAAAATGGATTGGAGACTTCACAAATCCGTCAAAGTAACTTCAAAGAGAAAGCATATGCATATGCAATGGAATGGAGAGTGGAATGAAATGATATGAAAGTGTGAAAGTAGAAGATGAAATGGAATGGAATGGAATGAGAATGAGAATGTGTGAAGGTGAAATGCATGGAAATGCATGCAAAAATGAAAATTGTTGATTTATAGGATTTTCAAGGCATTATTGCATGAAAAATGAATACATGTAAAGGCAACATGTAATGGGAGGTGGAAGGTGAAATGAGATGCAAATGCAGATGAAGAATATACTTCACATATATGTGTGTGAATGGAGGATGAGATGGAAAACATGGAAAGATGCAAAAAATGTATTTGCTCACGAAAGCGCAAATGCATGTGAAGGGATGAAAATAGAAAATGAAAGTGAGATAATGAGTTTTCTAGTCACTTTTGGTGAAAAGGAGAAGTTAAAAGTACATGGGAAGTGAAAATGACATCTTTTTGACTTTTTAAAATGTGACTTTTAGTCAATATCTAACCTTTTGAATGCAATTACACATAAGACATTTCGTGTAATGATGTTGTGCGAATGGAAGTGAAAAGTGAGATGGGTGAAAATGGAGATAGAAAATGGGATTGCATGCATGTGCAGATGGTGAATAAAATGAAAAACATGCAATCACATTTCGTTGAGTGAGAGATGAAGTGTTGTAACATAAAACAGAATGTGGAATATGACGATGCTTTCACATGTAATGAAGCAAAAACAAGTTCTTGGGAAAGAACTTGCAATTTCTCCAAGTGGAGAAAATCAACAAGCAAGCACAAAACACAAAAAACAAAAGAAACAACATACCATTAGAAAAGAACTCAAACATGCCAAGATGCAATGCACTTCAAAGCTCAAATTTGAAATTGAGACTTGGGAAAGAACCAAAAATATGAAAATGAATAGAAACTTCATATTTAAAGGAAAAATGCACTTTCCATGGCAAAGATTTTCACAAATGGCAACCATCTAGTAATTTCATGCATAAAATCAACAAGATAAGCATGAATTAAATTGCAAAGAACAAGAAGTCAACTTACATGAAGATTAAGTGCCAAAAATGAAGGAAAAAGATGCTCCAATGTTGAGAATTTCTCCAAAAATGATAAGCCTTTTTCCAACCTTGCAAATTCAAATGGGAGAGGGCAGAAAATGAGGAGAATTTGTTGGAAGATGCCAAAACGTGCCCTAGAAACTCTCCATACTCCAATATTTTTGAAGATTTATGCTCATGGGATGTTTTTGGTAAAAATGTGTTTCACCAAGAATCTCAAGTAAATCGATTTGGTGTTTAAACACCAAAATGTTAACTAATATGCAATGTAATCATCCAATAAGAGAAAATCGATTCATCCTCATGCAAAAATATTGATAAAAAAGTAAGATATTTGGTGTTTTCTTCAAAAATGTGCCCTAGGATTGAGCTCCCAAAATCGATTTTCAGCATGTTAGATTCATCTCTAATGCAAGGAAACTCATCACCGAGCAAAAACATCTTGAATGGAGAAGATTTCATGCAATTCCACCAAGAAAATCTCAAGTTATGGGCAAAATTGGATTCTTGGGAAGCAAGTGCATATTTTGTTTCAAAATCAAACCTTTTGATAGACACTACACATTTTAAAATATGCTTTCCTCCAAAATCGGACCTTTTGGAGTCATATACACATTTTAAAATATGCCTTCAAGTTAAATTGCACTTTTTAGAGTGCATAGCATGTTTTAAAATATGCTTATAGGTAAAATCAGACCTTTCAAGGTCATTTGTATATTTTAAAGTGCATCTCACCTTTTAGATGCATAAGAATAAAAACTCCACTTTTCATGTCATAACATCAAAAAGGTCCACTTATGGTGCACTTTTGATGTAATGACATGAAAAATATCCACCAAAGTAGACTTTATATGCAATGGCATGTAAAAAGCCCACTTTTGATAGATTTTACATGTAATTGCATATAAAATGTCCCCTTATGAAGCCTTTAAGTCATTTAATTCACTTAAATTTATTAAAATGTTACAAAATGGGTCAAAAACAATATTTATTTATCATATTATGAAATATAAGACATAAACATCATTTTAAAGTAACATTTAAATAAGTATTTGATTTTTAAAACCAAAATTCTAAAATGAAACTATTGTTGGATAATGTTTTCCTTGATGTCACAAAAATGTCATATCAGTCATTAGTCTCAAATTCACCAAGCTTAGACAGTCTGCAATGCAATCTACAGTGCCAACCGAGCTCACTCGGTCATCGAAGGAAATGAGGAAGACAGTGTTAACCGAGCTAACTCGGTCAACAAAGGAAAGGTGAAAGACAGTGATCACCGAGCTCACTCGGTCAACAAAGGAAATGTGGAAGTTAGTGTTAATCGAGCTTCACTCGGTCTCCAAAGGGAAGTTTCCACCGAGCTCACTCGGTCATCAAAGGAATCATGGAGAAGTCAGTGTTAACCGAGCTTCACTCGGTCTCCAAAGAATAGTTTTCACTGAGCTCACTTAGTTTTCTCAGGAAACTCAGTACTTACCGAGTTCTCCCGGTGATTGAAGGATTGTCACGAAGTTCGCTATATTAATCGAGCTTAGTCGGTCAACACAGGAATTATTTTCTGACAAAGTTTATCATGCAGGGTCGGCCAGTATAAGGATTTGAAAATTAATTACTTCTAGCCGACTAAGATAATCTGAAAGGTATATATGGTCATTCAAGTTATGAATTAAAGCGTATGATTATGAAAAAGAAGTTATGAATGTGAATTATAGTATGAAATGAAAAGGCAAATGTTGAGCAAAGTCTGATGAAGGATCAGATGTGTTGAAGGAGCTATAAAGTTGTATTTGATTAGTAAGGATCCAGTCAAGCATAACAGAGATCTATAATCAACAAAGATTAGTTGTACATTATATCAGATCACTTCATTGTTGCTTTCTAACCATTGTAACAATGAATTCAAAATCTCTTAACAGAGTTGGTTTAGCAACCATTCAATAAATCCTCTAACAAGGTGACAGTTCAGTTGAATTGTTCTAAAAACCTCTAGCAAGGCCACTCCTAACAGGGTGATTAAATCCTTTAACAGGGTCACACCTAACAGTGTGTTTTTGTAACCTTTAACAGGGTTGGCTCCTAATAGGGCTCACTTCAAAAGAGTGAAAAACAGTATCTAGTCACATTGGTGGTTTTTCCCATATTGGGTTTCCACGTTAAATCTGGTGTCTCTTGTGTTCTTAATTGCTAAATTTCTTTGTGCATGATAACATATCAGTTCTTAATATTTGTCATTTGCTGCATTATCAAGTTTCAACATTTCATATTAATCAGATCATGGAGATATTCAGACATCTTAGGGACTGTGAAAGTTTTTGGAGTAACTGATTCACCCCCTCCCCCTCTCAGTTACTCTATTCTCATTTCCAACAACTATATAGTTATATAGTTATTTTAAGTGAAAAATTAGAAAGTAACTCAACTTAAAATTATAACATAAAGTGCACTATAGTCAATTTAAGTTATAAATTTAAAGTAAAAGTAACTTAAAAACATAACAAAAAGTGAGTATAATGTTATATTTTTCAAAAAGTGAATGTCAAATCGAAAATATAACATCATTTTTTAATTTGTGTTGTTGCACCTAAAATGTCCACTTTTGAGGCACTAAAATGGGCATAACTCTTGACTGACAACTCCGATTGACCTCTAGGTTAGATCGAATCAAAGGGAAAAACAAAAGGCATGACATGAGCAAAACCAAAGGACTAAAAACAAGAAAATGTAAACTCAAAAGCAAAGAATGGACTATGAAGGCTTCAAAAATCAAGCAAAGGCTCAATAGAAAGCAAAATTGAAAAGACTTAATGAAGGCCTTCAGTAAAACAATTTGATATTTGAATTGAAATGGATCAATCAATTCATATTAAACAAGTAAATATTAATTCAAGCTTAGAGAAATGTGAAACTAGCTTGGAAAAGTTTCGTGTTGTTACCAACATTTTGTGGTGACAAAATGCAGGACAATAGGAGTCTCTTGCACTTGTCTATCTCTACCATCTCCATCACTTGGTTGATTGTTATCGCCATCTAAAATGATTACCAGAATGGTTGAGGAGTCTTTTCCAACCGATTGATCTTTCTTCCCTACCTCTATATCTCCAAATTTATGAGTATCAATAAAAGAGCCCCCTCCACAAATGGGAGGGACTTGAATGTTCTTGTTTGGAGGTTAATCTCTTCCTCCTCCACCAACAGACTGTGATGGACCCGTAGAAGCTGAAGTAGTGGCTATCAGACTAGAAGTGGTTGTTGATGCTATTTGAGTTCCACTGAACACACATGTAGATGAACCTATAGCAGCCATCCTCTTTGTTCTATCTCTTGTCCATTCTACCCACTTAAAGGTTCGCTTAATGATCTCATCCATCATAATTTCCATTTTATCTACCATGGGACCTTTGAGTAGAGTTGATACTATGGGAGTGTCCATGATTTATTTCTCATAGGTAGAGGACCTCATGTATTAGCCATTGCCCTCTATATTACTAACATCAATGCTCACATTATACAAATTAACTTCTCCTACAGTGAGCCTTGATGAAAACTTCTCTCTAGTTTGAATCTTAGTATAGCAATTGACCCAGAAGTCCTCAATATCAGGCACATGCTTGTAGTTGGAGCCCAGTTCGAGATGATCCTTCACATAATCCATTAGATCATACTATGGCCTAATAACTTCATAGTCTTTTAATTTGATCTTGCCTTCAAAGGCCTTAATTAAATTCCTTCTGTCTAACCTAGATGCACAAGATTATGATCGAACAACAATTGGGAAAGGAATTCTCACTTTCTTAACAAGTGAACACAAGGTATTAACTTCTAGAATGTATCTACGTAATTCAATTAACATTACCTTTTCTTCAGGGTGCCTGAGCAACCTCTTTAGAAAGGCATCAAATGCGCCAATTTAGATTTAGAAGAAAGATGGAAATTGGATGAAGCAACATCCAAACTAGGTCACCACTGAAATTGCATCTGGTGAAAACCTTCTTTTAGGACACCCTTGTAATTCATTACACAATCTCACTGCAAAGGCATCATTCACCTTTGCATAATCCTCATAGCTCTTCTTCATCTGTAAGAAAGGGTAGAAGTCATATACACCTTTATAGTTTCATCAAAACCTTTGATACATGAAAAACCATGCCATAGATGATGTGTTTCCAACACATATGTAAGGTAAGAAGACATATAGAATTGCTTGAATGCCTTGGCCTAGGTCATCATACTGGTAATCTTGTCACACAAGATCTGGGACCAATCAATATGTTGTCCATTAGCTCATAAAACCTACACAAAAAAGAAGTGGTGTTCTATGAAATTCAAGAGCTCGTCATATCCTTTTAACCTTAGAAGAAGGGCTAGAATATCCACAATTTCTCGCTTAAGACTGGTTTCGAACAATGTCTTTCAAAGTTTACTCTTTGGTGGCTAGATCCAAGTCGTCCAAATGTCTCCTCGACTCAAAGTCTTTTCCTCATTAAACATTGATGCTGATGAGCCAGTCAATATCACACTGTTCATCTCTTTCTATAATCCCAAAAACACTCTGCATCAGGCCTGTGTTGAATGTAAGGAGAACAAAATTGTTCGACATCTTGATTTTCTTAGGGCTTGCATCATACCAAGCAACACATTCTCAAACTAACTTTGATGCTTGAACTACCATGGGGAATCCAATGACCTCCACTAATCCACTTTCCTTGAGCTTCTAAGTAATAGGATGGATGGGGTGAGCATGTAACCTCCTATGTAAATCTCTGAGGTTATAAAATTTGAAGGACCTGTCTATATAACTCTTAAGATCACTCACTATTCTAGGTAAGTGATCAGTTCCACCAATCCTTTCGGCCATTCTCTATATAACATCGCATAGAGAAAGAAAACTCATGCTAATCATGAAATCATGCTAGTTGCAATATGGAGAAGTGAACTTACCAACAATTCAAAATTATTGAATTCAAATTTGAACATTGGGCATTGAATTTCCCATGTCGCATTAGTGAATAACGACCGCTTAACTTGGATTTGTCCTTTGATGGTGCAACGTTTCAATTTTTATTTAATTCAATTGGTTAATGGATCCATTTCATATCAAATCCATCATTAACGGGAAGTCATATAATAGGTTTGAACCTTTAAGCTCTAGGGTACCAAAAAATGGATTTTATGATTCTTTTCTTAACATTGACTTTCAGAAGAGTAGCTCGAGAGGTGAGAATCTACTTTAGATAGAAAACCACCTTATTTGTTGATTCTCGGGGATAAGCTTTTTTATACTTCTTTCCACAACCTTTATGCTTAAGCTTCTTACATGGTCTCGGGCGCTTTTAGGAAGCACATAAATAGCATCTTTGCCTGAATATTCTACTCTATAACCCAAGGGTTCCTTAAAAATGTCTTTGTACTTATTCATTTCACTTTGAGCTAGCACATAATGAGGATCTCCAGGTTAATACTCCATATAATAGAGCCTCTTTATACTTCAATTTTACTTTATCAGAGAAGAGAAGTTTCCTATGAAGTGCTCCTCTGACAGAGGAGTAGCTGAAATGGTGCAACTCCGACACAACATGAATTTACATGAAAATTTCTCAACCGATTGCTTCTTTGGCTCTTAATTCATCTCACTATATTTAGGAAATGGATGCTTGATATTCATACTCCATATAGTTGAGCAAATGTGTTCTTCTAGAAAACTAGGTTCACGAGTGCTCTAATGCACTACAAATGGTCATTTTTTGCATGACTCTTCTTGTCATCAAGGTAATAGAAAAATTGATCCTCCTTTCTTAGGATGCCTCCAAACATCCTTACAATACATAGCTCTATACACAGGTTTCATGGAATGGGCAAGCTTACTTTGTTTTTCTTTTGTTAAACGAATTCACAACTCCGTCTTTAGTTCATTCACCTCCATTAAGCCCAGGTCCACCTTTGTAGACATGCAGTGCTTCTTTATTTTCTCACAGCTTTCATGTGGTCCCGTCCATACTCTAACCTGGCTAATTGATCACCGTCGATGACTTGCTTTCTGACAGGATTAGAGGGTTGCAAGATGTGGCTCCTCTTTTCTCTTCATTTTTGCAGCTTTGAGCATTTAATCTTTGCTGAGCATGATGATACAGAGTTCCCCTTGGAAAAATCTTCTCTTCTCATCACCAGAATTGTGCTCATTTGCCTCTGTCAAAAAACCAGTTTGCGGACCCCTTCTCATAGAGGGGAGTAGTCACAGAGGTGCTACTCCAACTCCACACAAAACGGAGTCATTTCATTATTTATATGACCATCTCGGCACTCATTTGCGTTCCATAAATTGCTCTGAATATCTCCATTAAATCAGTGAAATAAATTCAAGTGGAGGTTAATAGAAGTTTGCCAATAGTCAAAATAAGGTCATGAAAATCAGTTCCTCTAGTTGTAATTGTGGAGTTTCAAAGATAATGAAGTGGAAAACTTTAAGAAAAAAATAGACAAAATTGCTCCCCAAAACATTACTGAAAGACCACATTTTTCTCTAAAATGTTAGGAAAATACAATTAATTCATAAAATAAGTATTCTTCAAAAGAATATTTAAAGAAAATGATCCCTCACAAACTCTATTCTAAAATATATATAATTGTTTTTATTAAACAAATGGGTAATGGTGTTGAGAGGAGATATGACCCCCCGTGGGACCCACATTCTCCCACAACAACATCACTCCATTTTCCTTTCTAAAACTCAAGTTGCATCACTCAAGTTTTTTTAAAAATTTAATGAAAATTTAGGTTGAGGGACCCTTTTGAAGGGTGGGGTCCCTAACCTCCCTCTATTGCTTTGGTGAGTGTTTCATTAGGTAGGGGGAAGAATAGGTAAGTAGGATGGGGATGGGACAAAGTAGCTTTTAAATTGTTTTTTTAGTTGGGTTATTTTTAATGATTTTAATTAGTTGGTAATTAGTGTAAGTTAGTTAGTATAGTAATTATTTAGTTAGTAATTAAATTATTTTATATTAGTAAGTAGGTTTATTTAGTAAGTAGGTGTAGTTTACTTATAATACGGATTTATTAATTGTTAGTAAATGTTTTTAGTTGTAAGTAAGATTATTGTTAATAGATTAACTTGGTTAGTAAATTGCATTAGTTAGTTTGTAATTAGTTATAGTTGATTTTTAAAAAATTGTATTTGCTAGTGAATTTATTTAAATTGTTTGTAGTTAAAGTTTAATATATATAGTTTAATTGTGTCTTAGTTTATTTATTTATTTATTTATTTATTATCAGTAAGAGGTCAAAGTCATATGTATTATATTAAAATAGAGAAATTTGCATCATTCTCCATTCAAACCGGTACTAGTAGGAAAGAAAGGAGAAGAAAACCTCAGATTGTAGTCCTATACAAAATTACATTATTAAAAGGGACATACCCTAGTGATTTACTGTTTATATTCTAACCACTTACAAACTTTGGTTTGTAAGAGATTCTAATCTTCTCCTTTTTGTTTAAGGTTTTGGAGGAAGTTATTTCTGATCATACGTGCTCATTGAGATTCGTCTATAATTTGTGTTTGAATTAGGATATAATGGAATAAAAGGGCTTTAGAACTTTGTCTTTTTTATTGTGTTGGAGTCACTTCCTTGGCAATCTACATAACTAAATGAAACTACAAACTTGTTCATTTGGTTAGTACCAATTAAATATATTGATAGTTAAAGAATAGCTATAATTTCTAACAACCCTATATTAAAAGTCTTTTTTAAATACTAGTTCTTCATAATTTCTTTTAATTTAATCTATTTTAATGCTCTAGAGATGACTACTAATTAAAATAATTAAATGATGATTTTATAGTTATGAGACTATCTTAAGAAGATAATGAATATTCAAATAAAAGGATCCTAAAAAAATTTACACTTATGAGATTTTAGTATTTAAACTAAAAAGCATAACTTCAAGTTCATTCTTAGATTAAATACGTGACATATACAGTTAAGGATTAAATTCAATTAGTCATCCCCACCCCTCATATGAATAATTACCTTCTTTCCATTTGGAGTTTTATCCACAACAGGGGGTATAAACATCATTGGATTAATGTAGGTGGATTCTTGGGGATGACCAGTTCCTTAGATAGTCCTTATTTCAATGTAGAGAATATTCCTAATTACAATTTTGTGGAACATTGCTGACTAAAGGTCTGACAATAGATTTTACCAACTATTCTGATTGTATCATAATTGCATTCATTTCCTTTAATTTGTAAATTTTATTCAGACTCCAATAACAATCTTTAAGGTGATTTTGGATAAGATATTTTAAATTTAGAACATTCAAAACTAACATCAGTTGTGGACTTAAAGTTTATTCTTAGATTGAATATGTGACATATACAGTTAAGGATTAAATTCAGTTAGTTGTCCCTCCCTCATATGAATAATTACCTTCTTTCCATTTGGAGTTTTATCCACAAAAGGGGGTATAAACATCATTGGATTATCGTAGGTGGATTCTCGAGGATGACCATTTCCTTAGATAGTCCTTGGTTCAATGCAAAAAGTATTCCTAATTATAGGTTTGTGGAACGTTGCTAACTGAAGGTCTAATAATAGATTTTACCAACTATTCTAATTATATCATAATTCCATTCATTTTCTTTAATTTGTAAAAAAAATTCAGACTACAACATCAATCTTTAAGGTGGTTTTGGATAGGATATTTTATATTTAGAACATTCAAAACTAACATCAGTTGTGGTCTTAATCTAAAATTTGAAGTAGATTTTATCTACCTCCCAAGACCTACAGTTAATATGAAGATATAAAATATTTTTGTAGAAATAAGGTCCAAGCCACCAAATAAATCAACAACTATGTTTCAAATTTCATTTGATTAATACCTTATTTACATTATACAATAATTAGATAGATGGCTATAAAGACAAAAATCGTCCCTAGTCGAGAGACTTAGATAATAACATGAGGAACTACTGAGAAGTGATACAAACATTAGAAAGAAAAGGTTGAAGACCAAAACTAGAAGAGGAAACAACCAAAACATAGGTCTATAGATAGCATGAAAAACCTATAGCCTGGAGGCTTACATATTCATCATATATCAGTCATGGTTCATGGAAGGCAAGAGACCACTTCGAATAGAAGACCCCAATAGAAACAGGCCTCATAGTCATATTAAGGGCCCCAACAAAAAAAAAATGAAGGATGACCTCGTGCTATTACATATCCTCCTCTTTCTTCCAAAATACCATTATTAAATCATCCACTTCCTCAAAGTCCACTACGCCTAGGGCTGATACATAAGCCATTTTCTCTTTGCTAGATTTAAAGAAATTTGGTAGGATAAACTCAAGTTTATTTAGGTTATCAAATTCTACCCCTAGTTCAATGTAATAGTCAAATATACAAAGATAATGAAGAATCCATGCATTATCTTGGTCCATAACTATACCCCTCCAACGAAGCAAGAATTTTATGCTAGCCTCCATCTTAAGCCATTCGTGGTTGAATTGATTAATATCTCTGATGTATAAAATAGGGCACCTTAGAACATTTGCTTGTCTTAAACTACCAAGTGGGTTTGACATATAAACTTCTACAAAAGGGATTTCTAAATTCCTATAAATACTCAAGACTGTTAGCTCAAGACCCTCTAATCAGATGGGATCAAAGATATTATAACAAAGATAGATGATCTCCCACTAACCAATACGAGCCCTAAAAAGATAGGCTATGAACAAACCTATTACAAAACTGTTGGTGCACTAAGTATACTCATAACTTAAGGATTTTTCCCCTAAGGCACTACTCACTTCTACCTTAGACATATCATCAACTGGGTTTAATAGCTTGTTCGATCTTTTTGGTTTAAATTTACCTGTAAAAGCCATTGTTCTAGCTTCAAAAGCATGATACAGAGATATGGATGAATCCATATTAAGCCATGACTCATATAACATAGGAAATAATAAAAGAATGGCTGTGACAAGTGTGCAAAAATGGTGATCTTATATATATTATATTTATTAACTCAACCTTCGAGAGCGGCCTAGAAGATTATAGATAGTAGGTCGATAATTTAACCAAAGATTGAGTAAGCATGCCTAAATCATTATAGAAACACCTAAAGTGGCACTCATTTAGGTTAGTGGGCTATATATGTTGATAATATAATCTTTGAATTACTCTATTTTCACTATAAAATAATATCATCTCATTTTGTAACGAGTAGGTGAATAAAGTGTTGAGTATTAACAAGGAGGAAGTTATCAATAAATGTAGGATCATCTAATTAATGATAAACTAAATAATCCAAGATAAGTTGAGTTATTATAATAATATAATATGTTGTAAAGGATAATGAGGATCTCATATCAAAGAATTATTTCTAGAGCATGGATAGTAATGTCCTCTCCATTCACTCCCCTATTTGATAGATGGTTTTCTTTTTTATTTCCTTCTCAATACATATTAAGGAGTCTTGTTTCCTTGTACTTATCTATGAGATTAAGAATGGTTCCAAGTTTTGAGTTAATAGTTAAATTTAGAGTCTTCCTTTTCCTTATAGTGTTAAGAATGATTTTGGAACCCCCTTTGATGATTAGTCTCTTTATGCATAATTCTAAACTCAGATTGAACCCTTCCCGTAACACTTCTAATTCAGCTATGTTGTTCATTGTGGTACCTACTAGCTTCACTCTCTTAATGATCCAATCTCCAAATTCAAAATAGATGATACATCCTATTCTTTCTTTCCCTGGGTTTCCTCTTGAAGCTCCATCAAAGTTTAATTTTTTCCACCTAGTTGATGGTGGTTCCCATCTACAGTCTTTTCATGGTTGGAGGTTTTTCTTGTGATAGATTAAAGGGGGATTGATTATATTGGTCCAGTTCTTCTTCATTTATGCATCCCAATGTGAAAATGACCCTTCTTTAATTACATTTCTTCTTGAGTAGCTATTCATCTCTTGTATTATACAAGCTTCTACTTTATTGAGGAGGGAGGACATATTAAGTTCTGAGTTATTAATATTTGTCTATTTCTTTCATTCCAGATTTCCCATAGGAGGATGGAAGGAGATATTTTCTAAATTATAATGTATGTTTTGCATTTTCTACCCTTTGGCCAGCCAATCAAATGATCCTCAAGATACCTGGGGAGGGGAGAGGTTCAATTTCCAATTTAACATTTGGAAATCTAATACTAGCATTCTTTTGTGAAAGAACACTAAAATAATATATGTTCTATTATTTCCAAATTTTCTTTACAAAGTGAGCATCTTGATGGTCCCTCAAATCTCATCTTCCTAAATCTATCAATTGTTCCCTTTATATTATAATGTGTTCCCTATCCTTTTTTCACCAATATTCAAACCCTTGTGTCTCTAAAACAAGAGAGTGGGTGAACACCCACTAAGTTATTTGAGGACCTCTAAAAAGGCCTCCAAATCCCACCCACCTAATAGAAATAATTTATTGAGTTGATCCAAAGTTTTTGGCCATCATACTTGTCTTCTGCCATTAATGCAAGTTTGGGCAAGTGTTTGGGAAAGGGCAAGGACATAAGACTTCTCCATTTTTTATTTTTTTTGAAAATGGGTTGTTTGGAGGGTCCCTAAAGTTGCCTAGGCCTTCTAATGGTGATAATTAGGTTCCTAACTTGTACCTCTACAACATGGACACTTAAAATCCACAAAATTAAGCTCCTAGGACCACTTTTTGGCCTCTAATAGTGACCTAAATTTCACATGATACCTCTAAAAAAATGTGATTAGATTAGGCTCCTAAGTTTTAGGATAAGGATCTCATTGCCAAACCCTAACTAACATTTCATTTACACATATACAGTACAAGTGTCAAGTGACACCATAAAATCACATTGCATAATACAAGTGACATGCCACTAAATACATAATGAATTAACCTAATACATAAATTCAAGTTATAATTATGAATTAAATTACATAACAACAAGGTTTGAATATCTTCAATAGATTCAACTTTGGCTTCAAGGTTTGAACATAGGTTTGGTTCTTGGTTTAGGGTTTGCACATAGGTTTGTAAGGCTTAGGAAATGGTGTTTTCAATATTATTTTTCTTTCATTTTCTTTGAGGGATTTTTCATGGGTGTGAAGGCATTACTCACCCTTAGGAAGGGACGAGGTGACCTTGTGGGGTGAAGGGGTTAGTTGTGGCCTTCATGAAAGTGGAGAGTCTCTTCTCATAGAGAAGAGGGAAAAAATGCAATGTTTATTGGCCCTTGCTTATCAATGATTTTGATGTCATTTTGGGGGAGATAAGGAGAGAGTGTATATGGAATAAGTGTGTTTAATATGACCGTTGTGAAGGCATGATATCATATGTATTGGTATTGGCATCACCTTCATGGTTGTTCCACCTTCACCCTTTGTCATGGGTTATTTCATGAAACCCATTGTGGATCCTTGGATTGGGTGTTTCTTGTGATGTTATTGCATTTTTGGTTTGATTATGGTTGTAATCCATTTAGTATTGATTCTCCTAACTTAGTGGGTAGTCTCTTTGAGGCCAAGGTTGGGAGGTGACCCCTCCATGGTTTTGTTCTTTGTTATTTGTGGTAATATGGATTCAAATCTCATAGAAATATTGGGAATTTGACTATTGGGAACACAAAATGTGTTAGACCATTTGACCCTACCTCTTTTTATTTTCATGGTATTGACTATTGGACACAGAAATCTACTAGACTATTCAATCCTATCCCCTTTTGTGTGATTCATAATAAGGAACAAAAACCTTCTTGGGAAGGTTGATCGCACCCCCTTCTCTCTATTTATTTCCTATTAGTGACATCTCTCTTATTTTGATTTTGGCATTTTATAAAGACTCAAGTTTCTTAGGTGTAAATACAGATTCAGAGTATGGCTTAGAGTACTTTAGCCTTTCTAGCTTGGTATGATTTCTTGGTTATCTTTAAAACAATGCATTATTCCTAAGTTGATGATTTATTTGTCTCCTAAATTGTGATAAGATCATATTTTTCTTTTGATCTACTTCACCATGATTTTGAGGCACTTGTTTGTCTCTACCATTTCCATCACCTGGTTGATTGTTATCTCCATCTAGAATGATTACCAGAATGGTTGAGGAGTCTTTTCCAACCGATTGATCTTTCTCTTTCTCCTTTTCTTTATCCTTCTCTGCCTCTATATCTCCAAATTTATGATTATCAATAAAAGAGCCCCCTCCACAAATAGGAGGGACTTGAATATTCTTATTTGGAGGTTCATCTCTTCCTCCTCCACCAATAGGTTGTGATGGACCTGTAAAAGCTGAAGTAGTGGCTACTGGACTAGAAGTGGTTGTTGATGTTATTTGAGCTCCACCAGACACACATGTAGATGAACCTATAGTAGCCATCCTCTTTCTTCTATCTCTAGTCCATTCTACCCACTTAATAGTCTGCTTAATGATGTCATCCATTAGAATTTCCATTTTATCTACCATGGGACCTTTGGGTAGAGTTGATACTATGGGAGTGTCCATGATTTATTTCTCATAGGTCGAGGACCTCATGTATTAATCATTGACCTCTATATAAATAACATTAATGCTCACATTATACAAATTAACTTCTCCTACAATGAGCCTTGATGAGAACTTCTATCTAGTTTGAATCTCGGTATAGCAATCGACTCAGAAGTCCTCAATATTAGGCACATGCTTGTAGTTGGAGCCGAGTTGTAGATGATCCTTCACATAATCCACTAGATCATATTATGGACTAATAACTTCATAGTCTTTCAATTTGATCTTGCCTTCAAAGGCCTTAATTAAATTCCTTCTGTCTGACCTGGATGCACAAGATTATGATCTAACAACAATTGGGAAAGGAATTCTGACTTTTTTAACAAGTGAACACAAGTTATTAACTTCCAGAATGCATCTACATAATTCAATTAACACTACCCTTTTTTTAGGGTTCCTAAGAAACCTCTTTGGAAATCCATCAAATGCACCAAATTTAGATTTAGGAGAAAGAGGGAAATTGGATGAAAAAAATCCAAACTAGGTCACCACTGAAATTTCTTCTAGTGAAAACCTTCTTTTAGGACACCCTTGTAATTCATTACACAATCTCATATTAAAGGCATCATTCACCTTTATATAATCCTAATAGCTCTTCTCCATCTGTAAGCAAGGGTAGAAGTCATACACCTTTATAGTTTCACCAAAATCTTTGATACACAGAAAACCATGCCACAGATGACGTGTTTCCAACACATATGTAAGGTAAGAAGACATATAGAATTGCTTGAATGCCTTGGCCTGGTTCATCCAACTGGTAAGCTTGCCACACAGGATCTAGGACCAATCAGTATGTTGTCCATTAGCTCATACAACTTGCACAAAAAAGAAGTGGTGTTCTATGAAATTCAAGACCTCTTCATATCCTTTTAACCTTAGAAGAAGGGCTATCTAATATCCACAATTTCTTGCTTCAAACTGGTTCCAAACAATGTCTTTGAAAGTTTACTCTTTTTACTCTTTGGTGGCTAGATCCAAGTTGTCCAAATGTCTCCTCAACTCAAAGTCTTTTTCTCATTCAATTAGTTATTGGCTCCATTTCATATCAAATCCATCATTAATGGGAAGTCATATAGTAGGTTTGAACCTTTAAGCTCTTGTGTACCAAAAAATGGATTTTTTGATTCTTCTCTCAACATTGACTTTTAGAAGAGTAGCTCGAGAGGTGAGAATCTACTTTAGATAGAAAAGCACTTTATTTGTTGATTCTCAGGGATAATCTTTTTTTAACTTCTTCCCAAAACCTTTATGCTTTAGCTTCTTACATGATCTCAGGAGCTTTTAGGAAGCACATCAATAGCATATTTTCCTGAATATTCTACTTTATAACCCAAGGGTTCCTTAAAAATATCTTTGTACTTATTTATTCACTTTGAGCTAGCACATAATGAGGATCTCTAGGTGAATACTCCATATAATAGAGCCTTTTTATACTTCAATTTTACTTTGTCAGAGAAGTTTCCTATGAAGTGCTCCTCTAACAGGGGAGTAGTTGAAATGGTGTAACTCTGAGACAAAATGAATTTGCATGGAAATTTCTCAACTCATTGCTTCTTTGGCTTTGAATTCATCTTAATATATTTAGGAAATGGATACTTGATATTCATACTCCATATAGTTGAGCAAATTCGTTCTTCCAGAAAACTAGGTTCACAGGTGCTCTGATGCACTACAAATGGTCATTTTTCACATGACTCTTCTTGTCATTAGGGTAATAGGAAAATTGATCCCCCTTGCTTAGGATGCCTCCAAACATCCTTATGATACATAGCTCTATACATAGGGTTCATGGAATGGGAAAGATTACTTTGTTTTACTTTTGTTAAATGAATTCACAACTCCATCTTTAGTTCATTCACCTCCAGTAAGCCCAGGTCCACCTTTGTAGACATGTAGTGCTTCTTTATTTTCTCATAGCTTTCATGTGGTCCCATCCATACTCTAACCTGGCTAATTGTTCATTGTTGATTACTTGCTTTCTAACAAGATTAGAGGGTCGCAAGATGTGGCTCCTCTTTTCTCTTAATTTCTATGGATTTGAGCTTTTAATCTCCATTGAGCATGATGATATAGAGTTCCCCTTAGAAAAATATTCTCTTCTCATCACCAGAATTGTGCTCATTTTCCTCTGTCAAAAAACTAGTTTGCAGACTCCTTCTCATAGAGGGGAGTATTCACAAAGGTGCTACTCTGACTCCACACAAAACTAAGTCATTTAATTATTTATGTGACCATCTAATCACTAATTTTCCTTCCATACATTGCTCTGAATATCTCCATTTTGAATTCCTTCAATACTATAAATATGGAAGTTGTCTAACTTGTTTGTGATGCAGTGCAATCACAATAATGAGAATAAAATAATAAACGACACAATTTACAAAGGAACCATATGGAAGACTCCACCTAGCACTTCCCACTCTTGTTTAATTCATCTCGTGCTTGGTTAGTAATATATCATACATGTTAGATTAACTCTTTTCATGAGTATCAGACCTTCATCCTCATGGAAAGATCTCCATTTCCTTTAAAACCTACTGCAACAAATGAATAATTAAAATAAATCTACTAATTCTGGAACAGGCATAATAAAAAGCCTATAATAACATGAAACTTATCAAAAAAGTACTCATAATGATGAAGGAAACCTTATTAATGCATTTTTAAAGCCAACCAATCAGTTTGAGGACCACAATATGGAATTTGAGCTACAGAATATCCAAATTTTACTAATGATGTTCACCAGTCCGTAAATACCAGTCTTTCAATATATTCTCTCCCCTTTTAAAATAGAGACTCTTTCCAATTTATATGACTCCCTATCAAATACTATAACCACTCAAAACTAATTCAACCAACTTCAAATGTTGTGTTGAATGTACAACCCAAAACTTCCCTCCAAACTAGTTGTTACCTTTTCTAATTATAAAACATAAATTGGCTTATTAAACATTAAAGCCCTTTTCTTATTATTAAACTTAGTTTCCTAATATCCCTACTAGACTCATTCTCAACCTACCCTAGGGCATATGCACCGAGTTGTGGTGCCAAAAAGGTGACAAGGAAATTTTTGTTTCCTATTTTAAACAGTGTGTACGCGCTATAGCGCGCACGCGCTTTTAAAAAAATAAAAAGTATATATGATGGGCTGCAAACCCGCAGCCCATCATTTTCATTACCATTTCCTTCTACTCCTACAACGAGCAGCGTGTACACGAGTTGAAGACTCAACATTTGCACCACCATTTGCCAAAATGCCTCCTCGTCGACGAAATCCAAGACCACAAGCGCACCCACGACGACGCCGTAAGTGATATAAACCTAACTTTGCATTGTTTGATATATTTTTCATATTGTTTTGTAAGTTTTTTATATTCTTTTGTAGGGTTTTTACAAATTTCATTTAGATTTGTTTATTTATTTGAATTTCAATTGATTTTTTATCAGGAAATGTTCATAATCAACCAAAAAATCCACAAGAACATCAAAACCCTCAAGAACCCCAAAACCAAAACCCTCCTCAAGAAGAAGAACAAATTCCACAACCCGAACCAATTGCAAGACCTCCACCAGGCACACAAGAAAATCTAAGAAATGAAATAGAGAGAGGCAAAATTGAATTAGAAGGAATCATTGCTCGGTTGAAAGAATCTGGACAAACCAATCCAATGAGGGCTCAATTGGCATCATCCCTCGAATCCATTAGCAATTAGATAGCCTCAGTTAGTGGTTAGTTAGATATTTGGCGGGCTAAGAGGGATGAACAAAAAAGATTTTATGCAAATTAATTGTCATATGAAGATGTTAAAAAAAAGGAAATACCAAAAGGTAGTATATGTGCATTATTTAGAAAACCCGGTGAGCAAAATATTATTAGAGAGGGTACTAAATGATTCCCCATCCACTGGTGCATACATGATGCTATTAGAATTAATTTTTGGGATAGATGGTGGATGGTTTTTGATGCCCCTCCTTGCAACAATCACGAGGTCCCCATGTATTTTTTGAAGAAATTATATTGTGAGTTTGTCCTTGGGGAGATCCCCAATTATTTTGATATGTTAGACTCCCAGGGTAGAGGTGGGGGGTCATCATTTGAGAGGCTCGGAGTACGTCGTGACCCTAATGTAGTTAGGGTACCCATGGTCCATCCACAAAGTGAGCATGTGATTATTCCTTCAGTTGTGAAGGAACATGTAGAGGCCAGCACTCTAGGGACCATTAATGCTTTGACGCAGACCCTCATCCATTCCACGAGCCCATTAGTTAAGGGGGATCCTTTTATACGTTGTGGTCACATGTGCACTTCATGCGAATCCCTATGCACATTTGGCACTCATGTTGGAGATGGTGCAGATGATGGGCTTGTCACCGATCAGTTCCTGAATGAGACATTTGGCATTGACACATAGGTAAATTACTAATTTGATCACATTTCATACGTATAGTGAATGATTAATTAATTAGGATTTATTGACAATGTTCAAAATTTAGGGTCAAAGTGTTCCTGGGCCTAGCAGTGATCCTCCAAGCCCATTTTTTGTCCCTTCGACGAGTCCTGAGGTATGTATCAATTTAATCATTTTAATTAATACATATATTTATTACGTAATCATATTAAGGATTGACCAAAAAAAATATGCATGTGCATCAGTTCTCCACAGGACCCTCAACCTTTACCACAGACGCAGAGCAGAGACATCATATGAGCTTCACACAGGTACAGTTGTTTCATGTTAATTTAATTCATTTGATTATATTTATTCCATGTTTCATGTTAGATATAATGTGTATTGTATGACGTGCAGCTCATGATGTCGGACACACCTCCTCATCTGCGACAGTCTGTTGATAGTGGAGTGGCCGCAGCTGTGGCTAGCTCACAGCCACTGACGAAGGTATGAAAGAATTTTCTTTGTTTTAGTTATTGTTTATAATAGTTAATCTCAAAATTTCTAATGTTATTTATAAGTGATTATATTTATTGAATTTTTGTAGGGTCTTGTCACGCCTGATCGTCCACGAGCATTTGAGGTGGACTTACAGAGTGACTATTTGTTGGCGGTAAGAAAATAATTGATTTTGTAAGTACATATATTTGATTTCAACGTATAATAAATATTGATTCATATCTACTTTCTTTGTATTAGTTGGACCTGGAGAAGAGCCTCAACAAGAGGTCAAGTGAGCATGTCAGGAGGGCCCCGTCATCTCCACTGTCTCCCTCCACATGACGACAGAGGACGTCGAGAGACTTGGGGAAGGAAAAGATGTAGTTGAGATATTTGATACATATATATAGAGACTTGTTTCCTTCCCCATGTATATATATAGGCATCTGAGAGACATATTCGATACACATTTGATGTACATATGACATTCTATATTTGATGTATGACATATTTGATTTATGACATTATTGGTTAATATATGATATGTTTGTTCATATACGACATTATTGGTTATCATAATATATTGTGTTTAATAATTTATATGACATTATTGGTTATCATTTTATATTATATGTTTGTTCATGTATGACGTTAAATTAGATATGTTCGTATATGACATTAAATTAGATATGTGCATGTATGAAATTAAATTCAATTGCTAGAGAGTTGCCATTATGTCTACCAACTAGTAGATGTTCTTTTTTGCTTTATTAGTATTTCTCAAAAATTGCAAAGAAGTTGTTTCTGGTAGTATCTACTATAGTCCTTCTACTCAAATATGTTTTCAAAAATACTTAGTATGGCAAAGAAATGTCTATGGAAAGCTTGTCAAATAGGATATTGAAGAACTAAATGTGGATAGTCATTAGTACCCATCAATAAGAACATGGACATCTTTCTGAAGTGGGCCATATGACATTAGCAAGTAATTTATAAATTTCCTTTGCAAATAACTAGAAGATTCTATGAATCTTAATACAGAGTTAATCACGAACTCATTATTCCATCCAAGAAGCATATATCACCCTAAGCCAATTAACCGACAGGATAAAAATTAATTCAATTTCAACAAAATTTTGAGTATAACAAGCATCTTAGGGATTCTTACAAGAATTAACACGATGTTCACAAGAGCATTACAAGTTCTTGTAATGCTATTTCACATATTGTAATCATATTCAATTTTGAATGGCCATTTGTGTTACAAGCATAAATGTTCTTTAAGGTTTTTTAATTCTAGACATGAATTTTATTATGAAGCTTTTTTATGACAACCCACTCAATGCATATATTGTTGTTCCACATTATGCTAATTTGACTTTCATTGGTTGATTTGGGTCTAGACATGACGTTATTCACTACCTTTTTTATATATTATTTTTTTTTAGTGAGGTTCTGGCCTGAATGAATGTATTAATCATCAAAGTTGTGAACCTTGGTCGAGATCCTTACAAATATATTTTCAAATTGGACCTCAAATAGTTTTCTCAGTCACCCCCTGTACACAGATACTGAAATTGTAGTTAATTACAAAATTAATACTGAATTAACACAAGTTTAATTGAGAAGTATTATGTACCTCAATAGGCTAGATTATTATTGACCGGGAAGCTTTATCTTAGAGCAGTTGGTTTCCTAAATCTTTAGCGCAATGACAGTCTTATGGAATGTGGAATTAGGTCTGCTAGCTAAGGAACGTTCTTTAAAAGGTAGAGGAAACTCAAGGCTCACATGTTTCCAATCAATATAAATGTTTAAATCGCTTCTCTAATTTTTTCTATTTATGATCTTCTTAAAACTTAACTTTCTAAATGCATTGATGGGGAAATAAAGATCTTCTAGGAACTAAAGGCTAATCATGTTTAATACTTACAATTCTCTGTTTTTATCTAATAATTTAAAAAAGATTGTACAAGTGTTTTCAAAGAGCAACACTTGTCACTAACATCATAAGAAGGAATATCCAAGGAGTCTTACCACTGATCCCCCACCACCAAATTCAAGAGAAAACAAAATTCCACTACTAAAGAGATAGTAACAATGATCATCCCTAGTCTCTCCCTTATCAGAAAATGATTACCATCAAAATTTGCATTTCCAATTGCGTCATGTGCGTTGAAGCGATAGTAACATTTTCACTCTCTTACCTAATGTCTCCCATTTCTGAAACTCCTGGGGAAGGGCAAGGCCATCTTCTCAGTACTTCAAAATATAATGAGTTCCATTTTTTCACATATTGATAATCGTTGACTTAAAGTATAGTCAAAGTATTGATAGCCCATAGATATGCCCCATCAAAGATTGCAGCCCTGTGGCATTTAGTGACCCTTAGGGACATTCTGGTTCAACGTGCCTGAGAACGTTCAAGCATTGAAGGGGATAGGAAGAGGTTGGGGATAGGGTTTACCCGGCCACTCGGAGCTAATGGAGTAGACAGTTTGATCCCACGACGAAAGATGAGAGAGATTTGGCAGTTGGCACCTTTGTACTGGCCAACACTACAAGTTTCAGCATCACCCGAGATGGTGTTGTAAAATGAAAACAGATGTGATCTCCAAAAAGCGAGAGAGGTTATTGTAGGTCTTTGCAACACGGTCCTGTAGGAACTGGAATCGCATCCATACCTCACATGAGCTCCAAGATATGCCCCGTCAAAGATCGCAGCCCTATGGCATTTAGTGACCCTTGGGGACATTCCGGATTGGCATGCCTGAGAACGTTCGAGCACTAAAGGGGATAGGAAAAGGTTGGGGATAGGTTTTACCTAGCCACTCAGAGCTAACGGAGCAGACAATTCGATCCCACGATGAAAGGTGAGAGAGATTTGGCAGTTGGCAACTTTGTACTGGCCCACACTGTAAGTTTCAGCATCACCCGAGATGGCGTTGTAAAACAAAAATGAAGTGTGATCTCCAAAAAGTGAGAGAGGTTATTGTAGGTCTCCACAACACGGTCCTGTAGGAACTAGAATCGCATCCATACCTCGCACAAGCTCCGAGATATGCCCCGTCAAAGATCGCAGCCCTGTGGCATTTAGTGACCCTTAGGGACATTCTGGTTCAGCGTGCCTGAGAACGTTCGAGCACTGAAGGGGACAGGAAGAGGTTGGAGATAAGGTTTACCCAGCCACCCAAAGCTAATGGAGCAGACAGTTTGATCCCACGACGAAAGATGAGAGAGATTTGGCAGTTGGCAACTTTGTACTGGCCAACACTACAAGTTTCAGCATCACCCGAGATGGCATTGTAGAATGAAAAAGGAATGTGATCTCCAAAAAGAGAGAGAGTTTATTGTAGGTCTCTGCAACACAGTCCTGTAGGAATTGGAATCTCATCCATATCTCGCATGAGCTCCAAGATATGCCCCGTCAAAGATCGCAACCCTGTGGCATTTAGTGACCCTTAGGGACATTCTGGTTCGACGTGCCTGAGAACTTTCAAGCAGTAAAGGGGACAAGAAAAGGTTGGGGATAGGGTTTACCCGGCCACCCAGAGCTAATGGAGCAGACATTTTGATCCCACGACAAAAGATGAGAGAGATTTGGCAGTTGGCAACTTTGTACTGGCCAACACTACAAGTTTCAGCATCACCCGAGATGGTGTTGTAAAATGAAAACAAAATGTGATCTCCAAAAAGTGAGAGAGGTTATTGTAGGTCTCGTAACACGGTCTTGTAGGAACTGGAATCGCATCCATACCTCGCACGAGCTCTGAGATATGCCCCGTCAAAGATCGCAGCCCTATGGCATTTAGTGACCCTTGGGGACATTCTGAATTGGCGTTCCTGAGAACGTTCGAGCACCAAAGGGGATAGGACAAAGTTGGGGATAGGGTTTACCCAGACACTTAGAGCTAACAGAGCAGACAGTTCGATCCCACGACGAAAGGTGAGAGAGATTTGGCAGTTGGCAACTTCGTACTGGCCCACACTGCAAGTTTCAACATCACCCGAGATGGCGTTGTAAAACAAAAATACAATGTGATCTCCAAAAAGTGAGAGAGGTTATTGTAGGTCTCCACAACACAGTCCTGTAGGAACTAGAATCACATCCATACCTCGCACGAGCTCTGAGATATGCCCCATCAAAGATCGTAGCCCTGTGGCATTTAGTGACCCTTAGGGACATTCTGGTTCAGCGTGCCTGAGAATGTTCGAGCACTGAAGGGGATAGGAAGAGGTTGGGGATAGGGTTTACCCAGCCACTCGGAGCTAATGGAGCAGACAGTTTGATCCCACGACGAAAGATGAGAGAGATTTGGCAGTTGGCAACTTTGTACTGGCCAACACTACAAGTTTCAGCATCACCCGAGATGGCATTGTAGAATGAAAACGGAATGTGATCTCCAAAAAGTGAGAGATTTTATTGTACATCTCTGCAACACAGTCCTGTAGGAATTAGAATCTCATCCATATCTCACACGAGCTCCGAGATATGCCTCGTCAAAGATCACAGCCCTGTGGCATTTAGTGACCCTTAGGGACATTCTGGTTCGGCATGCCTGAGAACGTTCAAGCATTGAAGGGGACAAGAAAAGGTTGGGGATAGGGTTTACCCGACCACCCGGAGCTAATGGAGCAGACAGTTTGATCCCATGACGAAAGATGAGAGAGATTTGGCAGTTGGCAACTTTGTACTGGCCAACACTACAAGTTTCAGCATCACCCGAGATGGTGTTGTAAAATGAAAACGGAATGTGATCTCCAAAAAGAGAGAGAGGTTATTGTAGGTCTCCGCAATACGGTCCTGTAGGAACTAGAATCGCATCCATACCTCACACGAGCTCCGAGATATGCCCTGTCAAAGATCGCAGCCCTATGGCATTTAGTGACCCTTGAGGACATTCCGGATTGGCGTGCCTGAGAACGTTCGAGCACTAAAGGGAATAGGATGAGGTTGGGGATAGGGTTTACTCGGCCACCCAAAGCTAACAGAGCAGACAGTTCGATCCCACGACGAAAGGTGAGAGAGATTTGGCAGTTGGCAACTTTGTACTGGCCCACACTGCAAGTTTCAGCATCACCCGAGATGGCATTGTAAAAGAAAAATGGAGTGTGATCTCCAAAAAGTGAGAGAGGTTATTGTAGGTCTCTGCAACACGGTCCTGTAGGAACTAGAATCGCATCCATACCTCGCACGAGCTCCGAGATATGCCCCGTCAAAGATCACAGCCCTATGGCATTTAGTGACCCTTGGGGACATTCTGGATTGGCGTGCCTAAGAATGTTCGAGCACTGAAGGGCATAGGACGAGGTTGGGGATAGGGTTTACCCAACCACACAGAGCTAACAGAGCAGACAGTTTGATCCCACGAGGAAAGGTGAGAAAGATTTGGCAGTTGGTAACTTTGTACTAGCCGACATTACAAGTTTCAGCATCACCCGAGATGGTGTCGTAAAATGAAAACGGAGTGTGATCTCCAAAAAGTGAGAGAGGTTATTGTAGGTCTCCAAAAAGAGTGTTTAAAAATGCAAAAACATCGGGTTTGACCATTAAAACTAGAAATTGTCCTAGTAGTAAGTGCTGGTAATAGTTTTGAAATTTGATTGTTGAGTGTTGAGAAACCTCAAGTTTGGGATTTTTATTGTTGGTTTGAGTCTATAATAACCATTTCCATCTGAAAAGTCAAGTGTTGAAACCATTTAAGAAGTATTTGCATAGTTTTCCCTAAAATTTGAGTGCATAAAAAGTGGTATGTGATTGCTCCCAAGGTGGATTTAGTGTTTTCTCCAAACAAGAGTTGCATTTTATGTTTGAAGTCATCTAATATAACCAAAGTGAAGGTTTTTGAACCATTTTGGGGTTCTAGAGACGTTGCAAAGTAAGAGTTCTAGAAATCCCTAGGGTAAAGGGGCTAGAAAGGAGGGTTTTGTAAAAACCATTGTAAAGTTAATCATGAGACCAAAAAAATAAAAGAATCCTTGCATTTGAGTCATGTCTTAAGACTTTTTTGGGTCATGGGAGTTCCAAAAGTCAAGGGATTGTGAGTTGCTTTGTAAATGGCCTCAAACTAAACCTAGTTGGCAGACTGAAATAGCCAGTTTTGAGTGATATTTTACAAAACAAGTGTAGTTGGTTTTGGAGTATATTTTAGAGTGAGGAAAATGGTATTTTAATCACCCAATAGTTTAGGAAGTTCTATGGAAAATTTTGGAGAAAACAACAAATTAGTGACTGGCAAGGGCTAGTTGGAACAAGCCTAGAAGAGGCAAAATTGAGAAAGTGTAAGAGATGAGTTGCTGAGAGTGTGCAAGGAGTTGGAACATGTTAGATGAGATTTTTTGAGATGATCCAAGGTTTCGATAATGATAGGGATAGGATAGGGATATGGTCTTTGAATAGGGAGGTTTTAGTGAATGATATAGGCCCAAGAAAGTGCTTCATTGTTGATGAGGATGGAAAATAGGGATCTAAACCACAACCCACAAGTAGTGGATTAGAAGAAACAACTACTGTAGATGATGCAAATATTGATGAGTTGTAAAGCGAGGGGGAGGAAATCACTATTAAATCCTTCCTAAAAATCAATGGCTTATTAGATGAACCAATTAACACTTTGTTGAGGAGTTATGGACAAAATATGAAGGGACTAGGTACAATTGCACCTAAAAATACCCAACCAAAAAACTTGAACCAGCTAGTGGACTATTATAGGAGATAAAACCTTGAGCATACAACAAACATTGATATTAGATTAAGCTTGCTAATGCAAGATTCACAACCAGATTGGTTGTAGGAGGTTGTCACAAACCTTGGGTAACCAAATACTTGAGGGGATGAAAATGTTTCCCTTTTAATTCCATCCCCACCACATGTTGACCCCAAGGACGTCATCTAATGCTTTGAAAATGGGGGCAACCATGATGAAATAAATAGTTAACAATTTTTTGATACCCAGGCCCAAAATGACTATGATGGAGATGTTGATTTTATACGTTACATGCCACTAGACAGAAAACAACATAGTGGTTTACCCAATAGATTCCTATAGCTACCAAAGAAAAGGATACAAAATTCTAAGGAACAAGAGAGACTAAGAAGTTATTTGAGGCTAATGCACTTTACATGAAGGAGAAGATCAGGGATAGGAAAGATGGGAGAGAGGAAAAGATTGCAAGAAATGAGATCTTAGATGCTATAGAGAGGGGAAAATGAGTTGCGGAGAAGGTTGCACTAAAGGAATAGAAGAGGAAAGAAAGAGAGGATAATCTAAATGTTTGAAAGAGATATAGACCAAATATTGGAGGTGCACCTTCAACAACTATAGAAATTATATTTACAACACTAGTGGAAGGAGATGTAATTGCACTAGCCCTAGAATCAATTAGTATGCCCAACATACCTCTTCTCCCATAGCATAAATCACATTTTGATATGTTCAATGCTCTAATCCCTAGATTAGGAAATATTCTTACTTAATAAGTGTAACCCCAAGCATTGTCACCATAGTTGGCAACAAATGGTGAGAGTCTCAATCAACTAGTGAAAAAAATGACTAAGTTGATGGAGTTGAATCCTACATTACACACATCTCCTAGTAGTGGACAGGAGGATGTTGGGATTGGGAGCATAGCACCTATTCCCTTTCCCAGTTTTATGGACAATTGATGGGAACTCAAGTAGATGGGAGAAATTCCAATTTTTTTGAAGCGATAAAGTTTTGTGATCTATTTAGAATATCTAAGATAGACTTACTTTTTATGTGAACTAAACCATTCTTACATTACTATTTAAATGTATTTGTATTGTTATAATAGTTTGATTGTTGGTCATGGTGTAAAATATGTAAAGTTTAGAAATATAAATAGTTCATCATAGAGATATTATAGAATTAATTTATTTTAAATAATTAAATAATAGAAACATCGTAGAATTAATAATTCAGTATAATCATAACAAATAGACACTAAACAATCCCAAATTCAAACATACGAAGGTCCAACTAGAATAATGACTTTAAATAACCAAATACCAAAGCCAAACAAAGGAAATGGGACTTTTACCTTAAATGAATAAATTACATGAAGAAGGGTGGCTGGCTGTTTGGAAATCTACTTATTTTTCTTCTCTCCCTCCTGTCATCCAAGAGAACATGCAATGAAAGAAAAATATCGTCACAATAAGAAAATATGAAAAATATTGTTCTAGCTTTAAAAAAATTGGAGACATCAAAACATAAAATCTAGATTCTAAACAAATAAAAACATAAAATCTATGATTTAAACTAAATCTCATCACTTACGCATCATAACAATACGGTCCACCTTAGTCATGTGGACAGTCTTGGGGAAGAGGTTGCAACAATGTATTTGGATCCAGTTGATCACTCTTTCTCTCTCTCCCTCTCTCTGTATTCAATCTAATGAGCCAACTGGATCTGCTCGACATTTTAATGTCTCAAGTATTGCCTCGTGGTCTGACTCGCGAACTCTCCAAAGATTCTTATTATGTGGTTTTCCACCATATTTTATCAAGTGGACATTTGATGCGACAACAAGATTTGAATAATGAAGAATCTTCCTCTCTGTTTGCCAATCCTTGAATAACCACAAGTTAGGGTTCTTCATAGAATATCGTCTAAGCCATGTGACAGTTACAACCACCGCACCGACATGGTACTCTAAACCTTCACCATCTATAACCGAGTGATCCAATTTTTGTTTGGCTTGAACACAACGACACAAATAATAATCTGTCCCTTCTTCATTGTCTTCAGGTGCAATAACAGCAAAAACATGGCCTGCAGTGACAAATGTACAAAATGCGGTCATTAATTCAGAAAATACTTGCGTAAAAGTTATAAAGTTACATATTGAAATTACAAAGATATATAAATATATATATTACCAGGTTGCACTAGATCAGACAAGCGGTCAAAGTCAATAGACGATTCCATCTGTACCATTTCCAGTGCTTGTGGGGGACGATAGGTGTCAATTGGGTCCAAAACCCGTATATCCCATTTGTCCACCCATTCAGTCGACTCACAGTCATCCCAATTTTCCTCTGCACATGATGGACAATAGCATGCCATTTTTTGTGTGTGGATACTCCATGAACCTGCATCAGAGCTTCTAAAAGAGTGCAACTCACTGGATCCTGTTCGTGTGCAACAATCCTGATATGGTGCAATGTTAGTATTATCTATCAACCAAAAAAATCTACAAACCATAGACTCACCTTCCTTACTTGGACCCATTGTAGCGTTACACCACTGGACGATGGATTTTGCATCTGTCAATATTGCTCCATCTTTGTACTTTAGTTCTTCACGAGCCAAGGCTCTTTTGATGCATGCGCCTGCACCATCGTGTTCTCCCTTTCCATGACCAGCCTTTGTGAAATTCCACATGTATTGAATTCTACACAACTTGTGCATCCTGCTCAACCAATAGAACATCTGTGCATTCTTGAATTGAGATGCACAATTGTCTGACCAAATAATGTGCTGACGATATGTGATGCCCCTGTTAGCCAAATCTCCATAAAATAGTTGAAAACAACCATGTACGAACTCTGTAGAATGTGATCGATCATCGCTGATGTAAAAATGGTACTCCCTCAAAATCTTTCTTTCATCCTCTGTACTTGTAGGTGAATGCATGAATGTTATGTGAAAAAATATGGAAACCTGTTGAGAAGTATAATACTTTGCTTGCACCTCATTTTGTGGTTGTAGTGTGTAGTTCTCTGCGAAATCTACAACCGAAACAATGGTATCCAGTGGAAACGTATCCTTGCACAACTTGAATTGCAAATCCAGCCATTGAGCTCTATGGGTATGCCTTGCATACTCGTAAATAATGTTTTCACGAAAAATCTTCATGAACTCATACACTGGAATCTTTTCAATGACTAAATCACATCTTTTACCATGTTTCCCATCTTTTAGAGCATATGTCACTGTCTTAAATTTTCCATAATCTACTATTTCATTTCCAATTGCATGTGTACTATCCATATGTTGACAAGTTGATAAAAGTTGCAAAGAACCACAAAATAAGCACGTACCATCCAAGCATGATGTCTTGTAAAATTGTTGGCCGTCCCTTATTTCACATAAAATGTTGGATATGAATTCCCTTGAAGATCTTGGTGGCTCATTTATGTCACAATCCTGCAAAACAAACTGAGAATGCAAAATTATGCATATATGCCTAAAAACATCAAAATGGTTAGAAAATTCAATATGTATCCTACAACAACAAGTTGTGCATGTGTGATTTATCTTCACATAAAAAGGTTTACCCATCTCAAAAAATCTTTGACTTATTCGAATTTGAGGATACAATAAATTTTGTAAAAAATTGTGTCTGAGTTGTGTCCAAAAAATGTTTTACATGTGGCTCGTGATTTTGGCTACCAATCCTCCTTCTTACAACATCTCTTTGATTAGGGGAAACACGTGTGTTATTTTTCCAAAAATCTTCGATCAATGATTTCAAGGCTTCACTAATTTCTTTATCCTTTCGCGGTAGGCTACCGCTAAATGTCCATAACTCATTTTTTGTTGGATCTTCCAATCTCTCACGCCTTAACATGGCTCTCCTTAGAGTACCTCTACCAATTTTTAATGTTTTGCTTGTCTTTCTCATGAGTCAAGCTTTCTCCATTTGGCTATTTACTATTGTTGATGTAAGTACTCATCTTGTGATATTACTATCTTTGGTGCGTGATTTAGAACTCACTTTGTCATAAGCATTCATTAGATTCTTTACAATATTTTTTTCATTTGAATCATCCATTGTTCTTAGCCCAAGAATCTTCATGATAGGCCTAAATTTTAAATTTCTCATCATTTCAACAAATAATTGGCATTGACCTGTAATATTTAATTCATCAAAAAATAATCTCCACATACGATTAACTTTTTTTTGACAAGTACGCTTGCTAATCTTGTCAGGCATTGATTTCAAAATGTTACTATCAATATCAATCAAATATTTTGGTCTTCTAAAACAAATTCTAGAAGGTGTTATAATCTCTTCAATTCTCTCAACATTTTGAACATCAACATAAGGTTGAGTGTATTGCGTACCTTGAACCGAAGATGATGTGCCTTGGCAATAAGATGCAAAAGATGGAATATCACCTGCTTGATGTGTTGATGTTGTGCCTTCAACATGACATGATGGAGTGTGTATATCGTCGAATCTACAAATCGGTGTCTCTTCAACATGAGAGGACGATATGACTTCAACATTGGAAGATGGTGTAGCGGACGATATGAATCCAACATTAGAAGATGGTGTAGCTTCACAATTCAATTATTTTCTTGAGTGTAACAATCTCATTCGTTCTCTTTGTCTTTCCAATTCTTCCTCTTTGTTTCTTGGTACCGGTGGTTCTTGATCCTCTTCAAAAGTCAATTCTTCATTATTGCTTTGCAATTTTCTTTGCTCACGTAGTAATTTCATTTTATCTCTTTTAATTGACAAATCTCTCTCCCTATCTTCATTTGTTTGATTTTTTGGTTTCTTCCTTGGCATGATGATGATTTCTACATGTCAAATTATTCAAACATTTGAATTACTTAAAATGTGTAAATTACAAATTATTCAAATACATATAAAAATTATAATTATTTGAATGAATACACAATATATATATAAAATGACTTGTCAAATTTCTAACCATTTCGAAATAACATTTCATTGAAACATACAAATTTTAATGAATTCACTATATATTAAACAACATGTCAAATTATAATCAAATTTGTATCTATATATCAACAAACAATATTTAAAATAGATTGCACTAACCTTTTCTATACAAGGAATATTCTAAAAGTCTTCAAATCGTGTATCCAATGATTGAATTTGGTGTTTGTTAGCTTCCAAAAGTGTTTGCCACCTTGAAATAGTGTTTGTTAGCTTGAAATAGTGTTTGCCACCTTGAAAGAGTGTTTTCTGTGTTGAAACCCGTGACTTCTGTCGGGATAACAGAGTGCAAAATAGAACAAAAGTAGAGAATGAATGAAACGAGCCCCAAAGTTATTTTTTGACCGTTTTTAGGTGATTTCACATAGTGCGTACGCGCTATATATGAGAGCACGTCACTCTCCACCCTCCCTACTCTCTCTCTCTCTCCCTACTCTCTCTCTCTCTTCCTACTCTCTCTCCCCTCTCCCATCTCCTACACTCTCTCTCTCTCCCCTCTCCCATCCTTTACTCTCTCTCGCTCTCCCTCTCCCACTGCCTACTCTCTCTATCTCTCTCACCCTCTCTCCTCTCCCATCCCCTACTATTTAGATCTCTCACACACACTCCCATCCTCCCTCTCCCACTTCTTACTCTCTCTCTCTCTGCCACCTCCTACTCTCTCTCACACTCTCTCCCATCCCCTACTCTCTCTCACACACTGCCATCCACTACTCTCTCTCTCTCTTGGGCTACTCTCTCTCTCCCCTCTCCCATCCCCTAAACTCTCTCTTTTGTAGATACACACTCCCATCCCCCTCTCTCTCTCCCCTCTCCCATCCCTTACTCTCTAGATCGCTCACACACACTCCCATCCCTCTCTCTCCTCCTCTCCCACTCCCTCTCCCACCACCTACTATCTCTCTCTCTCTCAAGTTCTCTCTCTCCCTCTCTACTCTCTCTCTCTCTCTCCCATCCCCTACTCTTACTCTCTCTCTCTCTCCAATCCCCAACTCTCTCTCACACTCTCTCCCATCCCCTACTCTATCTGACACTCTCTCTCATCCTTTCACTCTGTCTCTCTCATATCGTACTCTCTCTCTCTCTCTCTCTGTCACCTCCTACTCTCTCTCACACTCTTTCCCATCCTTTCACTCTGTCTCTCCCATCTCATACTCTCTCTTTTCCACCCCCTACTCTCTCTCACACTCTCACACTCTCTCCTATCCCCTACTCTCTCTCTTTCACAAACACACACACACACACACACACACACTCCCATCCCCCCTCTCTCTTCTCTCCCATCCCCTACTCTCTAGATTTGTCACACGCACTCCCATCCCTCTCTCTCCTCCTCTCCCACTCCCTCTCCCAAGTCACCTACTATTTCTCTCTCTCAAGTTCTCTCTCTCCCTCTCTACTCTCTCTCTCCCATCCCCTACTCTTACTCTCTCTCTCTCCCTTTCCCAACGCCCTCTCACACTCTCTCCCATCCCCTACTCTCTCTCACACTCTCTCCCATCCTTTCACTCTGTCTCTTCCATCCCGTACTCTCTCTCTCTCTCTCTGCCGCCCCCTACTCTCTCTCTCACTCTCTCCCATCCTTTCACTCTATCTCTCCCATCCTTTCACTCTGTCTCTCCCATCTCGTACTCTCTCTCTGCCACCCCCTACTCTCTCTCACACTCTCACACTCTCTCCCATCCCCTACTCTCTTTCACAGACACACACACTCTTATCCCCCCACTCTCTTCTCTCCCATCCCCTACTCTCTACATCTGTCATGCACACTCCCATCCCCCCTATCTCTCTCCCTCTCCCTCTCCTACCGCCTACTAGATCTCTCTCTCTCAAGTTCTCTCTCTCCCTCTCTACTCTCTCTCTCTCTCTCTCATCCCATCCCTTACTCTCACTCTCTCTCTCTCCCATCCCCTACTCTCTCTCACACTCCCATCCCCTAATCTCACTCTCTCTCTCCCATCCCGTATGAGCTCTCTCTGCCACCACCTACTCTCTCTCACACTCTCACACTCTCTCCCATCCCCTACTTTGTCTCTCTTACACACATTCCCATTCCCCCTCTCTCTCTCTCCCTCTCCCACTCCCTCTCCCACTGCCTACTTTCTCTCCCCCATCCCCTACTCTCTCTCTCTCCCCTCTCCCATCCCCTACTCTCTCTCTTTCATAGACACGCACTCCCATCCCCCCCTCTCTCTCTCCTCTCCCATCCCTTACTCTCTAGATTTGTCACACACACTCCCATCCCCCCTCTCTCTCCCTCTCCCACTCCCTCTTGCACCACCTACTATCTCTCTCTCTCTCAAGTACTCTCTTTCCCTCTTTACTTTCTCTCTCCCAACCCCTACTCTCACTCTCTCTCTTCCATCCCCTACTCTCTCTCTCTCTCTCTCTCTCTCTCTCTCTCTCTCTCTCTCTCTCTCTCTCTCTCTCTCACACACACACACACACACATACACACACACCCATCCTGTACAAGCTCTCTCTACCACCCCCTACTCTCTCTCAAACTCTCACACTCTCTCCCATCCCCTACTCTATCTCTCTTATACACATTCCCATTCCCCCCCCTCTCTCTCTCACTCTCTCTCCCATTGCCTACTCTCTCCCATCCCCAACTCTATCTCTCTTACACACTTCCATTCCCCCTCTCTCTCTCCCTCCCACTCCCTCTCCCATCACCTACTATCTCTCTCTCTCTCTCTCCCTCTCTCTCCCATCCCCTACTCTCACTCTCTCTCTTTGCCACCCCTATTCTCTCTCACACTCTCTCCCATCCCCTACTTTCTCTCTTACACACACTTCCATCCCCCCTCTCTCTCCCTCTCCCACTCCCTCTACCATTGCCTAATCTCTTTCTCTTCCATCCACCCTCTCTCTCCCTCTCCCACTCCCTCTGCCATTGCCTACTCTCTTTCTATCCCATCCCCTACTCTCTATCTCTCTCTCCCCTCTCTCATTCCCTACTCTCTCTCTTTCACACACACCCATCCCCCCTCTCTCCTCTCCCATCCTCTACTTTTTCTCTCACTTGCTCTCCCTCTCCCACTGCCTACTCTCACTCTCTCTCACTCTCTCTCTCTCTCTCTCTCTCTCTCTCTCTCTCTCTCTCTCTCTTTGCTACCCCCTACCCTCTCTCACATTTTCACACTCTCTCTCTTTCTCTCTTACACACATTTCCATCCCCCCTCTCTCTCTCTCCCTCTCCCACTCCCTCTCCCATCGCCTACTCTCTCTTCCATTCCCTACTCTCTCTTCCATCCCCTACTCTCTCTCAAGCTACTCTATCTTCCCCCTCTCCCATTCCCTACTCTCTCTCTTTCACACACATGCACTCCCATCCTCCTCTCTCTCGCTCTTCCCCTCCCACTCCATCTCCCACCACCTACTCTCTCTCTCCCCCCACTCCATCTCCCACCACCTACTCTCTCTCTCCCCCATCCCCTACTCTCAATCTCTCTCTCCCAACTTGTACTCTCTCACACTTCCTCTCTCTCCCATCCCCTACTTTCAATCTCTCTCCCCCATCCCATACTCTCTCTTTGCCACCTCTACTCTCTCTCTCTCACTTCCTCTCTCTTGCATCTTGTACTCTCTTTGCCACCCCTACTCTCTCACATTTCCTCTATCTCCTATCCTATACTCTCTCTGCCACCCCTACTCTTTCTCACTTCCTCTCTCCCCTCTCCCATCCCCTACTTTCTCTCTATCTCTCTCACACACAAAAATAGACATTCCCTCGCCCCACCCCCCCAACTCTCTCTTGGTTTTGGTTTGCAATTTAGGTCTCAATAGTGCATGCGCACTACCTCGAATTCAATAGCATTTTAATAGGGCGTGTGCGCTATAGGGCGCACACGCTATAGGGTACACGCACTATTCAAAGCTTTTGCCTTGGAGATCCAACCCAAAGGTTTGGAGTTTATAAACAGATCTGAGACGTGTTTTCCAGCAAACATACAAAAAATGATTGATTTTTCTTGTGTGCTCCCCTTCAAGATTCCTCGTGGTTGGGTATCAATAAGATCAGGTTACATAACATTATAGGTCTCTATGTTAGCTATCTAACCATATAATTTATTTTTAATTTGAACTATTTTAAGTCTTTCATCTATAATTTCTTTTGAATGTATGTTCATTTTTTGTCAAAAACCACCATGTACTAATTGGGTTGTAGATTTTAGCTTATTCATCGAATTTTGTAACAACTTAGTTTTTTAGAAACTAGACTCCATTCTACACACTTTGAAAAAAAGAAGTTTTGATTTTAGATTAGTTTTAAATCATTTCTAGGGGGAGCACACAGATATTTCACGTTTTTGGGATGGGTCTAATTTAAAAATTCATTAAAAAAAAAATACACATTATAAAATTACCCGAAAAATCTGGGATAAACTACATAGTGTTAGGTAACTTTTGACCAAAGCGATTAAAGAATTTCAAAAAAAAATTTAAAATTTTAGGGGGGCCACACTTTGTACTATGTTATGTTTTTTTGGAATAAATAGTACCACTTTCTGTGGCCCCCTTTTTTGAGGACCTAAAACTAAACCATTTTGAAAAAAAATTAGTAGTTTAGAAACTAGATTCAAAGGACTATGACTTTTGTTTTTTTCATATCTTAAAATTTTGAGCATAACTATCTTCAAATTCTTGTTGAAGTCTAGAATTTGCTGATTTCAGGAAAAAGGTGTCCACTTATACCCCCCTTTTGGCACCGCAACTTGGTGCACTTACCCCCTAGCATCCTAGAAACCTTATTAGTAACATTATTAAAACTTGGATAACATTAGTCCATCACAATCTAATTTTTATTGCTTTGGACAATCTCAGTCTATTACAAACTCACTTTTTAATGCTTTGAGAACATTACAAAATGATTTAGGAATTTCATTATTTTAGCATCGCTATAGGTTCCAAGACCATCCAATTGATTTGTTGACCTGGTTTGTACAGTCCATCCTTTGGATTTTCTTTGAAGGTCTTGAAAGTCTACCTAGTCTTCTTCTCCAAATTGATTATGTGAGGTGCTTCTACACCATACTCCCCACCATGAAAAGAACTCTTACCCCAAGAGTTATTGGGTTTGTACTCACTATAATTGCTCTGATGTTCAGGGATAACACACTCCTTGAAAGTGATTTGCCTCTACCTCAAACTTCCTACATTCACACACAAAGAATTAAATAGAAACTTAGTTATAGTTGACTGTCTTGATCCACAACTATGTTGTTGTTGCACTCTAGATCCTTGAACAAATTGTATTTGTCTCTACGTTGTCATCATATAACCTTCATCTTCTTGCCCTTTCAAAGGACACTTCATTGCTCCAACCAAAACAAAAGGTTGTTCAACCAGCCCTACCACCCTTGGACTGTACTGCCCCTTATCCTGGCATTGCTTCCAACCAGTATCATAACGTGAAATACCCCGATCCTACACTGGAACATCTCTACCAAAACACATCAGTATAGATTCCTTATGACTCCTCACCAATGGATGCAAATTCCATTTCCTTGTTGAACTACATATGTATTTTCATAGCAATTATGCATGACTCTCCTTGAACATTGTCAAGATCTTCCCAAAATGAGATGCCCACAAGTCATGTGCATGACATCATATAATACCTCGTCCCTATAACTCCCAACTAAAAACTCAACCATCACTTGATCCTTAACTAACAAATTCTTATTCTCATTGACCCAAGTAGCATAATAAGGAGCAACATGTGAAAAAGTTTTCAAATTCAATTTCTTAACAACCTCATAAGATAACACATTATTACTTGCCCCTAAATCAATTATAAACTTGCATACCTTGCCTTGAATGAGATAATTTGATCTGAATATGCTTGGATCTTTTGGTATTTGATTGCTTCTTCTCATCAGTAAACACTCTCCTTCTTCTGGAAGAAGTTCAATGGTTTCTTTCTACCCATCCTCTCTTGGCTCTTCATCAACCAAGTTCACTCTTCTATCTCTCCCTTTTTCTTCCTACCATTTAGGACATTGAGAGGACTGATGGCCTATTTCATTGCAAGTGAAGCATCTTCCTATGAATACTCCATTTCCTCTTCCTCCACTTCTTCCAACTCTATAACCCCCTCTTGATTTTGAAATTTTTTTGTCCTTATCCTTATCATTGCTGCTCTAAAAATTAGTAGTACCTCTTCCCCCTTTTCCTCTCATGGAAGATCCACCTCTATTGTTGCTTTGCTTCTCTTTCCTTCTCTTTATCTTCTCTTTAGCCTTCAAGGCTAACTGATAACATTCATCAACCGACTTCAGGGTAGCTAGACTAAGTTCATCCTGACTATTGAACCTCAATCCCCCAATATATCTTGCAATCTTTTCTTCCATCTCTTCCTCTTGATTCACTCTAATGTCAAGCTTGTGGAATTCCTTAGTGTACTTCTGTACATCCGCCTCCTTTTTCATGAAATTTCTCATCTTCTTGTACAACTGTACTCTATAATCTTTTGGCAAAAAAAAATTCTTAATCTTGTCCACCATAGTATACCAAGATGTGATTTTGGGTCTACCATTCTTCCATCAGTCTACCTGGATACAATCCCACCACAACAAAGCATGTCCCTTCAACCTAGACTTTGCTCTCTTCACTTTTTCCTTCTATTTTATCCCTTCACACTAAAACCAATTTTCAATTGCTCCAAACTAATCTATCAGTTCTTCATCATCCATCTTCCCTCCATACATAAAAAAGTTTGTCCCTACCCTTCTACCTCCATTCCTTATGGCTTTTTCCAACTTAGCATCCTTACTTCCTCAGGGTCTTTTTCTTCTTCTTCTTTGGGTTCTCCTTCCTCTTCTTCATCTTTGATTTCTTCATCCAATCTAATGTTGTTATCCTTCTTTTCTAGTGTTGACAGCCTCTCCATTATATACTTTATCAATCTATCCTTTTTAGCATTCTCTTTGTCCCTTTGGTCTAATAATGCCCTTAATTTTTTGTTATATACCACTTGTTCTTTCACTATCTTTCCCAACTCCATATTTTGCAACCTTGTAGGAATCTCTTCTTCTCCTTCAAACATGGTTGCTTGATCAACTTGGTACAAGAATCTACTATAGGGCTACTCCTCCTAGGATAGTTGAACTGCAAGGGCTCACTAAGGGATTCAAGAACCAACTTCACAAGACCAATTACACTTCCACAAGACCTTTCCCTCGCTCTGATACCATTTGATGTGGAGCAATCACAATAATGACAATAAAATAATAAACGACACAATTTACAAAGCCATATGGAAGACTCCACCTAGCACTTCCTACTCTTCTTTAAGTCTACACGTGCTTGGTTAGTAATATATCATACATGTTAGATTAACTCTTTCCATGAGTATTAGGCCTTCATCTTCATGGAAAGATCTCCATTTCCTTTAAAACCTACTGCAACAAATAAATAATTAAAAAAAATCTATTGGTTCTGCAATAGGTGTAACAACAAGCCTATAATAACATGAAACTTATCAACAAAGTACTTGGAATGATGAAGGAAACCTTATTAATGCATTTGTAGAGCCAACCAATTGGTTTGAGGACCACAATATGGAATTCAAATTGCAGAATATCTAAGTTTTAATATTATTGTTCACCAGTCCGTACACACTAGTCTTTCAATATATTCTCTCCCCTTTTACATCAGAGACTCTTTCCAATTTATATGACTCCCTATAGAATACTATAAGCACTTAAAACTAATTCAACCAACTTCAAATGTTGTGTTGAATGTAAAACCCAAAACTTCCCTCCAAACTAGTTATTACCTTTTTTAATTATAAAACATAAATTGGCTTATTAAAAATTAAAGCCCTTTTCTTATTATTAAACTTAGTTTCCTAATATCCCTACTAGACTCATTCTCAACCTACCCTAGCATCCTAGAAACCTTATTAGTAACATTATTAAAACTTGGACAACATTAGTCCATCACAATCTAATTGTTATTGCTTTGGACAATCTCAGTCCATTACAAACTCACTTTTTAATGCTTTGAGAACATTACAAAATGATTTAGGAATTGCATTATTTTAGCATCGTTATAGGTTCCAAGACCGTCCAATTGATTTGTTGACCTAGTTTGTACAGTCCATCCTCTGAATTTGCTTTGAAGGTCTTGAAATTCTACCCAGTCTTCTTCTCCAAATTGATTATATGAGGTGCTTCTGCACTAGTCTGTCAAAAACTCACTGGGTGAGCTTCTCTTCTGACAAAGGAGTAGGCAAACAGGTGAAATCCTAAAAGTGGCATACTTGGGAAATCTTGTGCTAATACAACAACTTCCTAGTCTTCTTTTCATCAAAGGATAACACTCAACAATAATCCCACCCAAGCAAGTCACCTAAGACTAGTGCACACTAGCTTCGCATATTCTCATCAATAAGGCTTGGGGGAGAAGGCGGAGCAGCAAGATCCTTAAATCCTACCTAGGCAAGGTTAAGGACAAATGATGAGAAGAAAAGCCACCTATATCCATCAAGACTTGGAAACTTAGACACCATTGCATTGGACTTGACTCCAAGCTAAAAGCTAAAAAGGGGGAGGCTAAGGGCCTATTTGGTTGCTGGCATAGGAATTGAAAAATTATAATAGAAAAATGAAATGAGAATGGAAATGAGGAATGGGAATAGAAAAGGGCAATTCCAATCCTGTTTGATTCTCTTAGAATTTGATTGAGAATATATAATGTAGTGTCCTAATTTTAATCTTTTAATGCTTTGGGTTTTCCTTCGAATGGAGGAGACTTCTTTCTCTAAAACTCTTATTTAAATTAGAGCTAATTGACTAGATGACTTTATATAGGAGTTATATTTTGCAGATTTGTATGATGATGGTTTCTTTATTCAAGGAATGTGATATATCCTAAATTATGAATGAATCTTATCTTCTCTATTAAAATCTTAGATTATGTAGATTTAAAGGTTATGTTCATATCCATCAGAGGTATGTTTAATTGTTGTTCTTGAGATATGCTAATTTGATCTATGACGATTGTAGTAAATATGCTATTCTTGATAGCGTAGTAACTATGAAATTGCTTTATATGATATAGCTCTTGAAGTATGATTGATTGGTTGGTCACTTTTACTTGTTATATCTTGTATGGTTTTATCAGTATGCAACAATAATCTCACATGAGTCTGTATGCTGGGACTCTCTATTCTGGTCTTCCTTTATTCACAAACCGATACTGAATATATATATCTCCTGAGACTGGTTGATGGTTTTGGTTTGAGACATTTCTGACTGGATGATGTTATTGATGACTTAAGATGTTATATTTAACACACTTGGTCGATGCTCTTCCGTATGTATTTATTGTCTGTTATTCCCTGTCTTTTGTATTTCTTATAACTGACATCATTCTCCCTGTATTCCTTTTCCCCGTCCCTTCATTCTATATATATATATTCTTTCATTATTAAATGGTTACATCATTTGGCATCAAGAGGCATAGCTGTCCCGATATGGGAAAAAAATACTTTAAATTTCATTTAATGATTGTTGTTTGCGATCTTCAACTAACTCCATTGTTAAGTCTGATCATCCTTTATCATATCAGTCTACCTTTGGGCAATAACACGCTAAGTTTATATTCTTTGTTCTTGACGACTCCATATCTTTCCTTCTTATCCAACAACTCCATTTCTGAATAGTATTATAATATTTCTAATGTATTGTGGACCATTTTCTTTATGACTATATGATTGTTCAATCATATCATCGTGATATGGGAAGCTATGTGTGAGACTTGTCATGGGTATGCAAATGTTATGTTCTTGATGTTTGTGGCTTTCCCAATGCCAATTAAGTGATATGCTCTGTATCTTCATGCTATCATGGGCATTGTTAGAATTTTACCTGTTGTGATATGGATGTGTTCTCCACTATATTATTTATATGCTATCACCTTTCTCCTGATACCCTTGACTGATAAATAGATCATTCTTTGAATGAGTCGTCGAAATTGATCCTCCTCTCTTCAATGTACCTATTGACTGTTTAGGTTTCTAAATTGGATAATTATTACTTCTTCTCGTGAATGTTGAGTCTTAGTCTTTGTTTGTACTGGAGTCTCTTACAACTGTCTTTTCCTTACATAAATGGCAAGTTTCCGCTGACTATACCCCTTCTTACTCTTGTCATCTAGGATGATTGTGCTGCCAGTCTCTACCTTGATCGATGCCACTGAGTACCACAATAAATGCTGAAGGTAATAAGTAATATTCAAAGTTAGATTATCCTTCCTTGTCGCTCATTGTTTCCAATCGCTGACTGTGATGATATTATATTGAGCCTCTTGCCTTTCTTTCTAGGTGATTCTCGTTCCTTCTAAGCGTTGTTCTCCATAATGGATGCTCCAGCTTTCTGCCCCTTTAACTCCCTTCTCCATTCGAGTAGTTACATGTTTATGTACGTGCAACAAAAAACTGATAGGAGTGTATTCTTTTATTCTTAGGCTCCGTTTGGTTGGGGAAGATGATTTTTTGACATAACCAGGTTATCTTATAACCAGGTTTTCGAAAACCTGGTTTTGTGGTTTGGAAAGCCAATGGTCCGTTTGGTTGACATGGAAGATGAATATACTGTGGACCCCACAATATTATTAAAAAAACTATCATAAAATTCAAAACCTGGTTTTAATTTCGAATTCCACCTTTTTGTTGGAAGAAACTTCTTCCAATTTTTGACCAAAATTGGAAGATGAAATTGAAAACCAGGTTATAATTTTAACCAACCAAACACCAAAGTTTTTTTGCAAAACCTGGTTTTGCCTCTGATAACCCGATTTTGGCCCTCATCTTCCAGCAACCAAACGGGGCCTTATTGATTTTGAGTGGCTTGTATATGTGGATGACAACATCTTTTTGTATCACTCTTGATGACAATGTGCTTTCTTTAACAAGTAATTTAGTGTACAATGTTATTGAAGTTTTTAAAATTTATTGATGTTAAAATTTTGTTTTCCCCTCATATCCACCCAGATAGGTTTGTAAATATTTATAATTACCTTTTAGTAGAACCTATTGTTCTTAGAGAACTCTCTCTACTAAAATCCAATCATCTATAATTTTTATGGTTAGAGAAAACCAATCTATTGCAAAAATGCTTAATAAATTGAGTGGAAAACTATGACTTGGATATCATGTTAAAGTTTCAACTACTCTTAAAAAGAACCACATGACTAAAATTTTAATTAAAAAACCAATCAACACTAATCAATTATTAATGAAGCTAATTAGATGATTTAATTAAGATATAGCTTGCTAAAGTGTTAAAGAGATTGTAATTGTTCTTATTCATAACGAATAAGAAATCTATTTTTAAAAAAATTGTAATTCATTATATTACAATAATATTTCACTAATTTTTAAGAATATAACCATACCTAAATTGAAGGATATAAAAGCATAGAGAAGAGTGGAAATTTACTTCAATATGTATAACTACTACCAAAAAAAAGTCTTAAATATAATACACCAACATTTATAATAGAAAAGTTCTTTGAAATTTAGATAAGAAACCTCTTATCTATTTAAATTGTTAATATATGCATCTACTTAGGGAAGTACACTTGGAAGGATAAAATAAAGACATAATAAAATAGATGTTTTTGTGATTTTTTCAATTTAAAATAGTTCTTTCCTTATTCATATCACATTTCAAAGCTCAACATGATATTTAAGTGGATTTATTTTTATTTAACTTGACATTTATTATTTTATTATTTTTTATTCTTTTTAAGAAATAAGAAAGTTTTATTATTAAAAATCTAAGTAGCAATTAGCAGTGAAATAACTATAAAATAGACAACTGAGTAAAATGTGAACCTTTAAATAAACAACATATTCTTGACATATCCTTGACATAATCACCAATAGACAAAACAAACAAATCAATTTACCTCTTCATCAATCTATAGATTAGAAGTGCACATTTTTACAATATATCTAATTTCAATAAAACAGACAAATCAATTTACCTCTTCATCAATGTATAGAAATGATAAATAACTTCTTTTGTATTTCATCGATTACATTAATTTTTACTAGTGTGCAAAAAAGAACCCCTCGTTTGGCTTGGAGATCTTGATGGGCATTGGAAATAGTTGGAAATGCATATAATTATGAATTTCATCAACCATGAACTTCTCATTAATGTAAAAATAACTAATTAAAATATTTAATGTTAGAAAAGCTATGTAATTAATATAGAAATTCAAAATGATATAACTCATTAATTCATGAGTCATTCACAAAATAAGTTTGGCTTGGAGATCTTGATGAGCATTGGAGATAGTTGGAAATGTATATATTTATGAATTTCATCAACCATGAACTTATCATTAATGTAAAAATAACTAATTAATTTTTTTTAAATTTTTTTTAAATATCAGTAAACGGTTGTAGCCATGATTATTTTTTATTAACTAAATCAAATTTGCAAGCTATCCACCATTCTGACGGGCACTGGTAGGAAAGAACGGGGAAAGAAAACCTCCAGTCTTGACTGGGACCGAAGTCCTATATTATACATACGTAAAAGGGGCATACCCCAGTTAATTACAATTTTAAAGATCACATTTCTTAAAATATTTAATGTTAGAAGAGCTATATAATTAATATAGAAATTCAAAATGATATAACTCATTAATTCCTAAATCATTCACAAAATAAAATTGAGAAAAGAATACATAAAAAATCTGCCAATAAAGATACTTACTAAATCACAAATGTATACATATAATAATAAACTATAGGAAGAAAGATTACATAAAAAATCTGCTAATGAAAAGACTTACCGAATCTAATATGATTTTGGATGATCACTAGAGAAAATGCATACATATAATAATAAACCATAGGCTGAACCGTAAGTAATAGTAAGACAAATTAAAAATTGAACAAATCCAATTGAAATAGAAAGGGTAGAAAAATAGAATCGATTTATTTCTCTAATCTATCATTTATGTGGTGCAAGAATTAGAAAGAAATCAAAATAAATAAATGAAAAAATAGGAAACAACTTGAAATAGTTGGAAAACATTCTTAGTAGCCGGAAATTAACTTTAAGGATGAGGCTAACAATTTGGTAAAAAATTGTAAAATCCAAAGCTCCCACGTATAAGCCTATTGGCTTAATATCTTTGAATGTATGGAATGATGGTTATATTAAAGGATGCAACTGATTCAAGCATGGTTATATTATTATATAAATTCTTTATTAATATAATATATTATTAACATGATTTTTTAAATGGTTTGTGATATATATAATAATTATATTATTATATAGATCATATCCATTTCTAATATTAGAATTAATAATTTATAATAGAATATAATTTTATTTTTTATTACATTAATCTTATTATTATATTAATAATAGATGATTGATTCCAAATTATTATATGTTACTAATCTCTTTAAAATATTTATTAAATAAAATAAATATAATAAAAATAATATATTATATTCTATTATAAATTATTAATTCTAATATTAGAAATGGATATGATCTATATAATAATATAATTATTATATATATTGCAAACCATTTGAAAAATCATGTTAATAATATATTTATTATATTCATCTTATTAGTGTATTAATAATAGATGATTGATTGCAAAATATTATATGTTACTAATCTCTTTAAAATATTTATTAATATAATAATAAATTACATTATAATTTATTATTATTTATTCTATTATTAATTTAGTTATTATTAAATTTTATAAATAAGGATACATGACATGTTAATCTTGTACAAAAATGGAATAGGAATAAGATTAAGTTTTGTATTTTAAAAAATATTCCCCTTCAATTTATTTTTTAATTTATTATTTGTGGTTAATTTTTTCAATAATGGTAAAAAGGTTAATTTATTTTTATTTTTATTTTATTTATTCATTTTTTAAACAAATAGATATAATAAAAAAATGTTATAAAATTATTATTTTAAAAATAATTTAAAAATAATAATAATAATTCTATTTTTTTTAAATTAAAAAATTGTAAAAGAAATATTTTATTTTTAAAAAATCAGATTAGGAATAGGAATGGCCTATTCCAATAACATATATTTTTTTGACATAGACATATGCTCATTTTAGGGACAAAATTAGAATGTCTTTCTATTTTCAATTTCGATTGAGCGTACCAAACAATAAATATAAAATCTATTCTAATTTTCTCTTTCTATTCCAGTCCTATTTCAGCAATCAAACGAACCCTAATTGCATTGTTGCAAATCTTGTACTGAAAGATATGACTTTAAATTCAATTGAAAAGAATTGATGATTGTATCAAAATGTACATGTAATTTAATGGAAATGGAATATTGATTCCATTATGAACTTTAAGTTCTAATGCACTGATGAATCACTACAATATTTTACCTCTATTGTATTTATTATTCTTGAAAAAAAATGAAAGAGTTTGAGTTTATTACATATTTGGAATCAGAACTATGTAAGTGTAGTTAGAGTTTACTTGTTATACTAAGAAAATAAATAATATAGTTTCATATATATTCTTGTTATTTTGAAAACTTTAGATTTGATATTTTAGTCATTCAAATTTATTAGTATGTTCATTTCTTAAGTTGAATTCATAAACTTAAATAGACCTAATAAGTAAGTCAATTAAATCAATCTATGACCCCACGTGGGACCCGAATTCTCCCACAAGAACATTACTCCATTTTCCTTTCTAAAACTCACGTTGCATAAGTCAAGTTTTTTAAAAATTTAATTCAAATTTAGGTTGAGGGACCCTTTTGAAGGGTGGGGTCCCTAACCTCCCTCTATTGCTTTGGTGAGTGTTGCATTTTTTCAATTTGCAGCCTGCACTTCGTTAGGTAGGGGGAAGAATAGGTAAGTAGGAGGGAGATGGGACAAAGTAGCTTTTAAATTGTTTTTTTAGTTGGGTTATTTTTAATGATCTTAATTAGTTGGTAATTAGAGCGACTAAGTTAGTATACTAATTATTTAGTTAGTAAGTAAATTATTTTACATTAGTAAGTGGGTTATTTAGTAAGTAGGTGTAGTTTAGTTGCAATAAGGATTTAATTAATTCTCAGTAAATTCTTTTAGTTGTAAGTAAGATTATTGTTTATAGATTAACTTAGTAAATTGCATTAGTTAGTTTGGAATTAGTTATAGTTGATTTTTTAAAAATTGTATTAGCTATTATATATAGTGAATTTATTAATTATTTGTAGTTAAAGTTTAATATATATAGTTTAATTGTGTCTTAGTTTATTTATTTATTTTTTATTATAGGTAAGAGGTCAAAGTCATATGTATTATATTAAAATGGGGAAATTTATATTGTTCTCCATTCAAATGGGCACTAATAGGAAAGAATGGAGAAGAAAACCTCAGATTGTAGTCCTATACAAAATTTCATTATTAAAAAGGACATACCCTAGTGATTTACTGTTTATATTCTAGCCACTTACAAACTTTGGTTTGTGAGCGATTCTAATCTTCCCCTTTTTGTTTAAGGTTGCAAAGAAAGCTATTTCCGATCATACATGCTCATTGAGATTCATCTATAATCTGTGTTTGAATTAGGATATAATGGAATAGAAGGCTCAAGAACTTTGTCTTTTTTATTGTTGGAGTCACTTCCTTAGCAATCTACAGAACTAAATGAAACTACAAACTTGTTCATTTGGTTAACAATATATTTAAAGAATAGCTATACTTTGTAACAACCCTATATTAAAAGTCCTTTTTAAATACTAGTTCTTCATACTATCTTTTAATTTAATCTATTTTAATATACTAGATATGACTACTAATTAAAATAATTAAATGATGATTTTGTAGTTATGAAACTATCTTAAGAAGATAATGAATATTCAAATAAAGGCATCCTAAAAAAATTACGCTTATGAGATTCTAGTATTTAAAATTAAAAAGCATAACTTAAAGTTCATTCTTAGATTGAATATGTGACAAATACAGTTAAGGATTAAATTCAATTAGTTGTCCCTCGCTCGCATTAATAATTATCTTCTTTTTGTTTGGAGTTTTATCCACAATAGAGGGTATAAACATTATTGGATTAATGTAGGTGGATTCCCGGGGATGACCAATTCCTTAGATAGTCCTTGTTTCAATGTAGAAAATATTCCTAATTACAATTTTGTGGAACGTTGCTAACTGAAGGTTTGACAATAGATTTTACTAACTATTCTAATTGTATCATAATTCCATTCATTTCCTTTAATTTGTAAATTTTATTTAGACTACAATAACAATCTTTAAGGTCATTCTAGATAGGATATTTTAAATTTAGAACATTCAAAACTAACATTAGTTGTGGTCTTAATCTAAAATTTGAAGTAGATTCTATCTACCTCCCAAGACCTATAGTTAATATGAAGATATAAAAGATTTTTGTAGAAATAAGGGCCAAGCCACCAAATAAATTAACACCTATGTTTCAAATGTCATTTGATTAATACCTTATTTACATTATACAATCATTAGATAGATGGCTATAAAGATTAAAAAAAATTGTGCCTAGCCAAGAGACTTAAATATTAACACAAGGAACTACTGAGAAGTGATACAAACTTTAGAAAGGAAAGGTTAAAGACCAAAACTAGAAGAGGAAACAACAGCAACATAGGTCTATAGGCAGCATAAAACACCTATACCCTGGAGGCATACATAAATTCATCATATATCAATCATGGTCCATGGGAGGCAAGAGACCACTTCAAATAGAAGACCCCAATAGAAACACACATCATAGTCATATTAAGGGCCCCAACAAAAAAAAAATGAAGAAGGATGACCTGGTGCTATCACATATCCTCCTCTTTCTTCCAAAATATCATTATTAGATCATCCACTTCCTCAAGGTTCACTACGTCTAGGGCTAATACATAAGCCATTTTCTCCCTGCTAGATTTAAAGAAATTTGGTAGGGTAGACTCAAGTTTATTTAGGTCATAAAATTCTACCCTTGGTTCAATGTAATAGTCAAATATACAAAGATAATGAAGAATTCATACATTATCCTAGTCCATAGTTATACCCCTCCAGAAAAGAAAGAATTTAATGCTAGCCTCCATCTTAGGCCATTCATGGTTGAACTAATTAATATATTTGATGTATAAAATAGGGCGCCTTAGAACATTGCTTGTCCTAGAATACTAGGTGTGTTTGACATATAAACTTCTACAAATGGGATTTCCAAATTCCTATAAATACTCAAAACTGCTAGCTAAAGACCCTCTAATAAGATGGGATCGAAGATATTATAACAAAGATAGATGATCTCCCACTGACCAACACAAGCCCTAAAAAGATAGGCTATGAACGACCCTATTACAGAACTGTTGGTGCGCTAAGCATACTCATAATTTAAGCATTTTAACCTAAGGCTCTACTCACTTCTACCCTAGACATATCATCTATTGGGTTTAATAACCTATTCCATCTCTTTGGTTTAAATTTACCCATAAAAGCCATTGTTCTAGCTTCAAAAGCATGATACAGAGATATGGATCACTCCATATTAAGCCATGATTCATATAACACAAGAAATAATAAAAGAATGGCAGTGATAGGTGTGCAAAAATGACGGTCTTATATATATTGTATTTATTAACTCAAACTTTGAGAGTGGCTTGGAATATTATAGATAGTAGGTTGATAATTTAACCAAAGATTGAGTAAGCATGCCTACGTCATTATAGTAACACCTAAAGTGGCACTTATTTAGGTTAGTGGGCTATATATGTTGATAATCTAATCTTTGAATTACTTTATTTTCACTATAAAATAATATCGTCTCATTTTGTAATGAGAAGGTGAATAAAGTGTTGAGTATTAACGAGGAAGTTAAAGATAAATGTAGGATCAACTAATTAATGATAAAGTAAATAATACAAGCTAAATTGAGTTATTATAAGACTATAATAAATTGTAAAGGATAATGAGGATCTTATATCAGAGAATTCTTTCTACAGCATGGATAGTGATGTCCTCTCCATTCACTCCCATATTTGCTAGATGGTCTTCTTTTTTATTTCCTTCTCAATACATATTAAGGAGTCTCATTTCCTCAAATTTATCTATGAGATTAAGAATGGCTTCAAGTTTTGAGTTAATAGTCCAATTTGAAGTCTTCCATTTCCTTACAATGTTAAGAATGATTTGGGAACCCCCTTCAATGATTAGTCTCTTTATGCATAATTATAAACTCAAATTGAGCCCTTCCCGTAACACTTCTACTACTTCAGTTATGTTTTTCATTGCGGTACCTACTTGCTTTGCTCTCTTAATGATCTAATCTCCAGACTCTAAATAGATACATCCTATTCTTTCTTTCCCAAGGTTTCCTCTTGAGGCTCCATCAAATTTTAATTTTTTTCACCAAGTTGATGGCAGTTCCCATGTATAGTCTTTTCGTGCTTGGAGTTTTTTCTTGTGATAGATTAATGGGGGATTGATTAGATTGGTCCAATTATTCTTCATTTCTGCATCCCAATCTAAAAATGGCCCTTCTTCAATTACATCTTTTCTTAAATAGCTATTCATCACTTCTATTAAACAAGCTTCTACTTTATTGAGGAGGGAGGACATATTGAGTTTCGAGTTATTAAATATTCACCTAGTTCTTTCTTTCCAAATTTCCCATAGGAGGATCGAAGGAGAGATGTTCTAAAGTATAATATATATTTTACATTTTCTACCCTCTGGATAGCCAATTAAATGATCCTCAGGATGCTCAAGGAGGGGAGAGGTCCAATTTAACATTTGGAAATCCAATACCAGCATTTTTTTGTGAAAGAACACTAAAATAATATATGTTCAGTTGTTTCCAAATTTTCTTTACATAGCGAGCATCTTAATGGTCCCTCAAACCCCATCTTCCTAAATCTATCAGTTGTTCCCTTTATATTATAATGTGTTCCCTATCCTTTTTTCTCCAATCTTCAAACCCTAGTGTCTCTAAAACAAGATAGTGGGTGAACACCAACTAAGTTATTTAAGGCCCTCTAAAAAGGCCTCCAAATCCCACCCACCTAATAGAAACAATTTCTTGAGTTGATCCAAAGTTTTTGGCCATCATACTTGTCTCCTACCATTAATGCAAGTTTGGGCAAGTTTGTGGGAAAGGGCAAGGACATAAGACTTCTCCATTTTTGATTTTTTTTGAAAATGGGTTGTTTGGAGGGTCCCTAAAGTTGCCTAAGCCTTCTAATGGTGATAATTAGGTCCCTAACTCATACCTCTACCACATGGGCACTTAAAATCCACTAAATTAAGCTCCTAGGACCACTTTTTTGCCTCTACAAGTGACCTAAATATTTTAATTCAGATTATTATTTGATGGGACTTCACATGATACCTCTAAAAAAATGTGATTAGGTTAGGCTCCCAAGTTTTAGGATAAGGATCTCATTACCAAACCCGAACTAACATGTCATTTACATATATACAATACAAGTGTCAAGTGACACCATAAAATTACATTACATAATACAAGTGACATGTCACTAAATATAGAATGAATTAACCTAATACATATATTCAAATTACAATTATGAATTAAATTGCATAACAACAAGGTTTGAATATCTTCAATAGATTCAACCTTGGCTTCAAGGTTTGAACATAGGTTTGGTTCTTGGTTTAGGGTTTGCACATAGGTTTGTAAGGCTTGGGAAATGGTGTTTTCAATCTTATTTTTCTTGCATTTTCTTTGAGGGATTGTTCATGGGTGTGAAGGCATTACTCACCCTTAGAAAGAGATGAGGTGACCTTGTAGGGTGAAGGGGTTAGTTGTGATGTCCATGAAAGTGGAGAGTCTCTTCTCATAGAGAAGAGGGGGAAAATGCAATGTTTATGAGCCCTTTCTTACCAATAATTTTGATGTCATTTGGGGGAGATAAGGGGAGAGTGTATATGCAATACGTGTGTTTAGTATGACCGTTGTGAAGGCATGATATTGTATGTATTGGTATTGGCATCACCTTCATGGTTGTTCCACCTTCACCCTTTGTCATGGGTTATTTCATGAAACCCATTCTGAATCCTTGGATTGGGTGTTTCTTGTGATGTTATTGCATTTGTGGTTTGATTATGGTTGTAACCCATTTAGTTTTGGTTCTCCTAACTTGGTCAGTGGTCTCTTTGACGCCTAGGGTGGGAGGTGAGCTCTCCATGGTTTTTTTCATTGTTATTTGTGGTCATATGGATTCAAATCTCATAGAAAGTTTGGGAATTTGACTATTGGGAACACAAATATGTTAGACCATTTGACCCTGCCTCTTTTTATTTTCATGGGATTGACTATTGGGCACACAATCCTACTAGACTATTGAATCCTATCCAATTTTGTATGATTCATAATAAGGAACAAAAACCTTATTGGGAAGATTGATCACACCCATTTCTCTCTATTTATTTCCTATTAGTGACATCTCTCTTATTTTGATTTTGGCATGTTATAAAGACTCAATTTTCTTAGGTGTAAAAACAAATTTTGAGTATGGCTTAGAGTACTTTAGCCTTTCTGGCTTGGTATGATTTCTTAGTTATCTAACTATGCATTATTCCTAGCTTGATGATTTCTTTGTCTCCTAAGTTGTGATAAGATCATATTTTTCTTTTGATCTACTTCACCATGATTTTGAGCCAACTCATTCTCCTGCTAAAGTGGGTGCTAAATGTACCATCTTAAAATGGATACACTTGCATTTTAAGATCTTTTAGCACTCTTTCCATAACTCCTTTCTCAAACCATGGATGGACATGTGCTTAGTGTCTCTTTTTCTCCTCTCCCTTCTCTTTCATGCTTCTTTGCCATGTCTCACTTTTTGACATGGTCTTCTAGATGTCAACATATCTCCTAATCAGTCTATCATCTTCCAATTTCATATGTACCACCTTCTAGAATGTCCATGGCCTTTCTATCTTGTCCACTAGGACTAGGTCAACCTAACCCCTGATAGTTGTGGAGTTTAGGCCCTGAAAGTCCTCAAGTTTGATAATTAATTAATTTTACTCCCCTATCATCCTGAATTGTCTTTATGCCAAAAAATAGTTTAAAAGAAGGCTTGGAGCTTCATTTTCATATCTCAGCTCATTCGCAAGACATCTCATAAAGCACTCAAGGCAAGGAACTCAACATTCAAGCATTCAAGGATCTTTTGTGGGAATTTCCTCTTCATGATCTAGCATATTGTTGTCCATCAAGGGAGGAGATCAACGTTAAAGAATTCATTATATTCTTAATTGATGCACATTTACATCCATGGCTCCATGATGTGGCTATGATAGATTCATTTCAATTATGGAGATATTCTACATCCTTCATACTAGATTCAAGATCTACAACATACATCACGACAAATCCTTAGATGACAAAGGTTTTTACAAATAAGCTGATTATTTAGATTTATCTTGTTTCTTTTATATTTACATTTCTCTTTTACAATTAATTCTTCTACCTCAGGCTTGACCAAGGTAAGCCCTCCCCCCAACAAAAACCCTAAAACCCTTCTTTTTTGTGTTGATTGGTAGGATATCATTGAAAGGTTTGTAGATTTGTAAACTATTTTTTGGGATCTTTTTGGAGAAGTCAATTTCAAGTCATCGAACTATGTTAACTTTGTTGTAGGATGTCTTCCCATGTTGACCTAGTCCTTCACTCTCCATTTTCAAGGAGATTTATGGGTTTTATTCCTTTCATCATTTTATTCCAAGATGCATGATTAAAAGTTCTAAAATAGTTCATGTCTACAATTTTTGGAGCTAAAGTGCATCTGCCTCTATGAATTTCAAGTTGAGTCTTTCATATTTTATTTCATTTCATATCTTTACCCTAGATCAACATCTTAATTGGGCTATTTGTGTTCACATAGCATGTAGATTTACATTATTTAAGAAATTAGTTGAATTTCACATTCATGTTATCCTATAGAGAACCAAAGAGTACATTTCCTTGTATTGCATTCTCATTTATAATATGAGTTTGGTATTACCACCCTTTTTCTATTGGGTTATAAACAATCTAATTTGGAAATTCCCCTCTTTCCCTTTCACATATATTTGAATGACTTAGTGGATCTCATAAAAGAGGAGACCTATAGTTCTATTAAAGTGTCTCCCTTCCCCCCCAGAAAAAATCAAACTTTCTCTCTTCATTGTTTTAGCAAATTTAGTACTCATTTTATCATCTCCTCCAAAGATGATACATACACGAATATTTATGCAATCAATAAACCAACTCATGTTTCCTTCTTTAGGTAGATTTTTTTTTGTCACTTGTTCTTGCAAATCCAATTTGTAATAAGTATGGGTGAAACCTCTCATAGCATACTCTAGTTGTTTGTTTTAGCCCATACAGAGCTTTCTTCTACTTGCACACTTGGTTCTTTCCTTCTTCATTCTCAAACCCTTATGGTTTTTCCATGTATGCATCTTCCTCTAGAACTTCATTCAGGATGTGGACTTTACATCCATCTAATATACCTTGAAGTTATTATATGATGCAAATTCTAGGAGTATTCTAACTCCTTCTAGTCTGGACACTAGTGCAAAGGTCTCTCCATAGTCTGTTCTTGTGTATATCCTTTACAAAAAAAGGTTTTTCATGTTCTTGATTACTTCTTTGTCTTCATTTTTCTTGCGTCTAAATACACATTCCATGCCAATGACACTGTTGTCTTTATCCTAGGTCATTAGGGTCCATGCATTATTATTCTTAATCTAATAAATCTCCTATTTCGTGGCCTTTTTCCAGTTCTCATATTTCAAGGAATCTCTTGTTACCTTAGGTTCAAAATGTGAGAGCAAACAAATTGTCTCTCTTTCTTTTCTTTGCATCATCACTCTAGCATCCTCGTCTCCAATTATTGATCATCTAAATGATTTCTTCTTACGTACTTGGCTAGAACCATTCATGTTTAAAGGGTTTCTTTCCTTGGTTCTTTAGGCTGAGCTACTTCCACCTATGTGGGCACTTGTTCTTGTGTTACCTCTACTAGTGCCTCTAATACTGGTTTAGCTAGTGGATTATAAACGAATTGTTTGTAGTCTGTTGGTTCTCTTTTTCTTTCCTCTTCATTCTTATTAGATAAATCATCTACCTTCACACTAGAAGATTCCATGATCTTGTTTGTTCAAATGTTCAAATACCAATATGTCTTTCTCTTTGTGGAGTATCCAAATAATATGCCTTCATCATTCTTTGGATCAAACATTCCTTGGTACTCAACCCTCTTGATGTAGTATGTTCTTACAAACACTTTGAAATAGGTCAATGATGTCTAGTGTTCAAATCATATCACATAGGGCATCTTTCTTGTACCATTTTTTACTTTTATCCTATTTAAAGTGTACACAATTGTGCTCACAACTTCTCTCTAATAGATTTGTGCAACATTATTTTGAATCATCAATATCCTGTGACAATTTTTGATTGTTCAATTTCTTCTTTCTACAACACCATTCTATTTTGGTGTACTAGGAGCTAACATCTGCCTCTTGATCACATGTTCTTGGTAGTAGCTCTCAAATAATTATGAGGTGAGCTCACCTTTGCGATCTAATCTTAGGCACTTCAATGCCTTAACAATTTTTCTTTTCACCTTTTCTCTATAGGCTTTAAACATATGAAAAGCATTTGACTTTTCCTTCAAGTAAAAATTCCACATCATTCTAGAAAATCATCAATGAACATCATAAAGTATTTGTCACTGAATACACTCTTAGTCCTCACAAGACCACATTAGTTGGTATGCACTAGCTCTAAAATCTTTTCAGAGGTAAATAAACTGCTAGAGAAAGTGGAATAGCCAACTTTCCTAGTTGACAATCTTTATACATTACATTGTCAAGTTTATTTATTTGAGGCAAGCCTCTTACACATTTCTTTCATTTTACCTTGAGAATAATCTCATAATTTACATGATATAACCTCTGATGCCACAACCAACTATTGTCATATCTAGCTACACAAAAGGTATTTATAGAAGTGTTAAGGTAGAAAATATTACCTTTACTTTGTTCATCTATACCCAATAGCTTACTCATTTTGTCCAAAATTTTGCAAGACCTTTTGTTGAACTCAAACTTATAACCCTTGTTGATTAGTTGAGAAACACAAAATAGGCTATATTTAAGATCTTCAACTAGATACACATCTTCACATTTATTCAAGTCATCAAGGGATGCAATACCCTTACCTACCATTATGCATGGAGACTTGTTGTCAAACCTAGCCATACCTCCATCATATTCTTCTACTTCATGGAACTTTCTCCTGTCACCATTCATGTGGTGTGAGAAGCCATTGTCAATGATCCAATCTTTATTTTGGTGTGTGCTTGATACTAGGGCTCTTTCAACCCTTTATTATGTTATAGAAACAAATGTTATTTCACTATTTGAACTAGTTGACTCTTCATCAGTCACACCTTCCTCAACAATGTAATACTACTTCTTTTATTTCCCTTTTTAGCTTCTCCATCATTTTTTCTTTTCTTTCCTGATAACTTCAGGACATCTAGTAGCTATGTGCCCCATCTTCTTCTAGTTAAAACACTTAAAAGGAATCTTACCTTTATATTTCCCCTTGGCTCTTGACAATCTCCTTGTGAGAAGACCCTCCAACTTTTCTTGTCTGACTTCTTTGATGTAAAGACTCTCCAAATCTATTATGTATCTATAAGTGTTTTATTTCTCCTTTCCTCTCTAGGTTTCAACCAATGTTATTAAATATTTGAATGTAGCGTCCACCTTTGGTTGACTATTGTCAAAGTTACTTAGCTCAAAAATAGTACACTTCTCTACCAGGGCATCAAGAGATACCTCTATTTTCTCTATCAACCTCAGTTCCTAAATGATTGAGACCCTTGTGGCATACTTGGGTAGTAGGATTCTCAATATCATGTTAAACACATCATCTTTATGTAGTGTGTGTCGAATAAATCTAATGGATAGCATCACATCCTTTACCCGTTTTCCATATGTTTCAATGTCTTCTTCTTGCCTTCTCATCTCATCATATTTTCCTCTCAAGTTATAAATTTCAGCCTTTTGAAAATTCTTATCACCTCCATCGATGATCTTAAGATTTTCTCACATCTCATATGATGTCTCTATCTCTTCTACATATTTATACTCTGTATAAGACAAAGTGATAGCTAGGGCATATATTGTAGTTGCATGAGTCTCTATGTCCTTTATCTAGTCAACACTAAATGAAGCAACAAGTTCACCATACTTGGTCTCAACATGAATCTAGTATGCATCTCCAAGAATTTTTATATGTAACCTCATATTTATACAACATGAGATAGTTTTATTTTGAAAACTTTGATGCTTCTCTTTTTATCATCTTGATTTTTCTACTTGAGTTTTTAGACTCTTCTATTTAGAAGACCTAGGCTTTGAGACCAATTATTGGTCTACAAAAAAATAAATATATTGAGAGGGGGAGTGAATCAATATATCCCAAATAACTTCAACATTTATCCTTTGTCTTTCTTCATAATAGGCTATTAATTAATAATAGTTATAAATTAACATGACAAGTTTAAGCAAAAACAATAAATAAAAGCATAGCATTACATTAAAAAAGTATTTATCTTCTAGAAATATAGCTAGGGTAAAAACCACAATGTGTGAGATATGATCCCCAGAAAAAATTATGCTCTCCTAATGTGTGTCCGATCAAGAGCTTACCTCTTTTAGAAGATTACAAGGATGTTGTTAAGTGTCACCGACTCAAGATATTTAGATAAGACCCACGAGAATCTTTCCCAATCAAGAGAAGTTTGGTTAGATAACTTTAGAACACAAAATAATGTGACACCTTGTCAGGGGATTCAATATAATGAACTTGTTAAATTTCACCCTCAATGGGATGACTATTGTAGTGACTAGAAAACAACAGAAGAAATGATCTAAGAAGAATAGCAAGTTTACTTATCTTGGATATAGATCACTTTTATGCTCCTCAAACCTGTCTGTGACATTTCTCTTCTACCCCCCTTGGCTCTACAACTCAAAAAAATCAGTTACATGCTTGGCTTTGTTAGCTATTACATGCTACATCACTTGTGTTCATCATGCACACTAGCTTCTCCTCAACACATTCAGTTCTTGACTTCTTAGTATCACTTTTATCTCCTTGAAATTACACTTAGCTTAGCTCTATGGCACTTTTTTCTATTCACTTACCAATCCAACATTTTTCATTGAAACAACATTCTTCTTATACGCTCTTTACGTCCTCTGCTCAAAACCCTAATTTTTAAATTCAAAATTTGAATTCTCAAGCTTATACCTAGTTTGTTCTCTTGTTAGTATCATGCATCATTCTTCTCATATGTACCATATACAAAAAAAAAATCATGGATGTTATGTGACTTTGATGGCTTTCTCTACTAGAAAGAATTCAAATTCAAATTGTTTTGCTTGTCCTCAATGTGATAGAACCATCACCATTAAATGCAATGTTTAATTCATTCTACCTACTTCATGACATGTCAATCACGGGTACCTTAACCTTGGTTTCCCCTATAAAGGCTTTAACCTTTCTTCATGATCATTGGTCACACCAGTACCTTATCTGTATTATTGACATCATTAATCAAAATTAATATAACTTTGTCTAAGTGTAGTTGCCCCTTTTTCATTGTCACTTCTTGGCTTGTCCTTCTCATTCCTCAAGTCATACTCATAAAATAATGTCACACATATGTTCTCATAATGCTTCAAAGGTCTTTCTTCATATTGTTTGACTATTTATCTTTACGTTGACATCCATGACAAGTTAGTCATAAATGATTGCACTGGTAGCTCTACTAGTTAGTCCTTTTAACAAGTATTCCAACAACCAAAATTTTTGCAGTTACAACGATGTATAGGTGAAGACTAGATGACCCAAAAAGATCAAAAAGATAAGAAATGTGTGACAACATGTCAATCATTTTAATAGAGAATTGATGCATTATCCAAATTAAAATTTTGCGGTACTTTTAAAGAGTGTTACCTAGGAATGCTTCTCCAAACATTAAAGCTTGTCACTACATGCAAAATATGTCATAATAAAAATGCATCCATCATTTTTTTTGTTGAATATCATGGACCTAGGTGAATAACCTATACTATTTCAAAGATTAATCCAAGTGGAAGAAATGTTCATTGCATGAGTAAACCCTCTAGTACAAGTTAAAAAGAGTTTCATAGGTCAGTACAAATACATAGACCATGCAATAAGCTTTGAATAGGACATTACGACTATAAAAAATGTACTTCCACACAGGGTTCAAGAATTATACATGCTCATAGTTGGAAGGATGCATATAGAATGTTAATAGTATGACTCTTACATAAGTGGGAACCATGTTAGAGATGCATCATCATACAAGATCAAGAATGATTCATACTATGTAAATGTTACAATAGATAGTAATTGCTTACAAGAACTACTAGAGGATCAAACGCACATTTTAGGCCTATTAAAAAGTGTAGAATCAAATGATGAATTGGTATGTCCCAATACTAAAGTGGAAATCGGCAAGGAGCCAATCAAAGACATCATGGCTTGCATGTCATCATTTGTAATGAAAGCACCAAGAAAATATTGTGAGCTAGAAATTATCAATAAAACATTAGACCTAGATGACAATGAAGATGACATTATCAACTAGCTAGAAATGTGTTAGCCCCAAATTATAACATTGTTTATGTATATGAAAGGGTCATATCATTTTTTATTTGGCATTGGTGTCAATCCTTAATTTGTAAGATATTATGCTAATTCAGTAGAGTGCCATATCATTTGATTGATGAAAATGATTTGATTTATGAAGAAGATTTGAAGAAAATATAATGGTGATGTAAGTGTTGATAAGTGTATTATATTCAATGGACACTTGAATGACTTATACTCTGACAATATAATGTTACTTTGATTATTTTACATGATTTGATTAAGTGTTAAAATCATGTATAAGCAAGATAGTTTGGTCAGTAAATGAAAAGTCCTGGTATTAACTGAGTTACTATAATGATCACTAAGCACCTAATGAAGAAGTGAAGGATGTGTAGTATTAGCCAAGCAATAATAGTAGTTTTCAAGCATAGTATTGATTGAGTGAAGTGTAGTGTTGATCGAGCAAGGAAAGGGAGAACAATTTTTAAGATGAATTGATCTAAGGTTGACATTAGGTGGAAATAAATATTGTTCAAAAAAATTTGAAGATAAGGATGAAGTTAGTTATGATATCAATGACTAGAGAAATTCAAAGAAGATTCAATGAAGGATATTTGATGCTTTGAATTGAAGCACAAATTTCAAGGTGAAGGCGTGATAGTCAATTGTCTATATTCAATGAATATGAGTTGGATGAAGATCGATCAATTGTGATTAAGTGGAAAAACATGGAAGAATATGGTGAAGTGGCATAAAGTTTTATATTGAGGGATGAACACATTTTTCATTGTTGTTGATAAAGTTGAAGAAGAAAGTTGATAGCTAGAGGATAACTGATAAAAACTACATTGTGAAGATCAAGCTAGAAAAGTGCTAAGTTGATGTGTGAGTGAGTTGATCAACCAAAAGAAGGAAGAAGGAAGAAAGAGGATGGAAAAAGTATAGAGATAGAGAAAAAAAGAAATCTAAATAAGAAAGGTAGTGCTAAACTAAATATGATCATTTCAATGTTACTCTTTAGCAATTACAATAGAAAATATCTTAATCGAGTGGACCTAAAAATCTTATTTATAAATCCATTGTATGGTGTGACATTATGTTGAATATTTTGTAAGTCCTTTAGAGTAGGCCACTCTATAGATGTTCAGGAGTGATAAGGTCTAGATGATCTTTGGTTAAAATCCTCTAACAAGGTCATGTTAACAATGTGTTTGTAACCTTTAACAAGGTTGGCTCCAAACAAAGCTCACTTTAGAAGAGTGAAATTTTTGGGTTGCCAATCCCATTTGTTTTTTCTCTTAACAGGGATTCCATGTAAAATACTCATGTCAAATTATGTGGATGCTTATTGTGTTGCATGTTTATTTTATGTTTATTATTATTGTTGCAACTCGGTATACAAGTTGTTTTAACATTTTATACTTGGTATATGAAGTTAACAATTTGTTGGAAGTTTAAATTAAATGGTTGATATGTTTATCAAGCTAGTGATCTGAAAGTTTAAAGTGTTTATGTTTTTGAAAATTATTAAAAAACTGGTGATAACTAATTCCCCCCCATTATTAATCTAACAATTGGTATCAAATCTAAGTACTTCAAGGAGAAAGTTTGAAGGGACTTAAGCTAAAGATCTAAAGACATATTACAGAGAGGTACTAAAGTTGAACAAGGAGAAATTTTCTTCATAGAAAAGCATGATGAGATTGCACCTACCAGGAATTGGAGACTATGCATTACACTATTTGGCCAACCTATACACATTTTTGAACCCTCTTATGACAGTTGAGGAGATAAAATAAAAGCAAGAACACAACAACTTGATGATAAAGATTACTTCTTCCATAAATGATGTTGAATCTGATGATGTTAAATATTGTATTAGTACTAAAGAGATGTGGGAAAAGATAATACTAGTGTATGGTGGAGGTCAGAATGTTATGAGATCCAAAGTTGAAAGCCTAAGACAAAAATAGAAAACATTGTTGAACACAGTAAATGAATCAAGGAAGTTGTTATGCTATTAAAGCTATTGGAGGAGTTGTAAGTGATGAAGAAGTTGTAAGTAAAGCATTGATAACCTTATTACCTATTTATTCTATTAGAACATCTACTATTCAGGAATTCAAAGTTATCCCTAGTAATGCTCTTTCTCTTGATGCCTTGTTCAATAGATTAAATCCTTTGAGTTGAATAACTTTGATAATAGTGTACCTAAAGTTGAGAATTATTTCAAAACATTTCTAACTATTGGAAGTTAAAAGAAAGATAAGTGTAGAAAGGATAATAGTGATTTAAATTTAGATGACAAAGAGATCTATGAGTTTTTGCAGTATTTATGGCTAGCTAGTTACCGAGAGGCAAAGGAAGATTCAAAGGTAAATTGTCCTTGATATGTTCCAAATATAATTAAGTTGGTCATATTGTTGCTAGATTTCCTAACAAGAATATGAATGATAAGAAGACAAAAAATCCCAAAGGAACAAGGATTATAAAGACATAGGAAAGAAATCATGTTAAATTGTTGAGGAAGAGTACACCATGTCAAGATCAGATGATGAGAATGAAGGCGAGGAAGTTGTATATGTTGTTGTGAGAGAAGATTCAAATGGGAAAAGGTATGAAAAGGAAAAAGTCCTTATTTATCACATTAGAAAAATGATATATGGATTATTGTTAGTGGTTGTTCACATCACACGATTGGTGATATTGATAAGTTTGATAAGTTAGAAGAGTGTGGTGGTGGAATTTTTAATCTTGGAAATGATGTTCCATGGCTTGTGAAAGGTAGAGGATCAATGATGTTGAAGGATAAAATAAAATGTGACAACACTTATTGTGTTCAAGGTCTACAATATAATTTTTTGAGTGTTGCACAAATGAATAACACAGGTCACCAATTGGAGTTTATGAACAGAAAGGTGAAAATATTTAATGTTGATGGAAAAATGATTGGAACTAGAGAACAAACAAGAGGCAATATGTTTTACATGGATCCCAATGTAAGTACATATCTATTTTCTAAAGTTGAAGATGTATGGTTGTGGCGTAAGAGACTTTTTCATGTGAACTTTGATAATATAATTAAAGTGAGTAGAAAGAAGAAAGTAAAAAGGCTTACTGAACTTGCATAAACCCAATAATGCTTTGTGTAAAGAATGTCAACTCGATAAAATGACTAAGTATAGTTTCTCAAGCAAGTCACATTAATCTAATGATATTCTAGAGTTGGTTCATATTGATTTGTGTGCTCCTATTAAATCTAAGAGCTATTATGGTGATAGATAATCTATTCTATTTGTTGATGGTTATTCAAGGATGATGAATGTGATGTTTCTAAAAGTTAAATCTGATGCATTTCAAATATTCAAGTTGTATAAAGAAAGAGTGGAGATGGAAACTAGTAAATACTTAAATGTTTGAGATCTAATAGAGGTGGAGATTTTATATGTTTGATGTATTTAATAACTATTGTATTGAGCATTGAATTATAATGCAATTGGTTGCACCTAGGACAATACACCAATATGATATTATATAGAGGAGGGACAAATCAATTGTTGATTGAAAAATGAATTGTACAAATATTTTTTGGAGAGAAGCTATAAGAATTATTGTATACACCCTCAACTAAGTTCAATTGAAGGAAGGAACAAAAAAAACACCATATGAACTTTGGTATGGTCATGCATTGAATGTAAGTTATTTCAAAATCTTCGGAAGTATGTTCTATATTCATAAAGATGCAAGAAATGGAAAGTTTGATTCAAAAGGAGATTAAGGTATATTCCAAGGTTACTCTATTGGGAGAAAGGCATACAATGTTTGAACAAAGTGAATGATACGATGATTAAAAGTGTAAATGTAAGAATTGATGAGTTCTCATATAAGAATAATGAGGAGAGAAAGAAAGAGTATGAAGATTACAACACATTTGTCTATGTTCATGATGATGTACCTTATATTGTACCCATGCACATGACCAAGTCAATGCAATGGTACATCAAGAAACAACATAGATCAAGCGAGCAAAATAAAAGAGCTACTAACCAATTGCTTGCATTACTTGGGCTAGAGATAGAACACCCTAAGAAGAATGTTGAGCCCCAACCAAGTGATGATAGTGTTCAAGAACACGGAAGAAAGATTGTTTTAGAAAAGTATGCTAGAAGGTATCGTTTACAAGATTAAATCATTGGAGATAAGAGTGTTGGATTAATGACAAGAAGTAAGTTGAGAGATAATACATGTTTGAATCTTGAATTTCAACTTAGAACTGTGAGAGATGCACTTGAGAATGATGATTGGATTAATGAAATGAATGAAGAGATAGATTAGATTGAAAAGAACAATACATGGACATTGGTACCAAGACCTAAAGACAAAAATATGATTGGAACTAAATGGATATTCAAGAACAAGTTGAATGGGAAATGAGAAGTTGTGAGGAACAAGACCATACTTGTTTGTAAAGGTTATGCACAAGAAGAAGGAATTCACCATGGGGAGACCTTTGCACGTGTTGCTAGATTGGAAGGTATTAGAACATTATTGGCATATGCAACTTACAAAATATTCAAAGTCTATAAAATGAATGTTAAGTGTGTATTTCTTAATGGAATTCTAGAGGAAGAGGTATGTAATGATCAACCTGAAGGATGTGTGGAGACAAATTAGAAGCACATGGTATGTAAATTGAACAAATCCATGTATGGATTCAAACAAGTACTCAAAGCATGGGATGATAGATTGCATTCATATTTGATTAGAATTAGATTTGTTAGAACAAGTGTTAACAATAACCTATACTTAAAAAATGAAGTTGAAGATAAGGTCCTAATTGTAGAAATATTTGTTGATGATATTATATTTGGTGGTAACAATTTTTTGTGCAAGACATTTGCTGATCAAATGAAAAAAGAGTTTGAAATTTCTATATTTGGTGAGATAAGGTTCTTCATTGGTTTACAAGTTCATCAAACAAAAGGAGGAATATATGTGACTCAGTCTAAATACATAAAGGAGATATTGAAAACATTTGGCATGCATGAATAAAGACTAGTTGACACCCCTATGATCACTAGATGTAAATTTCCTACTAAAGTGAATGAGATACAATACATATAAATGATTGGAAAGTTGTAGTATGTAGTATATAGAAGACCTAATATTGTACATGTGGTTAGTATAGTTGCAAGATCTTAAGTCAATCCCAAGGAGACACATATGATTATAGTAAAGAGGATATTAAGATATTTGAAAGGGATAGAAGATTATGGATTATGGTATAAGGCAGAAGCTCCTATGAATTTTAGCTAAGATTTTATACTAATGTGGACTAGGAAAGAAATGTTGATGATAGAAAGAGTACAAGTGGTGAAGCTTTTTTTTAGGAGAAAGGTTGGTTACATGGATACAAAATAAATAAAGATGTATTTTCCAATCTAATGTTGAATTGAGTATGTTGCTACTATTATTAACTATTCAAGTATTGTATGCATCAAGAAATCGTTGGAAGGTATGCAAGAGGAAGTCACCAAAATTGTTACTATCTATTGTGATAATACAAGTGCTATAAAAATACCAAAGAACACTATGGTGCATGCAAAAACAAAACACATAGCTATCAATTAGCACTACTTGAGAGAATAAGTTCAAGAAAAACAAGTCATATTGGAGTATATAAAAGCCAAGGAGAAAATTGCATATATATTCAAAAATCCATTGGCCAAGGATGACTTTGAGTATTAGAGATGTATGCTAGGGGTGTTGGTATGTTTTTCATTGCACCAAAAGCTCAAGCTATCAATGAACATCACAAACACCAGCCTTACCTAGATCCACGAGAGGTAATTAAGCCATGTCACGAACCTTGAAGGAGGCACTAACCACCAAGTTAAAAATCTCCCCTTAGCACCAACTGATGGTTCTGCACTAATGGAATGAAGGAGACCTCCTGAGAATCGAACTCATGACCCAAGGCTTTGATACCAATTGTTGGTATGTTTGTCATTGCAACAAAAGCTTGAGCTATCAATGAACATCACAAACACTAGACTTGCATAGATCCACAAGAGGCGGTTAAGCCATGTCACGAACCCCAAAGGAGGCACTGACCACCAACTCAACAAGGGGTCCTTCCCCTATTTAAGATTCACTAAGTGAGGATACATGTTGCATCAATTCATGGATGACCTTAATATCTTTACAGAGTTGATGCAAGAGTTCACTCTTTACAGACTATCCTAGAGTTGTGAAAATGATTGTAATAAAGAAAATGTAATCTATACATGCAAGGTACAAGATATAACTACAAGGTTTTATAAGTTTCTCATGGAAGATTATAGTTACATTTGGTATTGTTGTTAAAGCAGGAGAGAAGCAGAAGAAGTTTCAGATGTATGAGAGAAGTAAAAGGAGTGCATGTATGAGTAGTGAAGTAAAGGGGGGGAGTGTTATTAAAACAAAACAGAATTAGCATGGAGATGAGTAAAGAGGGAGAGATGTAGAAGAAAGGAGAAAATGTATGTATCAATCAAAAGAGAAAATAATGGAGTTGATTTTGTCTAATGTTGAATATTTTTGTCAAAGGGGGATATAACATGTTGCAGGAGAATGAGTTGAATATGATGTTGAATAATGAAGTGTATCAAAAGGGGGATTTGAGAACCTTGTACAAAACAAAGATCATGAAATTATAGAGAACCTGAGTGAAGTCAAAGAGCTAAAGATGTGTTGTTATCTCATGATACATTCTTTCACGATGTCTAAATGCAATTTGTAATAATGTTTTCCCATCAATGCCAAAGGGAGACATTGTTAGCACCAACTAATAATGATGTTGATGTATTTGAATGAGTCATATCAATTGTTATGTTTGCATTGATCTTATTTATTAATTGGAAAGACATTATGCTAATTCAATAGAGTTTCATATCATTTGATTAATGAAAAGGATTTGAAGAAAGTATAATGATGATGTAAGTGTTGCTAGGTGTATAATATTTAATGGGTACTTGAATGAGTTAGACTCTGATAGTATAATATTGGTTTGATTATTTTACATGATTTGATTAAGTGTTAAAATCAAGTATAAGTAAGATAGTTTGGTCAGTGAATGAAAAGTCCTAGTATTAATCGAGATACTATAGTGTTCACTGAGCATCTAATGAAGAAGTGAAGGATGTGAAGTATTAACCAAGCAAGAACAATGTTAAATGAGCCTACTATTAACCCAGTGAAGTGTTGATCAAGAAAGGAAAGGGAGAACAATTTTGAAAATGAATTGATCTTAGGCCAATATTTGGTGAAAATAAAGATTGTTTGAGATGTTTCAAAGATAAGGATGAAATTAAGTTATGAGATCAATGGCTAGATAAATTCAAAGAAGATTTGATGAATTGAATTGAAGAACAAATTTCAAGGTGAAGGCATGATACCCGAGTGTTTAGATTTAATGAATCTAAGTTCGATGAAGATTAGATGATTTTGATTAAGAGACAAAATGTGGAATATTAATTTGGTGAAGTGGCATAAAGTTTTTTATTTATGCAATGAACACAATATTTATTTTTGATGATCAAGTTGAAGAAGAAATTTGATAGCTAGAGGATATCTGAGTAGAAATACATTGTGAAGATCAAGAAAGAGAAGTGCTCAGTTGATGTGTGAGTGAGAAAATTAGCCATAACGGAGTAGAAGGAAGAAAGAGGATGAATAGGGGATATAGATTAAGAAAAATAGATATCTGAAAGAGCAAGGTAGTGTTAAACTAATAAATCATTTCATTGCTACTCTCTAACTATTGTATCATAAACCCTTTAACTAAGTGGACATAACAATCTTATTTGAAAATCTATTGTATGGTGACATTTTATTGAGTGTTTTGTAATTCCATTAGAGTATACCATTCTATAGATATTCATGAGTGATAAGGTCTAGATGTTCTTTGGTGAAAACCCTCTAACAAGGTCACATCAAAATGTGTTTGTAACCTTTGACAAGGTTGGATCCTAAGAGAGCTCACTTCAGAAGAGTGAAATTTTTGGGTTGTCGATCATAGATGGTTTTTCCCTTAATAAGGCTTCCATGTTAAATACTTGTGTCAAATTGTATGGATGCTTATTATGTTTCATGTTTATTTAATATTTATTGTTTATAACTACAAATCAGTATACATATAAAGTTTACCCTGATACTTAATATATGAAGTTAACAGTTTGTTGAAAGTTTAAATTGAATAGTTGATATGTTTACCAAGGTAGTGATCTAAAAGTTTAAAGTGTTTAAGTTTTTGAAAAGTGTTTAAAGGCCTTTACGATAACCAATGATAAGTGATTCACACCCCCCCCCCCTTAGTTATCTAACAAAATGAACCCATCTTTGATAAATGAATACAACATAGAAGACTTGCTTGATATGGCATTTCCTACTCTCTTCCCCAATGGATCTACACAACCACAACTAAGACAAGTGCTAATGTATGAGTCTGCATTGCACATGATGTAGTATCGTGACTAGAGATTTGGATAACACCCATAATTTTAGTATTTTATATATAATCTCATGATGTTACATCATAGCAAGAGCCTTGCAACTATTTTCATTGAGACAAATTGTGAGGAAAAAAAACCAAACACCATAAAAAATTGCATGTGCACCTAAAGAACCTTCCAGACACACAACTTGCAATGAACTCATGCACTTCAAATCTTCAATTAGGGGCACAAGACCATATTGGAACAATTTTTGTACAAGAATCACAAACATTATCAAACAAATAGGACTGCCAACTTTATTGTTCACACTTAATGCAAAAGATTATTAGTACAAAAATGAGTGGCAATATAGAGGCCCAATGCATATACATGGATTCATATGGCCTAAAAATGCATTGGATATGGACAAGCTTGACTAGACTAATGATTTAGATCTAGATAAGGCAAGACAATTCGTGGACTTCTATGTTTGATCTTGGAACCCATGGAGTGATGGTCATAGAACCAACACAATGTTTACGTCTCCACAAGATAATCCATGCTTGTTAACCACGCTTGAGATACTTTCTACACATACTAAGGATGACTATGCATAAATTATTAACTAAACAAAGGAAGATAAAATGTCAAGATGGCTCTTGCCTCCAAAAGAAAGAGAAAAAAATGGAATGTCGATGCAAAGCTTTGTGGAAAGAGAAAAATGTCTCAACCTTGCAATGCAACAATGATGGAATGTGATAAATGATGATAGGATAAATATACACAATCAAGATGTGTTGTCAATATGGAGAGCTAACATAGACTATCAACTTGTAACATCATGATCACTTGTTATAAAGTACATTGCAAAGTATGCCTCGAAGGCTGAGAAACGATCGGTGACTTGCACTATATAGTGATTTGCACTAATATGATAGCAAGAATATCAGCAACCCAATGAGATAATAGTCTAGCCCTTTTAGCATATCAAAAATTCATGAAAAAATTTATTGTAGAACATGATATAGGGGTTAACATTATAGAAAGCAACAATCAACATTGGCATAACAAAGAGACATTTTGACATTCACAACTATGTCAAGTGTCATATCAGTAAACAACCTTGGAATTCAATAGATGTTCTCCTTCAATAGGCTCTAAAAAATGTGAAATAACACATACATGGTTCTAAGAAAAAGGAGGAAGATCTATCAAGGAATCTTTCTTCGTAACAAAAAAAAAAAAAGTAAAAATTGGAAGCTGATAATATACCAAGTAATTGAATTCACCCATTGTTCAATATAGCCTTCACTTAGAGAGAGGGGGAGCAAGAAGTAAAAACATATAGAATAGAGAGACACAATTTGACATTCACAACTACGTCAAGTGTAACCTTCACATTCAATCGATGTTTTCCATCAATAGCTCCTAAAAAATGTGAAATAGCACATACATGGTTCTAAGAAAAAGGAGGAAGACCTATCGAGGAATCTTTCTTCGTAATAAAGCTAAAAGTAAAAATTGAAAACCAATAATATACCAAGTAATTGGATTCACCCATTGTTCAATATAGCCTTCACTAAGACAGAGAGGGGGGGAAAAGAAGCAAAAACATATTCTTATGTATTGTCTAACTTTATTTTTTGTTAAACTAATGTAATACTAGATACATTTTACTATCAATTAAAACATTGCATCCATTTTAGATAAAACTGCTAGTAATAATAATAAATGTGAGCAAATAATGCAAATGTTCCAAACTTTAACGAGTGCCACGTAGTGGCTAGTACTTGTCATAATAATTGTTACCATTAGAAATAGTATATATATAATTTAATTGTAAATGTAACTTAAATGATAAGTAAATAAAAATGATATGTGATGTAATTAATTTAAAATTATTAAAAAATTATATTAGAAATAAAATATATTATAATAGTAACTGATCAAAAACAAAATATATTATAATAGTAACATCAAATATAAATTATAAGATTGTTCAAATATTTTCACAAAAAATATAATGATAAATTTTTTATATCTTTTTGAAAAATAATTAATTATTTTATTATAATATTAAATAATAATATGAAAATAATTTAAATAAATGATATTAAGTTTTTTTAAATACTACAATTATTTCACACATATATCAATATTTTCACAATAAAAAAATGTATCTTTTAAGAATGAAAAATACAAACAACAAAATAATTATTAAATACTTATTCATATTTTAACTAATCATTCTTGAAATTATATTATAAAATAAAAATGAATTATAAAAAACACAATATAATTTTTTAACACTATTTTTTTTTATCGGTAAAAGGTTGAAGCCAAGATTAATTATTATGTATTATTATTAATTATTATTTTATTAAGCACAAGTATATTCAAACCCAAGACCTCTTCGATAAGAGGCTCACAATTTACTGTTGTGTTCTAGGCTCTTGCCTTAAAAAATTTACACTATTGAAGTGTATATTTTCTTAAAATAAATTCTAAAATCTAATCAAATAAATTATAGTTCAAATTTATTACTACACTAATAGTTTCTACAATTGATTATAGTGGAAAAGTAAATAAAAATTGTACATGTTGCAATTTTCACTTGCTAAAAATAGTGTAATATAATTAAAAGAAGTAACTAATGAATTCTCATATAAGACCTTAACCCAATTAACCAATAAAAAATTAGGAAAATATTTTTTTAGAAGTTATAAATTAAAATTTATATGCTTTTAGAGTTTTAAAAGTGGAATATCCCAGTAGGAGATTATCTTCTGAATTTTCTCACAAATAGTTTTAAGAATATAATTGATGAATTATGCAAAATAATTCAACAATATTAAACAACAAATGAACTAGTATGCTCAATAAATGACTCAGTTTTAACACTTAATATTTGTTATTGGATTATAAACCAACAATACAATAACATATAACATGCATCAAATCTAATCTTAAATATAGAAATACAGTAAGATTGGAAATGAACAATAACATGCACCTTTAGTCTCAAATGTGAATTCTGATGTGAATTCACCCCAAATGATGAATTGGAGCTACATCCAATCCACCAAGAATATGACATGAAGGTTTATGTCCTCAGGTCTAAAATGAAACATGGAATCTCTCTCAATGCTTCTCCAAGTGAAACTCAAATTCTCCAAACAAATAATAATCCAAGCGTGTCAAAAACGAATGTGACTTGCAGCTTTAATGCTCAAATAATGACCCTTCAATTGTCTTCTATCTTTTCATCTTATCCCCCCTTCTATCACTTTGGCCCCCTTAATATTAAATTGACCCCCTTTTAATTAATTAATTTAATGTCCTCGTAGTCAATTTAGTATTATATGAAGGTGTCCTTAATTTACTAATGTCCCAAAAAGAGGACATTACAAGTCCCTCCTCCTCCAAATTGCTTGTCCTCAAGAAATTGGTACCAGGATCACATATAAATTTGTAAGTAGCTCTATAGCCCATCCTAAAATTATATCATGTAACATGGTAAAACAAGGTGTCTAACTGCAACTCTTTAACCAATGAAATTCTAGGATCCAAAGTCAATCTATGATACTCTGTTGTGTTTGTAGGTTATGTAACTCTGATCATGAACCTCAAAGTGTGCAGTATCACAATGTGCTTCAACTAATGCAACAAATACCTCATGTTGACCTGTGTATTGCAAACCAGTCTGCCAATGTGATCATGGGTATAGAAATAGATGATCCATGAATCACCAACCTCTTAAATCAGCTAGATGAACAAATGGATGTCAAATACACTGCCCATATGTGAAAAAACCAACTCATCATGACTCAAGATGTCACTGTCATATCTCATATTAGTATAAAAAATGATAATAATGTCACCAATATGTCACTAAATAGGAAAGATAAACATATCATATGAAATATATCGCAACATGTATAATTCTCACTCATTTGTATGCAACTCACTAACCCCTATAGGCCAAACCAAATTTGAAAATGTACTAATAGTCCAAGCAAGACAACAACTGATAATTGGAGTCGGAAGAAAGATAAAATCACCTATTAAGTAGACAACTACCATATCATTAAAACTTGGTGATAAATCTCTAGGTATGTTGTAAAAACCCTTATGACACAATATGGAAAACTTTGAACCATTTTCTTCACCATAAGTATCATCACTAAAATCAATATCTTCATCAACAAAATGAACATCTATACAAATAGTTTTTGAAGTAAAATTACTTGGTTCATATTCTACCTCACGATAAGGTGATATCATATAACTATTGTTGTAAAAATTAGAACTCATTTGCTGGTTGTAATGCCCTACCAAGGAACCAAAATAAATTAACCTAAGGTTTCACTAAGTTTTTCAAAAAAAAATTTTAAAGATAATAACATAACAACAACAGATATAAAGTAGTGGAAGCAATAACATAAACATAAACACATACCACAAAACAAATTACAATTCTTAGGGGTCCCAAGACGTTGAATCACATTAAAGTTTAATTAATAGTAAAACCAATATATATAACACATCCACATTAAAGATTAACTACAAGTTCAAATCCATTTAAATAATATACAATTGTCCTAAATGCCACTTGGCAATAACTAGAATGTACAATCATCCATTGTACAAGTCATAGGGTATGAAAGGCTGAAAGAATACACATCATAAAATAGATTACATCATCTCTATAAGATCCATCAAATAAAAATACATAAAATAGGTATAACCATCCATCATAGTACACAAAGATAGAATGAAAGGAAATGCAGAATAGGGAACTCCAACCATGACATCGAACTAATGGATCTCGATGCTAAAATTAAAAAGCACTACCACCCAACCTTGCGGTAACCCAAAAAGGTCCACTCCCACTGTGCTAAGGAGATAGCCTCAAATCCCAAATAGGATAACAATCCCAAAAGTCAAAAGTAAAATCTAGGTCAAGGAAAAACCTAAAAACAACCTAACTCAGGGTACCAAGACACAAGTGACATCTAAACCCAGAGGCAATAATGACTTGTAGGATGTCCACTATGTAAGTGGGAAAGTTTCATCACATGAGTCAACTCTAAGGTTACCTAGGCAATCTAACTGGACTCTGGCTCCCCAGTGACTCTATGCAACACTAGTATCCTTCTGTACTGACAAGACATACTAACGAAGTGAGGTTGCAACTAAGCATCCTCTCTACTCCCATACTAGTATGTACTAGCACTTGAGGCATGGGCGAGGATAAACAATGACTCTTGTTGATTCATTTTACTCTCATTTGATGTAATGTTATCACTTATTTAAACAACCTACAATGGGTTAACTAGGAAACCTCTTTTGGCTCCGACCTCCATTGCAAGCCACTTCCCAACATTACATACATATAACCTACCCTAAGCTTAGTAAAGAAGAAAGATCTCAAAAGACAACATGTCATACATCAGTTCTTAAACAAGCAATTGACAAGTACTAAAATCACTGGTCAAAGTACAAACTTCACTAATATGATCATCCTAACAGGACTAATCCAAGAAAGTATACATAAACCAAATCATGTCAAACAATAACTCCTAGCCTCTGGTAGATGTCCTAAACTAGTCAACACTCTAAGTCAACCCCAAACCCAAAACATAAGAAAACATACAATTAACAGTGTAGTTTCACAGTTTTGTTTGATTTTGAAAACACACTGTCTGAATTTATAATAAAGTTTGAGTTTTCAGTTCAATGAAAGTTTTCAAACTGATGAGGTTTACGATTTTCTCCTTACAACTTAACCCATTTCCCATTTTAAACCAAATCACATAAGTACCATTAACTCACAAAAAAGTGTCTCTATTACGACTATAAGATGAAATTAAATAATTATTATTAAATAATAACTAACAAATTATTAATAAAATAATATAAGTTTACTGTAAAAATTATTCATTATTTTATTATAAAACAATTTCATTTTTTTATAAACAAATTTGCCAATTAACATCTGATAACAAATTAATTAATTATTAATAATAGTAATTAAATTAATTTCAAATAATTTAAAAACTTTAATTAAAATAACTTATAAATTATTAAAATTTAATAATTAAAAAAACTATTACTAATTTTTTTAAATTAATAATAAAAATTTAATTAAATAAAATTTGATTTAAAAAAAATAAATACAGGTGTGTTTAAAGACTTGTCGGCATGGCTTGAAAAGGTTTCCACTAGCAGCTCTATTGTTGTGATAACAAAGTATTGCCTACAACAATACCTATTGTCACGGCAGTAGAGTCTTCCATGTGGCGACTCTAATGGCCATCGACAGTAATCTCTCTGCCATGTAAGGGAAAGAAAACAATAAGGGGTGGGTGGGAGGTTGGTGGCCCCCGCCCACCAATTTATTATATATTTATTTATTTATTTATTTATTTATTTCATAAAAATAAAATAAATGTCCCCTCAATAATTTTTTATTTTATAATAAATTTTTTAATAAATTTTTTGGATTTAATCTAATATGGAAAATCCAATAAATCAATCAAATTTGAATGCTATAATTCAATTTCTTTCCAAAACCCTTCCTGATTAAAAATACCCAACTATTAAAATTCATAGAACGAGGGTTCCAAAAACTCAATTTCTCGAATATAGATAAATTTGATACGAATATCAATAAAAATATACAATGAAAGATTTATCTTAAATAAAACTCTGAAAACAAATTTATCAGACACGAAAAAGATAGTAATTCGAAGAATAGAAATCGTTGTGCCAATAAACCACAAGATTCTACCTAAATCTGATGCTAATATGCAAACGCATGAAGCACACAAGAAATTCTCTTTCTTTTGAAACCCTTCTTCTCGAAAATTGCTCCTTCAAAACCCAGTTCTTGAAAAATGAGCTCCAAATCTCTAATAAAGAGTTCTCCCCTAATTTGGGGCTTTGATTGTCCAATCATGTGAGGGAGCTTGTTGACCAAATTCTTTTTAATATTTTATTAACTTTTACATTTTCATGCACACTTTTTGCAATTTAAAATATCTTTATTAAATTAATTTGTTTTCTCTCTTTAATTAATTTTTGAGGCATTTTTTATAGAAATATTTATTAACTTAAGTAATAATAATATTTAGCATTTATTTAAAAATGATCTCCTAAATATATTATTATTAACCTAAATAAATATTATTACGCTCTAAAATTAGAATTATAACTTTATCTTTAAATTTAATTCTTTTATTGAATTAATTTTTCAATTCATTAAATATAATTAAATATCAAGTTTTCTTAATAAAAATTCCATTAAATTAAATCATTAATTATTCTATTAAATTGATTTAATTATAATAGAAAATACACCAAAGACCCACAAGCCAAAAAAGAAAACCAATAATAAAGTACATAAAACTATATCGAACTCAAGAGCTATAATCACGAATTTATGTCACTTGACAAATTCATAAGGTAGACAACTCAGATTCTTGCCCTACATTTTAGGAAAAATGGTTTAAGGATACGATTCAGACTCAAGAGTTATCTTCCCTCTCTTGCATTGAAATATTGTTATAGGTTACGCTCATCCTAGTAATTCAAGGAAGTCGATACCTAGTACTTGCAATCAGCATAAAATCTACACATGTGCATACACATATATTTTAAACTAAATAGGCAATGGCAGGAAGTGATACATCGTGTAGATCTTGGCTAGCAGGTGACTACAACTCCTTCCCTCAACCATATTAGAAACATCATACATAAAATAAAACATATAGGTACACCATACACATGCAAGTATGGGGTAAGTATCAATAGAAAACACGTATAAATAATCCATCTAACTAACATCATGAAATAACTATAAACAATCCTCGTCATAAGGGAATAATCATGCATACGTGAAATAACTAGTACCAAGTAGTCTCATCATATAATCAACTGAGCAAGAAATAATATCCAACAATCTAGAAAGAAAATATCACTAATCATCAAACATAATCATAACGTTGGCCTAAAAGAGTTCAGCAATAATAACTAAAAAGTAAACCAGGGGTAGGCACTACATTCACCCCCTAGACTTAGGCTTACTCCTAGAAGCCTATAAACAAGTAGGGGCATAAATCTCGTAAACCAGATGCATCCTCCCATGTAGCTGATGACTCATCAGTAGGGTCCCATTAAACCCTTACTTGCTCTATGGTTTGACCTCTAAGGGTCAAATCCTGTTATTGCAAAATGTGAACCAACTCCAAAGCTAGTTGTTCATCCTCTACCTATAACACATTCCAATCAAGAACATGTATCACATTAAGAATATATGGTCTAAGTACAGAAACATGGAAAAACATCATGAACACGAGCTAGGTTGGGTGGCAATGTAAGATAGTAAAAAACTTGACCTATCCCCTCAAGAATCTCAAATGGTCTAACAAAATGAGGTGCTAGCTTCAAACCCTTTCCATACTGGATCAGACTCTTCCATGGATGCACTCTCAAGAAAACTTTCTCACCCACTACAAACTGCTTATCCATCCTATGAGCATTGACATACTTCTTTTGTCTATCCTATATTGTAGATACATGTTCATGGATGCGCACTACCTATTGCTTCATATCTCAAAGCATCTCAAGACCCAACAGGATGTGATCCTCAAAACTATCCCAACTCAAAGGTGTATAGCAAGAATGACCATACAAAGCCTAATAAGGTGTAGTCCCAATAGAATTGTGATAACCATTGTTATAAGAAAAATCTACTAGGTAAAGATAGTCTTCCTAAAGAGTCTATTTGTCCATCACATACATCCTCAACATATCCTCTAGAACCTGATTCACTCTCTCGATCTAACCATCTATCTTTGGGTGATAAACTTAGCTAAAGTTCAATTGTGCTTGAAGATCATGCTATAAGGATGTCCAAAATGCATATGTAAATACAAGATCCCTATGTGAAATGATATTTTGATAAATACCATGCAATCTCAAGATATCACACATGAATACATTAGCTATTTAAGCTATTGTGTAAGATTCCCTCATTGGTGAAAAGTGTGCCACCTTAGTCAACCGATCAACGGTGACCATGATAGTGTCATGACAATGAACAGTCAAATGTAATCCTACAATGAAATCCATATAGATGATATCCCATTTCCATGAAGGAATGAGATTGGGCTATAAAAGCCCTACTAGGTGTTGGTGTTCTACTTTGACTCTCTGGCACTTAAGACACCTAGCTTCAAAGTTAGCAATATCACACTTCATCCCTGTCCAAAAGTATAGATGTCACAAATTTGCATGCATCTTCTTGACACTTGGATGTGCCAAGTAAGGTGCACGATGAGCCTCTAATAGGATCAATCTATGAAGCTCATCCAGTAGTGGTACATAGATCCTTCATGAATAGCGTAAAAGGCCATCTGACTCCAAATCATAACTTGAAAACCTTCCCTCCAATGGTCTCCCTAAATCTATCTCCATGCTTGCTTCCTAATACAAAGTATCTGTAAGAAGTGCCTGAAGCATACGACTCCTCAAATCTACACTAAGAGTCAAAGATAGTGTCACATGTCTCCTACGACTCAAAGCGTCTGCTACCACATTCTCCTTTCCCTAAAAATACTTCACCTTGAAGTCGTACTCACAAAGAAACTCCATCCAATGCCTTTTCCTAGTATTCAGATTAGGCTTCATGAATATGTACTATAGACTACAATGACCACTAGGAAGTTCAAATCAGTGTCCCAACAAGAAGTGTCTCCATCTCACTAGGGTATGAACTATTGCAGCTAACTCAAGATCATGCGTAGTGTAATTCAACTCATGATCCTTGAGTTTGCATGATTCGTTAGTAATCACCTGTCCATCCTACATCAATATTGCTCTAATCCCCACTAGGGAAGCATCTATGCACACCATAAAGTCACATGTTGGATTAGGTGCTAATAATATTGGTGCACTGGTCAAAAGCTCCTTAAGCTTCTTAAATGCTTCCTCGCATTTCTCTGTCCATATAAACTTCTTTCCTTTCCTTTGAAGGGAAGTGATAGGATATGCTACTTTGGAAAAGTTTTGGATGAACCTACAATAATAACTGGCTAGACCCATGAATCTACAAATTTCTGACATGGTATTGGGTGCAAACCAATCTACTATTGCCTAGATATTCACAAGGTCTATAGAGATACCATCACCTGATATGATATGCTCTAAATATTGTATCTCTGATTGAAAGCAATCACACTTTGCCAAGTTGGAATAAAGTTTATCATCTCTCGAACATTGCAAAACTAATCATACATGGTCCTCATGTTCCTTTTGGAATCTAGAATATATCAAAATATCATCTAGGACACAAGAAAAAATTGATCAAGATAGGAACAAAACACTCCATTCATCAGACACATGAAAATCGACGGGACATTTGTCAACCGAAATGGGACTACTGTGAATTTGTAGTGCCCATGGTGAGTTCAGAAGGCGGTCTTAAAAATGTCAGCATCCTAAATGTGAAGCTGATGATATCTTGACTTTAGATCAATCTTGGAGAACACTGTGAATCCCTTGATCTGATCAAATAAATCATCAATCCTTGGTAAAGGATACCTATTTTTTATCATCAACTTGTTCAACTATCTATAGTCAATACACAAGTGCAATGAATCATCCTTCTTTTTCACAAAGAGCACTAGTGCTCCCCATGGAGATACACTCGGTCGAATACCACCCTTGGCCAGAAGGCCCTCAAGCTATAGGCACAACTCACTCAATTATTGAGTGGTCATCCGATAAGGAGCTCTAGAAATAGGCTCCGCTCCTAGAATAAGATCAATGCTAAAATTAATATCCCTCTTCAAAGGCATATCCAAAATCTCGCTAAGAAAGATATCCACATATTCCTGTAGAATATGATGTTCTAAAGTCTTCCCTACAAAGTTTTCTTCTTCCAGTTCTCTCACCGTAATGGAAAACACTAGACATCCCTATAAAAGCTCTGCTTTAATTGCATAGTAGATATCATCCATGGAGATATAGGTCACTAGATATCCACAATCTCTAAGTCCTTTCCCTGATCATCTTTACACAAAATGGTTTTCTTTTTGCAATCAATACTAGCTCTATGAGAGCCAAGTCAATCCATACCTAAAACCATGTCATTAGAGCCAAGAGGAATGACCCAAAGCTCTACTAACATAACAAACCCTTCTAGGTTTATTTCACACTGCTGCACTAAGGAATCTGTGGGAACCCTAGTGCTTGAGGCTAGTTCCACTTGCCAACCCAAGCCTTACTTTACCGCTTCTAAATTACATTTAGCAAGTATGGATGGTGAAATAAAAGAGTCTATGGCACTTGAATCAAACAAGATGGAGAGAGGTGTACCTCAAATAGCTCCTGTAGTCTCAACCATGGTCCCTGATGATCTGCCTAATGGTGGTCCACCACCGCAAATACTTTGTAAGCTCTACCTACATCTCCAATTATAGGCTCAAATGCAACTAGCCTAGAACCTAAATAGTGAGATGTATGTTGTGGGAAATTGGCTACAATGTGTCCAAACTGTCCACAAGAATAACATCTTGTGCCTTTGCCAAATCCCCTCCTTGTTAGAAGTGCACTCAACTATTGGTGGCTATTCCTACTAGCAAAAGATGAGTTTCTCTGTATAAGTTGTGTTCTAATTTTGCCTATTGCACTGTGCATTACGATAGTTCTTAGATTTAGAACCACCACCACTACTCTATGTTAGAGGGTACGACCCCTTCTGTTATCATTGTCATGGAGGTTGTTGTTGGTTCTAATTTCCCTTAGGATAAGGGGGTTTCTTGTTCCCACCCAAGTTGTGGTTACCCTTGGATCTTGATATCATAGGTGCTCCCACAAAGCCACCATGTCCTTAATTAACATTATGCTCTACAAGTATGGCTTGATGTACCGCATCTTTAAGGATTTTAGGTTCAAATACCTTAACACCCCCAATTAGACAATTATTCGAATCTCTAATAAAATATTGTACCAACTATGGTGGGTTATCACTAATCCCTACACAGGGCATGAGCTCATAGAATTTATGCTCATACTCTACTACAGTCATAGTTCAAATTGTCTTAGGTTGTGGAATTCATCTACTCTCTACTGATTCCATTCCTCTGGTAGGAATCTCTCATAGAAGTTCTCTAGAAATAACTCCCATGTGACAATGTTCATGTCTATAACTAGCTTCTTATCTTTGATAGTCCACCATATGGCTCCAAAGAGTTCTAGGTTGGTGATAGAAAACCTCGCTTTGATGTTAGAGTCAAAGTCTCGTATAGCAAAAACCCCATCTAGAGCAATAAGCCACTACTTGGCCACATAACCTAAACCCAACCCATAGGATTTGACCTTGGACCTTTGAAGGTCCTTCATCTGAGCATCTATGACTGATCTATGTCAATCCCTATGATGATCCCTCTAAGGACTCCTAGACCTAGGTCTCTTCTCATTCCCTGCCTGGTGTACTGCTCCTTCCTAACTAGCACCTTGAAGAGGAGGTAGGTAATCCAATGGTCCTCATCATCTACCTTAGGTCAATCTCCTCTAAGTTGGCCTACTGCTCTCTATGGTTCTCTTCCTAATGCTCACTAAGATGTTTTTCCCTATTCTCTTCCTGCCTCGTCCACGACCTCTTCTATGGCCTAAGCTATGACCTCTCATTGAAGATCTCATACTAGATACCATCCTACAATAATATCCAAGATAACAAGATTCTATAATAACCATAAAAATATACTATTGTAAGGCATACACATAAGAAACATGTTTTGAATACAATACAAGATCAATTTCAGTTTTGCCTAATTTAATTTTAAGTATGTTTCAATTTGAAGTTCAAGGGTTTCAAGTTTGTAATAAATGCATGTCATAGTTTTAAGTTTTGTTTTAATTCAAATAGTTAACAACTAGTGGTATTCCAATATACCCAGAGGTCCCAATGTAGAAACTCGGGCTCTAATACCAGATGCAACACCCCACCAAGGAACCCAAAAGAAATTAACCTAAGGTTCCACTAAGTTTGCCAAACATTTTTTTTTAAAGATAATAACATAACAACAATAGATATAAAATAGCGAAATCAATAACATACACATAAACACATACCACAAAACAAATTACAATTCTTAGGGGTTCCATGATGTTGAATCAAATTTAAGTTAAATTAATACTAAAATCAATATATATAGCACATCCATATTAACTATTAACTACAAGTTCAAATCCATTTAAATAATATACAATTGTCCCGAATATCACTTAGCAATAATTGGAATGCACAATCATCTACTATACAAATCAAAGGGTATAAAAGGCTAAAAGAATATACATCATAAAATAGATTACATCATCTCTATAAGATCCATGAAATAAAATACATACAATAGGTATAACCATCCATCATAGTACACAAAGATAAAATGAAAGGAAATGCAAAATAAGGAACTCTAACCATTACATCAAATTGACAAATCTCAATGGTAAAAGTAAAAAGCACTACCACCCGACCTCATGGTAACCTATAAAGGGTCCAATCCCACCGTGCTAAGGAGATAGTCTCAAGTCCCAAATGGGATAACAATCCCAAAAGTCAAAAGCAAAATCTAGGTCAAGGGAAACTGGAAAGCAGTCTAACTCAAGGTACCAAGACACAAGTGACATCTAAACCTAGAGGTAATAATGACTTGTAGGATATCCACTATGTAATTGGGCAAGTGTCATCGCATGAGTCAACTCTAAGGTTACCTTGGTAGCCTAACTGGACTCCAGCCCCCTAGTGACTCTATGCAACACTAGTATCCTTTCGTACTGACAAGGCATACTAATGAAGCAAGGTCGCAACCAAGCATCTTCTCTACTCCCATCCTAGTTTGTACTAGCACTTGAGGCATGGGTGAGGAAAAATAATGACTCTTGTTCATTCACTTTACTCTCATTTAACATAATGTTACAACTTATTTAAACAACCTACAATGGATTACCTAGGCAGCCTCTTTGGGCCCTGGCCTCCATTGTAAGCCACTTCTTGACATTACATATAGATAATGTACCCTAAGCTTAGTAAAGCAAAAAGATCTCAAAAGACCACAAATCGGCAAGTATTGAAATCACTAGTCAAAGTACAAACATCACTAATATGATCATCCTAACAAGACTAATTTAAGAAAGTATACATAAACCAAATCATGTCATCATATGTAATCGTCAAAACAATAACTCCCAACCTCTGGCAGACGTCCCAAACTGTTCAACACTCTAAGTCAAACCCAAACCCAAAACATAAGAAAACATACAATTAATAGTGTAGTTTCATAGTTTTGTTTGATTTTGAAAACACACAGTTTGAGTTTACAATGAGGTTCGAGTTTTTGTTTCAATAAAAGTTTTTAAACTGATGAGGTTTACAATTTTCCCCTTAAAGCTTAACCCATTTCCCATTTTAAATCGAATTGCACAAGTACCACTAACTCACAAAAACAACGTCTCTATTAAAAGACAATAAGACAAAATTAAATAATAGTTATTAAATAATAACTAACAAATTATTAATAAAATAATACAAGTTTACTAAAAAAAACTTATTCATTGTTTTATAATAAAACAATTTCATTTTTTTTATAAACAAATTAACATCCGATAACAAATTAATTAATTAATAATAATATTAATAAAATAACTTCAAACAATTTAAAAGCTTAGATTAAAATAACTAATAAATTATTAAAATTTAATAATTAAAAAAACTATTAATAAAAATATTTTATTAATAATAAATTTTTAATTAAATAAAATAGTATTAGAAAATAAAATAATTATTTTAATAAACATAGGCATGTTTAAAGGCTCGTCGACCTAGCCTGAAAAGGCTATTGCTGGCAACTTTGTTGTCACAACAACAAAGTACTACCTACGACAGTACCTGCTGTCATGACAGTAGAGTCTATCATGCAACGACTCTAATGGCCACTGGTAGTAGTCTCTTTGCCGCACAGGGGAAATAAAATAGTAAAGGGTGGGTGGCTCCCTCCCACCAATTTATTATTTTTTTAAAAAATCAATTATTTTTTAATTTTATAATAATTTTTTAATAAAAATTTTAGATTGGAAAACCTAATGAATTAATCGAATTTGCATGTTATAATTCAATTTCTTTCCGAAACTCTTCCCGATTAAAAATACCCAAGTATTAAAATTCACAAAATGAGGGTTCCAAAAAATCAATTTCTCGAATACAAATAAATTCAATACGAATATCAATAAAAGTGTACAACGAAAGATTTATCTTAAATAAAACTCTAAAAACAAATTTACCAGACACAAAGAAGACAGTTATTCGAAGAACAGAAATCATTGTTCCAATAAACCACAAGATTCTACCTAAATCTTATGCTAATACAAAAATGCACTAAGCACATGAGAAATCCTTTTTCTTTTGAAACCCTTCTTCCCGAAAATTGCTCCTTCAAAACCCAGTTCTTGATAAATGAGCTCTAGATCTCTATAAAGAGTTCTCCCCTAATTTGGGGCTTTGATTGTGCAATCATGCAAGGGAACTCTTTGATCAAATTCTTTTTAATATTTTATTAACTTTTACATTTTCATGCACACTTTTTGCAATTTAAAATATCTTTATTAAATTAATTTGTTTTCTCTCTTCAATTAATTTTTTAGGTGTTTTTGATAGAGTTATTTATTAACTTCAGTAATAATAATATTTAGCATTTATTTAAAAATGATCTCCTAAATATATTATAATTAACTTAAATAAATATTATTACACTCCAAAATTAGAATTATAACTTTATCTTTAAATTTAATTATTTTATTTAATTAATTTCTCAATTAATTAAATATAATTAAATATTAAATTTTCTTAATAAAAATTCTATTAAATTAAATCATTAATTATTCTATTAAATTGATTTAATTATAATAGAAAATACACCAAAGACCCACAAGACTAAAAATAAAACCCATAATAAAGTACATAAAACTAGATCAAACTCAAGGGTCATAATCATGAATTTACGTCACTTGACGAATTTAGAAGGTAGACAACTTAGATTCTTGCCCTACTTTTTAGGACAAATGGTTTAAGGATAGGCAAGAGCTATCTCCCCTTTCTTACCATTGAGATATTGCGATAAGGTACGCCCATCTTGGCAATTCAAGAAAGTTGATACTCGATACCTGCAATCTACATAAAATCCACACATGTACATACACATTTATTCTAAACTAAATAGGCAATGGTAGGAAATGGTACATCATGTAGATCCCCACTAGCAGATGACTATGACTCCCTCCCTCAACCATATTAGAAACATCATACATAAAATAAGACATACATGTACACCATCCACATGCAAGTATAGAGTAAGTATTCATAGAAAACAGGTATAAATAATCCATCTAGCTAAAATCATGAAATAACTAAAATAATTGTAAACAATCCTTGTCATCAAGGAATAATCATGCATGCATGAAATAACTAGTACCAAGTAATTTCATTGTATAATCAATTGAGCAAGAAATAATATCCAACAATTTGGAAAGCAAATACCACTAATCATCAAACATAATCATAAAGCTGGTCTAAAAGAGTTTGGCAATAATAACTAAAAAGTAAAGTAGGGGTAGGCACTACATTGGTCTCATAATGAGTCTCATCTAGATATAGTGAAGTGGAAAAACTAAGATCATCTTCATTCTCATTAAGGGTATCGATCCCTTCTATAATGTGTATGATATCCTTGGTTCTATGATCATGTTCATCATCTATGTGAGTCATTGTTTAACAATTCTAATTGTCAGCCTATTCTAATGAGACTTGTGTCATACTTAGCAGGAGACATAACTCATCTATCCATCTCTCTTTATCTTCAACATGTTTGATAGCCATATCTCTATCTTTAGCAACTTTAATCTGATTTCATTCTTTCCTTGATGCTCTCTTTAGAGTGTGAAGTCTTGCACTATTGGTTCCCTTCATTATTACCTTCTCCTTTTCAATATTTATAAATTGCCATAACATTTATTTAATGTTTTTATGGATTTTGTTAAAGTGCACTAATGTTGTAATGATCATATCATTTGACACTTTCAGCTTATCCTCCAAATTATATGCTCTAAAATCATCATCTAGAAATGAGATTTCTAATTGGTCTTTTAAATCAACCCCTATATTAATGAAACCATTTTCAATTGTGCCCTTCTCATGATTTACCTCTATCTCCAAATGTATTGCTTCCTCAACTATGACCGTTATTTTCACATAGTTCATCCACATGGAGAGATTCACTTTTAGCCTTATGATCAACATAATACTTGTCAATAATAACCTCCAAATCACCAAATAAGATGCTAGGAAACATCTTACTGTCATTTATAGTAGGTTCACTCTCATGATCTTCATTATGTTGAAGTTGAACCAATAATTCCTTGCCTTCCTCAATGCTTATTTGTACTTCCTGAGCTGACTCTTCCTATTTGTTATCCCCACAAATGTGATCAAGTGACCAAAAATGTTTGTAGGTAAAACATATCTACTCTTTCCTCATTTGGTTTTTGATCATTTTCAAAGATCCTTCAACCTGTATACTTGTTGATGTTAACCCACATTCATTCATAAACTCCTTGAACATGTAAAGCATATGTTCAATTAGTTCCTCCACAAGCTCATAAGTCATAAGTGAGATTATATTCTCCCTTCTCCACATAGTCAACAATTATGATTTTAATTGGTTACATATGCTAGCATTCTCATCTATAATTAATGATATGATGGTTTTTATGTAAGCTCTCACATTATCTAGATGATGCTTTCTAAATTCTTTTACGAGACATTGAAACAATTGACGAACCATCTCCTCACAACCAAGATCCAACATGCAAATAAAAATCTGGTTTTTGTCACGAGTTCTAGAATCTTTATCTTCTTACCACAAGTATGTTTTTTGTCATCATGTAACTAGATAGGCTATCTACAATCAATTGTAATATTTTTTCCAATGCTCTATCATTATAAGGAGCAACATGAGTTGTTGTTTTGAGGATTTCACTAAGACAAGTAGCAACCATTACCCTTACCTCTTCACATAGATGCTTCATTAACCAAGGCTGGATTAAGGAAATTATTGATGACTATAAGACCCACTTTAATAGCCTCCAATCAGATTGGTTCATTTTGGATAAATATGAATTGTCTTCTTCCAACTTAGCAAGAACCACATTGAGTGATCTCATAGAATCCAGTTGTAATCCAATGATATAAAGACCATTCCCAAGTTTTTTTTCTTTCTACAAATCTCTTAGCTGCTCATGATTGGAAGTGTCATTGAACTTTTTAGAGAAAAAATTATTTTTTGGACTTTCCATCATCAAATATTATAGGTTCTAACATAAACCTTTGATTGTAATTTTGACAAATCTTAGGCTAAAATTGAAACCAAACGAAGTTTTGACTATCCCTATAGAATTGATGATTTGCATTTGAATGTTGATGTTTTGAATGATATTTTTGACACAAATGTAAACTGACCATCTTAGACCAAACTAATTAGTCGTCTTGCAAATTTAGTACCGAGGTTACTCCTCTGTGTTTTTTGTCCCAATTCTTCACCGACTCCTGACAGTTTCACCTATGTCACTATACACTACTTTCAATTGAATTAATACAAATATTGAACCCATGTTGTCATTCAATTTTTCATATAAACTATATTTCATCAAACTTAATAGTCTTCATTAAACATTACAACACCAAGAAAAAGTATTAAATATGATCACAAACTTCACATGGGAGGCAATTTGTTTCACAACTACAATGTATAATTCCTCATGTAATGTTAACAAGCCTTCGCTCATGGAAACTATATAATAACAACTCCTTGCTTTAGATGATTTATTCACTACATAAAAAGTTATACCAAGTAACAACTGGTCTAATCTAATTTATTCAAAACTCCCATTAATAGCATGGGATTCCACAAACTTTAACATGAATGTCAAGTTTTTGAAGGTATATCTTCTTTAATATCAATGGTTGGATAGTCCAATTTAACCAACTTCTCTCATACACAACCAACAGATTGACTAGTTTAACCAAACCTTCCAACAATCATTTGACAAAGTAATTCCTATGGGAGGACTCAATAGTCTCCTAAAACTCTGGACTTACCTCTTTGATATCTCCAAACATAATCAATTCACCAATATCAAATTTTGGTGTTCTTCTAATCAATTTTGATTCTCGACTTGTGTTACCACACTGATAGACCACGACTTAAACATCACACACTAAGGCTTGATTCCTAATATAAAAGTGTTAAATAGTCAAAATTAACTTATTTTTTCAAGCTTAATTTCTTCCTCGATATGTGATGTTTGGCACTGGCTGTGGTGCAACATATTTGCACTGGTCAAATGTTATGCCCCATGCGCCATGCCATGACATGCCGCTATTTTCTGACATAATGTCTATACGTTAAGCTTATCACCCATTACTTTTTAATGCCGTAAAATTTTCTCTTTTTTAATTATTATCTTTAGACTCTCATTTGAACTTTTTGCTATTATGTTTATTGTGGTTTTAAATTTTTTTTGATATATTCTAGTTAAATATATGTTTATTTATTTTATAAAAATAAAATGTTTTATTTTAGTATTATATTTTGTTTTGTTGAAAATTATAATTTGTTAATATTCAGTAATTAAATACATATTATTTATTTTGGATAAGAGAAAAATTAAAAATATTTGTAGAAATTTTTTTAAAAATAGTAAGGGAAAAATTTTATATGTTTTGTAATTTTTTTTTAAATTAGTAAGGATATCACATTAAGTCAATTGATTTCAAATTATATTCATTCAACATATTTTAAAATTAAACAATAATTTTATATGTTTTAAAATAAATAAATAATATAATATGATTATATTTTAAAATATTTAAGATTTCTAATTATAATGTAAATTATTTTTAAGAAGAAAGTAGTTTTTAAAAATCAAAATAGAATAACTTAAAAATAATAATTATATATTAATTTTAAAAACTATAATAATTATCATTTAAGATTAAATTTAAATGAAAAGATATAGAATATATAAGATGAAAATATCAATAGTTTAACATATACCAAGACATATTACATACTTTCTCGTTACTCTTAACTTTTAACTTGGTTTGTTGTCATTAAATAAGTTTAATAAATATATTTATGACTATCAAATTGTACATGAGAATGGAGATATTGTACAAACATCATGTAAACAAAAATAAAAAATTGAATGGTGAAATAATACAAATAAATTGTGTAAAACTTCCTTAACTACATCATATTTATCATTTTTTAATATTTATAGAGTAAATAATTTTTTTAAAATTATGTTTATTTATTTTTATAAATATTTATTTTAAATTATTTTTAAATTATTTTCTTTTTCAAAATATTTTAAAATATTAAATATTAAATATTAAATATAATTATATTAATTTATTAATTTATTAATTTATTAATGTATAGAATTCTTGATTGAAATTAATAATATATATGTGTGAATATAAATCTAATAAAACAATTATGATCATCCTATAAAATTTACTTTTCAAGTAACTTTTTACTCATCTAAAATAAATAATAATTATTTCATAACATTAATAAAAATTATTATTTTTAATAATATAATATTTATATTAAAAACTATTTACTTATCCAAAATAACTAATATTTATGATATACTAAAAGTTTAAAATTTACAATAATGTACACATAATAATAGATAGATAGTTATCAAAGACCATATAAACTTAATTATAATCTCAACCTAGTAATTTTAAGAAATTACAACATCAAAACACAACTCGTAGATGACCGATGACAAGCATAGTGTGATGACATGATCAGTGTAAGAGAATATAGACCATGTATGGCTTCAGCAACCCAACTCTCACAGTTATCAAAGCTAGAAGTTGCTTGACGCCATTCCAAGATAATCTTGCAATAATATTCTCCCACGATAATATGAGAACCACACGTCTAGTTTTTTTTTGAGGTTGTCGACTTCTAACCTCTCTTCAAACATGGTTGAGCTAAAAGGCCATACACAACAAATAGATTTTTCAATGATTTTAATCTCACCCAATTATTGTAAGGACACGGCTATCCTCCCTACAAACTCTTGATCAATTTTCAAAAAATTAAAAAATATCATTGATATTCATGATCTGAATAGTTTGTAGCAAACAAAAAAGTTTGACTTTGTTTTGTCTTTAGTGCATTTTGTCTCGAGATTACTGCCCCTTCCTCTAATATCAAAATTAATGTCCACCTATAACCACAAATAAATATCTTCCTAGTATTGCTCAACAATAAGAGACTTTCTAAATGTCGTCATTTGTTGATACTGAAAATAGGTTGGATTTTAATTTTTCATTAAAGGACTATATGCTTCAATATGCAGGTTGATATTTCAATCTATTTGTGGATATTGCAATGAACCTTAACTATTAACCTTTCCCCGATTCAATATTCTTGGGCAACATTAATTTGAAAAGTTCTTTGAATTTTTTTTTATAACCCAAGAAAAAAAACCTTTCACTTAAATTTCTATAAACTTCGTAGGATGACATGATTTTTAGCTCTCATACCATTGGAATATCTCAATAGCATATTATTTCTAATTTTTCCACAAATAGTTTTTAAAATTTCATCAATAAATTATGCAAAATAATTTGGCAATATAAAGCAACAAATGAGTCATTATGCTTAATACATGACTAGGTCTTAACACTTCAGATTTGCTATTGTATTATAAATCAGCAATACAATAACATGAATCACTTGATCAATCTTAAATACAAAAATGTAGTTAGATTGGAAATGAACAATAACATGCACCTATAGTCTCAAATGTAAATTTTGATGTGAATCCACCATGAATAATGAATTGGGGCTACATCCAATCCACCAAGAAAATAACCTGAAGGTTTGTATCCTCAGGTCTGAAATGGAAGATGGTATCTCTCCCAATGCTTCTCCAAGAGAAACTCACTTCCACCTTTAATGCTCAAACAATGACCCTTTAGTTACCTTTTTTTCTTTTCCTCTTATCCCCTTTTGTCACTTTGACCCCCTTATAATATTAAATTGGCCCCCTTTTATTTAATTTATATAATATTCTCATAGTCAATTTAATATTATATGAACATGTCCTTAATTTACTAATATCTAAATAGGGACATTACATATGATAAATTTAAAACATAATTAATTTTGATTTGTCAAAACAATTTTATTAGCTGATAGGCTATTTAATTTGGGAAAGACATCTAGATGGAATCCTCTTGTCTCATGCAGGTAAAATCAAGCTCCTAGCCAGAAAAGTTTAAAATTAAAACTGCGAAGAAAGTTGCAAGTCAGACCAAAATTGGATGACTCAATTATCCCTAGTAAATATTTGTTTATCTTTCTTACTTAATTGTGTTGTGTTGTGTTGATTTGCAACCAATTTGGGGGAAAGATAAAAGTTTTCACCATGCTTTTGGTGGGAATTGTCTTCCCTATTTTATCCATGCCAGATCTGATTTTATATTTCATTTTCCAGTAATTTAAAAGTAATTCATCTATCACACGTTGA